>JAUMHQ010000296.1:813361-832654 GCA_032361165.1 Enteromius paludinosus | reverse complement strand
CTACATACCTTCTATGTACATATCAGAGAACAATTTAAAATATTCTCTCAATGCATTCTATGGCACCTTTAAACTTTCCCTTGATCTAACCATTGTGAAAAAAAGAATCACAGCTTTCACAAAAATATTAAGCAGTACAACGGTTTTCAACATTGATTTATAATGTTACTATTTTTTATTTATCATGTGACTCATCTTATTTATAATCAGACATACAAAATTTGGGCCAAGAGCATGTTTAAATGGAAAAATCCCACAAAATAAGACTGAAGGATAGATCAAAACCACTGCACTTGTTGCTGGGCTCTTTCGACTCGAACTATCAATCAACAACCTAGTAAGCACATAGTATTTTTTCTCTAGAAATCTGCCCTTTAGAGAAACGCGCAGCTGTAAGATGGCTGAAGTGATGGATGCATGTCTTATAAGAAGCTATTTTGACTAGACGACTGGCTTATTCTCAGGGTCATTAGAAACTCTTATGAGTTTTATAACAAGCACTGCTGGCTGCCAAAGACAGTCACCATAGCAACAAGCTCTCTGATGCAGCCTGATGCAGGGGGAGGTGTTTTGTTGCCGCTGTGCGCTTTAAAGTGTCAACACCCACAACACACACTCAAAAACACACACGTGTACACTCTGACTGAGGCCTTTGAGTATTAGTCCGTTATTTTTTTATTTGAAACTCATAGTAATTCAACCATTCAGTTTCTGCTGCAAGAGCTTCTGATGGAGTCTTATTAAAATGTGTTGCATAAGTCAATCTGTGTAATTGCACATCTTTGTGGGTGTTACTTAAAGGTGAAGCATATTAAAGTGCACTTTTTCTGTTAAAATGTTTTTAGTATCTCTTTGGTGCTATCAAAAAAAACAAACGAAAAAAAACACGCTGGCATAGCAGCATAGAATCAATATGATGATACTCATGTGAGTAATGTATTACACATAATCTGGATTACATAAATACAAAAATTAAGTATGTGTAATTAGTAATTAATTACAAAATACTCTGAATACAGTTAATGTTTTATTAACTACTGTTTTATTACATGATTACATATTATTCACTCAGCAATAACATCTGAGAACAAATAAAACCTACAGACTTACCTAATTTGTCCAAGAAGAGTCCAAGAAAAGAAAGTTCAAACTGAGATTCAAGTCATTTTTCCCCCGTGACTCATCTGTTTTTGCTGCTTCGCCTTTATGAGACGCTTTGCTTTTTGTTCTGGGGTCCAAATATTTTTTAAACATCTTATCCAAAAGTCATGCACACTAGGAATTCGCAACACAGTCTGAGCTGCAGTATGTCGCATAAATGAATAGTCAGGCTGAAACGATCAGGCACTTTGTTAAAAATAACTTGAGTTGCTCGTGTCTAACATTGGGATTGTTAAGAAGGATATGCAGAGTGACAGGTGCTACACACAGTTACGAATAGCACACGGTTTGGCAGACTTTTCCATATTTTATGTTTTGATGTATAGGAAAAACATCTCTAGTGCTTTCTCCATTTAAACTCACATTGACCAGCTAAGTATCTACACAGAAAACATCATGTAACTGCAGACGGTCATGTGTTAAAGGCATAATTCACCCTAGGCAATTTAGGATTTAGATGAGCTTGTTTCTTCATACAAACAGATTTGGAGGAATATAGCATTTCGTCTTGTGATTACCAGTGGATCCTCTGCAGTGAATGGGTGCCGTCAAAGTCCAAACAGCTGATAAAAACATCACAATAATCTACAAGTGATTCACACCACTTTTACTTGTGGATTATTGTGATCAGCTGTTTGGACTCTCATTGTAATGATACATTTCTCCAAATCTGTTTTGATGAATTAACTCTAAATTGCCCTAAATTGTGAACTCATTTATATGTTTTATATTCAGGAAGTTAGTTCGGATAGTTTGCAGACTCATTTCTATAAGCAGTGGTTCTGTAAAAGAAGTTTTGAGTTGTAAAAGTCCCAGTACATTTTAATAGTACTGTTCATCAAACTCATTTATTTCAAAAGATCAAGGAAAATGTTATTGCTCATCATACGACCCCTTTAAGATAATGACAAACCTGCTAAATTCAAAGCACTAGATCTCTATTTCTGTCTGTTGGACAGGAGATTTACTACAGTACAGCCCTTACACTAGTCTCATCTTCATTACTGCAACTCACTCCTGGCCGACGGCCCAGTATGAGCAATAAAATGTCTGCAGCACATGGAGAACGCTGCAGCCCAGCTGATCTTAAACCAGGCCAGATATTCATATGTACTTCCTCTGCTATGAACCTGCTATTGATGCCTGGATCAAGTTCAGAAAGCCCAACAATGCAATTGGTCCGGTGACGTAGCCTGGTGGTTACAAGTCTACACTGTTTTTAGTGTAGCTGTTTGAAATACAGTACATTAAGAATGAAAATGTGACGCAATGCATTCTGGGATTGCTTTATCCTGAATGATCAAGAAGTGCTGCCATATAATTAGATGAAATTAAAATTAGGTTTCTTAAGGCTGCATACTCTTGTCGGCTCCTATTTAGTATTTGGTACAAGTATTTTTCAAAATAAATTCATTCTTTTATTCAGCAAGGATGCATTAAATTGAAAGTGACTACTTTAACATATTCTTAAACCCAAATAAACACTGTTATTTTTACATTTATGCTTAGAAGATCCTGAAAAAAATGTTCCACTAAAATATTTAGCAGCACCTGTTTGCAACACTGATAATAAAAAGTGATGTTTCTTGAGTGGCAGGTTTGTAGCTTATTATAATGATTTTGGAGGATCATATGAAACTGAAGACTAGAGTAATGGTGATGAAAACAAATGAACACTTTTCTCCCCTGTATGTTGGTAGACCACAGCAGCAATTTTCTTAAAAGGAACTGGAACACTTTTGCAAGTCTCGCCAGATAAAAGAGTTTGCCAAATGCCTTCAATGTAAATCTAAATGTTTTGGTGTTTTGTGCAGAGCCACCTGCATATTTCAGGAGCTGCTCTTTTAAAAGGTCATCTTTCAGCACTGTGAAGAAAAATGTCAGCGCAAATTGAACAGGGTGGATGGTAGTTAATGAATTAAGAAAGAAATTAATTTGGCACCAGTTGAGCAGGAGCCACACTGGATTTATTGAAAAACGGAATAATGTAGTGGTCTAGGAGAGAGATACAAAAATAATCATGCCTAAGGAACATTTGCATTTTCCAATTCTGCACTCCCAAACATATGCAAAAGACATCTTTCTGTCCATTTCACAGAGAAGCATAGATCACAGACTGTCACATATAGTCATTTGAGGCAAATTCAAATGTAAAATTTAAAGAGCACCACTGTAATATCGTGATCATGTACCTCTGAGTATCAGGTAAATACCATATCACATGAATATGGTAATCAACGCAGTATACTGCGAAATCTCGGAGAGCAACATCATACTTTATCAGTGGAAAATACATCTACGGATATACTTCTACAGTAGAATTCAGTGGAAAATGAGACTGTATATGACCTCACAACAATCAGTGATATACAGAGGAGGTTTATGAATCATCATCATGTGCTCACAGGTCTTCTGCTACTCGCTTCTGAAGCAACTGTTTACGTCTGGGTCAGTGAGGGAACGATTTCAATACTGCTCTTCACAGATTGAGAGGCAGGCCAGTGATTCAGTGCTAATAACAGGAACCACTCACTGTCACATGTGGGGGTGGACTACTCTGCTAAGGACATGACTGTGAACTACAATTTGTCTATAATTTGTTAAAAGAAATTATGTCTATAGTATAGTTGTAATATAAATGTAATACCATGTGATTATGCACATATATTGAAAACAGTATTATATAAATCTTTTTAGTGTTGTCATTGTTAATTAAACAAAACAAACAAAAAAAATGTTAATCAAGATATTTTATAGATATATATATTGTTGCGTCGAGTGAGCCAACACAGACACAATGGGAATGACGTCATGCCTCCGAGAGGCAGTTTTTATTAACAAAAATACATAAAATAAAGTGTCCAAAGGGGGAAAAGTGTCCAAAATAAAAGGGGAACTGGTGTCCTCGCCGTACGGTGAGGGTCAGGCAGTGCAGGAAGGGAAAGGGTTCCGGGAAGGGGCTGAGTACAGGCAGCCCCGGCTGCTCGCGTCTCGGCGGCTCGCCCCTCTCGCGGCGTACAACTGGGGCGGCTCAGGCGCCTCTTGCACCGCTTGAGGCTCGCTCTCCTAGTGGCTCGCTTTCTGGACGGCTCGGTCCTCCAGCGTCAGCCTGGCGTCGCTCCGCCGCCTCCTTCCCGGACCCACGAGGACACCAGTGTGCATACACGGGGAACAGACCAGTCTCCCGAGGAGGGGCGTGCATAGTCCTTTTAACGGTGGCGGTGATGAGGCACCATTAGACTCCGGTGCGCCTCATCACGCCACCCACTCCCGTCGTGGAGCCTGGCGAAGGGCGGCGCTGAAGAGACGGGGAGGGCAATGATTCGATGGAAAGCCAGCTGCCTCGTCACATTCCCTCCCCCAAGCGACATGAGTGTTACCTTCCTCAACCAGGCTCCATATGGTCGGAGGGGCGGGAAAGGAAGCCCCTCCGGGCTGCCCACCCTCTCGCTCGGCGTCATGTCCGGGGACAGATACAAGAAATGGAGTTGGCATCGGCTCTCACCAGCCAAGGGTAATGACTCTTATAATAAAGATCAGTCCCTTACCCCTTCGGTGGCTGGGAGGCCTCCTCCCACAGTTCTCTGCCCCAGCGTTGATCCCCCTTCCTGTCTTCTGAGCGAGAGGGGAGCGACGTCATCAGATGGTGCCCACTGCGCTGGATGGCTCCTGTTGCCCGCATTCTCCACCAGATGTCGCGAGAGAGCCAACACAGACACAGTGGGAATGACGTCATGCCTCGGAGAGGCAGTTTTTATTAACAAAAATACATAAAATAAAGTGTCTAAAGGGGGAAAAGTGTCCTCGTCGTGCTGCTGGCATACGGTGAGGGTCAGGCAGCGCAGGAAGGGAAAGGGTTCCGGGAAGGGGCGGAGTACAGGCAGCTCCGGCTGCTCGCGGCTCGCCCCTCTCGCAGCGTACAACTGGGGCGGCTCCGGCGCCTCTTGCACCTCTTGAGGCTCGCTTTCTGGACGGCGTCAGCCTGGCGTCCCTCCGCCGCCTCCTTCCCAGACCCATGAGGACACCAGTGTGCATGCACGGGGAAGAGACCGGTCTCCTGAGGAGGGGTGCGCATAGTCCTTTTAACGGCGGCGGAGATGAAGCACCATTAAACTCCAGTGCGCCTCATCACGCGCCGCCAGACGTACACAGTCCTGCGCCCCTCCTCTCATCCGCCCACTCCCGTCGCGGAGCCTGGCGAAGGGCGACGCTGAAGAGACGGGGAGGGCGATGATTAGATGGAGAGGGGGCTGCCTCGTCACAATATATTTTAGTTTAGTTTTATTTAACACTTTAGTATAGGGAACAATTAGCTAATTGCTTATGCGCATGCATATTACTAGCATATTAGCTGTTTTATAGTACATATAAAGCACATATTCTGCATGAACATATTCTACATCACTAATCCTGCCTAATACCTAATACCTAAACTTACTAATTATTAATAAACATTTGTAGCTTATTGAGGTAAAGACATAGTTAATGGTTTGTTAATAGTGATGACTGGTTCAAGAGAGATGCAATATAACTTTAGGTGAAGGAAGTTGGGTTATACAGTACGTAGGCTATCTTTTAAAGCTATGCACAATTTATGATTCATTTGACAAGCTCTTTTTCCTCAGAAAGCGAGCTTATAACATCTAGCAGGCAATACATCCACATGAAGCTCTCTACAAAGCTCCTCAAATCAATCAATCCATCACAAAAAGGTTACAGACTGTGTAAGCACACGTTGAGTCATAAACGGTGTTAAGCTGTGCTCATTTAAAGCCTGGCGGAATATTTTTCTTTTTATTAAAAAAAAAAAAAATCCCTGGAATGACATGCTTGGGGGAAAAAAAAACAACAACCGGGAGCTTAATTGCTCAGCTCTTTTTCAAGGGCTGAGGTGGAGTTCTGCCAGTGTCTGTTTTTGGCTTGGCTAAAGCTAACTTTTAAGGGCTGTGTTGTCAGCGATGCAGTGTGCCACCCACCCTGTTCAGTTTCCTCTGCTTCTCTATCTCTCTTCACGAGGCTGACTCATGCTGCCGTCTATTATTCATAACTGCAGATACATGCTTTACATTTAAAACACAGCTTATGAGCCCTAAAACATTTGGCCACTTCAATCTTGAATGTATTCTGATCAGTAATAGCAGTGAAGGATCGTCTTGTCAGTATGGGGTGAACAGCATTTCCAACACAATCTCACGACCAATTCGTACCTATTCGTACGAGGTGCCAAATTTGTGCCAATTCGTACGACCTCACTCGATTTTGTACGATTTGTCTAAAACCCGCTGATGGGTAGGTTTAGGGGCGGGGTTAGGTTTAGGTCATTCGTACAAATTCATACGAATTGGCAACTCGTAAAATACATACGAGTGAGGTCATACGAATTAGTACGAATTAGCCACCTCGTAAAATAAGTACGAATTGCCGTGAGATCAGGTTGGCATTTCTTTCTAAAACTTTGGAAGACTTGGCAGTTTTTGAGTTTCAAGGACTTTATACAGCGTTCCAAAACACAAAGCATTAAAGTGACATCTGACTAAAATTAAACATTACATACAATAGAAGTCAAACATTTATGTCTGGAATTATTTGATCTGAAAAAAGCAATTATATTTTAAAATAAAAACATATTAAAAATAGAAAGCGGTTATTTTAAAATAAATAAATATTTCACAACTTCACTGCTGTTGTTGGTGAACAGTCGTTTGAATTTTTATTACAAAAATTATTTTATCATGCCTGATTATGACTAAAATGCAAATAATAGTAGCATTTAATTTCAAGTTGGTACAGATATTTTCAATCTGTATTGAAGGTCAGTTCAGCTTGTAATATGGCAAATAATCATCATATTAATACTCTCTCATTCTTGCAATCAGTATCAGAATTGGCCCATTCGCTTGCAAAATGTGAAAAATCGTGTGATCAGTGCATCCCTAATTATCACAATGGCTCACCAAACTTACTAATATTAAGACACTCAACAGAATAAATGTTTTCAACTCTTATAGCTAACAACAGGATCCACAGTAGAAATATTTTCCCAGACACAAGTGGGTGCTGTTAACAGAATGTGTTATTTTCACGTCAACACGCTCAGGTTAATTACTGAGAAGTTGCATAGAAAGGCGCGCAAGAGCAATAATAGTTTAAAATGGCTCCATTAATGCCTTGTTTGGTGTAATTGCTGTCCAATCGCTCTTTGCTGTCAAAAAAGCCTTTTTTAAAATCAGTAATATGCACCGGTGCTGTGTATACTATCATGAAATAACCGACTCATCTCATCAGCGTTGGCTCGCTCTGGGGCACCAAAAAAAAGGAAAAACAAAAAAGGTACTTTAAATGTAACATATTGCAAGTCTCTGAACTAGAAAACTGAGAGGATTGCATTGCACGAGGCCCACTGCCCCGCAAATAGCTTTTCAAATACTGTCCCCTTTGATTGTCTGGCTTTGATGACGCTGGTTTTCAGTGATTGCACAATGAGTAGAGGAAATAGATTCATGAGATGGGACATCATGCTTTCAGGCATAATCCTGGCAGGGGATGCTTGAAAAGAGAGGAAATATAAGCTCAGGTTGGGGGGAAAAAGGAGGGATGGGGAACAAAAACACTTGGGACATGAAAGATCTTCTGCTAGTGCAGCCAGACCAAATAAAGCATCGCCTGTGTTTCAATTCCTCCGGGTGGTCTCTGCACCCAGCAGGTGAAACTACCTCTCTGCTGTCTCCTTCAATAGCTCTCCTATTACACTCACAAATCCATTCGAAGTCTCATCAGCCGTCAGCAGTAGCAAAAGCATTGTCTATAAAAGTCACCTGTTCGCTTTCCCCAAAGGCCTACAAAGGAATCAACACTTTGCTAAAATGTGTTCTGCTTTTGCTAGCGGTGGGTGGCAAGAACAAGGTTGCAGCAGCTTTTATAACTGGGCATAAAAAGGCTTTTTGCCCCTCCAACTTTGTGTGCAATGGTCATTACAATTTAAAAACACTGAATGTTTCAGACCAAACGGAAACCTCTCTCCATATCCACAATACCAATAATAATAATATTTGTCTTGAGCAACATTGATTAAAAGAAAAAAAGCACTGAAACATTCTTAATACGGAAATATATAAATAAACAATAAATCCAATAAATACTAATAAATAAATTATTTCTGAAATAGGCTGTGATATCATTTAACATAATCTCGACTCTCACAAATGTATTTTGTATGTTTAGATATGTTTTACAGGAATACAAGGCAAATGTACTGACTAAAATATATATATATTGCAGTGTTAGCAGCTTTTCAGAAAATAATTAATGACTATTGGGCCAGTGTTACCTAATTAATATTCATGAGCCATGCTAACAAGGACTGGTGCATGTTATAGATTGTTCCCACTCTCTGAACTAAAAGCTTTCATTTCATATCACACACACATCACAATAGTTATATTAGCAGGAAATGAATTCTGTTTGTAAAATGTCCTTCTCTTTATGTATTTATTTATTGATATATTTATTTATATTTTACACAACTTGGATGCATTAAATTAACTGGTACTAAATAAACTGGACTTAAGTGATGATGCTAAACATTCAGCATTGCAATAAATTACATTTCAAAATATATTAAAATATACACCTGCTATTTTATTTATTGCCATTATAAATACATTTAATTTTTTAAAATAAATATAAAATAAATTTAATTTATTATTATCTATTTTTATTATTAACTGAAATAATATTTTGATCAAATAAATGTAGCCTTGGTGAGCATTAAGAAACTTCATTCAAAAACAAATTTTTTGAATAAAAACATTTTTTAAATATAAATTTCATGAATTAACTTTTGAACGTTCTCTGGCAGTTGACTATTTTCTGCCATATCCTGGTCTATACTGTGACACACCAACCCTATTTTATACCTTCACATGCACAGATAAGGGCAAAGCTTGTCAGGACAGATACTAGAGGGTCCCGTGAACGACAGAGGTGTGAGGGGCACTAATGAATGCTGAACTGTCACTGTGCCCAGGCCTGGCAGAATGCCTGCATCTCACAGCAGCTCAAAGCTGTCATCCACGGATCCGCCGTGCCCTGGCACCTGGGCCCACCACCTTCAGCTGCTCTGATGAGTTGATAGACAAGGGCAGATGGCAATGTTGAACTGGCACAGGGTTACGGTGTTTGGAGCAAAGCTGCACGCCCCTGCAAAACTCAATCAGTGGGCTGCCTTGATCTGGTCGATCGGCTAGAGATTTGGTTTTTCTCACATAATTAGACGCACTGAATCAGTGAGATCAACCAGAAAGACATACTTAACGCTATACTCTTAAGCTCATCAAGGCTGCTTATTTGTTCAAAACACAATAAAAACAGTTTTACTGTGAAATAGTATTACAATATTATTATAATATAATTATTACTGGGGTTTGATACAAAGAAATTGATACAGATTTGGAACAACTGAGTAAATGCTGATTTGTTGATGATGAGTTTTAATTTTTAGGTGAACTATTCCTTTAAGTAATTTCACCACAGATAAGGCTTAATCATGGAAGAAATAGTAACCATGCATGTCTTCTTTTTCCAAGACATGTCGAGGCCTGGATTTCTAAATTGCCAAAAATGAGCCAGTTTGTGACCCAGGTAATGACTGCAAAGTAGTTTGACCAATATCATGCAGACATTTTACATAACTGATCAACTGTAGCAGGAAAAGAAAATGGGATCTAAAGAGAACAGTCAAAGTAATGCAAATACACACACATATAATACAGGACTATATAGAGCATGTAAACAGGGGAAAAAGCCAAAGCCTAGACATTTTAGGCAATTTATTCTGGCCAGAACATGTCTAGGAAAAAGAGGATGTATGGTCACCGTAGGAGATACACTATAAAGGCTTCTCAAGGCTTTGCGTGACTGTCTGTCTGGCATAAAAAAAAAAAATCTAGAAGTCAGCTGTGGACTATAAAGGATGGATTGAATAGTGGTGGGATGTGAAATGAAATCACACTGCCCACATAGTTTCCTCTTTTAGTTATTAGCATCATCTCTGCCAAGCTGACCGAAAACTGAGATTTGACAACGCCAGTGTCCTACTGTCTGGAGGCCTAACCTGACAGGAGAGCTCTGGCCTGTTTTGGCCTCTGTGGGTTTAAATTATTTCAGTCAGATACATGAACAGCTTTGAGCATAATATCATGCATGAAACCTGCATTTATACAGTACTGCATGCTGCAAATACTTGCAGATTTAACTCAACCATAGTATATGTGTAAATTCATTCATTTTAATTAATTGATTAAATAAAGGGGGTATGGTCTAAATCTTAAAGTGTAACTGGCAAGCCTGCATGTCATAATTGTTCATGCACGTCGCTTCAGCTTCACATTAATATTCAAATATTAGTCTTAGACGTAACTTTTATTTCTTAACATTTATTTCTCAAATTTCAGCTTGAATGTTCAGCAAAGTGAAATGATTCAGAAACAGTGATGATGAATGCATCTGCAGCCTGCAATTTGATAAAAGTGGGATTGCTTCTTATACGCAGAGAAAGTCACAGTTACTGTGGGAAAAAAACAAAAATGGAAATAAAAATGTAATTATACGTGCAAATTTGCAGCACTGAACCAGTCATGTAAACAACTTAGCTCACTGCCTGAAACATCTCCGAAACAACAACTTGAATAAATGTCACCGCGAGTTCAGTTTTTGTTCACATTTTTCTGCAATTATGTTAAACAGGCTGCCCAACTGAGACCGAACAATGTTGAGTACACCAACAAACTTTCTTTTTTTTCATCGTCTGGGATGAAACACATCCTGTTCTGTGCTGCAGAAACAACTATCAGGTGTTGTTGAGAAAGCAGGCTAAAACAAGATGACCCCAGCAGTGAGCGGACAGGGTGTGAATGGAAGACATCTTCCCACAATCCCCCGGAGTTTGAGCCGACAGTGATGAGCTTGAGCTCGCGGCTGTGATAAAACGCTTCGGACTGGAATGAGTGACAGCGGCTTGGAGAGGCTGTCTTTACCTGTGTACACATGGTGTCAGGCCCAGAGCCCGTAACTGTCTGTCAAATTCCAAGCTGCTGACTGAGCGAAGCACGTGAGCTGGGCTGGATCAATACGCCCTAATCTTATTTAAAAGACAGAAATCTTGAGGGGATATTACTTTAAGCCCGCAGAGAAAACAATACATTTGACTTATGTGTCATATATCTGCCATATTGCAATTATAGTGACTCACTATAGATCATCTTTGGCTACCACTGACAGATTCCAGCATGAAAGCTACCTGGTAAAGCAGAACTATGCCCTTGCAATAATAGGTTTGTTTCTTTATTGGAACAGATGTAAATTTAGCATTATATCTCTTGCTCACCAAAGGGTCCTTTGCAGTGAATGGGTGCCGTCAGAAGAGTCCAAAAATTGTAACTTTAACTTAAATTTTAATTTTAACTTCCAGCCAAAATACGAGTACAAAACCCTTACTAATGCTTCCTCAAAGAAAAATAAATAAATCAATTCCATCCACTGCTGTCCTCTCACAAATCCACCAACATGTTTTATTCTGACCTGTTTTGGACTATTTTCACTGGTAAGTTTTTCACTTCATAAGATATTAATTGAAGGACTGGAGTCTGGTGAATTATTTGTATATTGTTTTTATGAGATGTTCTTGTACTTTCATTCTGATGGCACCCATTCAACACAATGAATCCATTGGTGAGTGTTGCAAAGACACAAACTCCTTTAAAGGCCGTTTCATGAAAAAGCTACATAAAACCCAGATAGTATGTACAAAACATGTATTCTTTAGAATATGAAAAGAAAGTTTGTGCTGCTGCTGCTGATTGACAAGCAAATTTGTGTGCAAAACATGCAGAAAAAATTTACAAGCAGGGCAGACCTTCAATTATAAAATACAGAATGAATAAATTCTCAATCGTTCAGTATTTGAAAACTGTTTTACAAATTCATAGTTGAACTTTTATTTTATTTTCAAAAAGTAGCACCACATAAGATGCACAAGATCCCAGGACATTCTGCCGTTTATCAGTAAATGATGAAGTACTTCTTAACAGATAATTTATTCATGGAATAAAACCCAGATGGGACATTTAACAAAAACAAAGTCAGACAACTCTTGACACTTCTTCTTTTTTTTTATTAAAAAGGCACAGGATTAAATACTAGATAAAAAGGCAAATGTACGATGTTACTGATTTGGATCCCTTAATAGAATAATTGTTCGCTTTACTTACTTAATTTACATCAACAATGCAAGACACCAAATACGTACCAATAATTACATATCACTACAGTTTCCAAACTGGGGGCAGTCGTGGCCTAATGGATTGGGAGTTGGGCTGGTAATCCTTAAGGTAGTGGGTTTGAGTCCCAGGTTCGGCAGGGATTGTGGGTGGAGTTAGTGAATAACCAGCACTCTCTCTACCTTCAAAACCATGACTGAGGTGAGACCCTTGAGCAAGGCACCGTTCCCCCAACTGCTCCCCGGGCGCCACAGCAATGGCTGCCCACTGCTCCGGGTGTGTGTTCACGGTGTGTGTGTGTGTGTGTGGTTGATCACTTCTCCCTGCTGTGTTTGTGCACGTTGGATGGGTTAAATGCAGAGTCACTTCACTTTCAAGAAATGAAATTTTTTTGGTGTAGGGCATATTTCCAATTCTGATCCTCCTCAATACATACCGATTTCAACATAATAAAAACATGCCAGGGTTCACGTATTGAGCCTGTGTTTTAGCGCCACTCAATGGGCATCTCTCTTTGAAACTGCACAGAAATGTGCACCGAGGCACATATTTTTATGAGACAAGGTTGTTGTTTTTTTCATGTAAAGTTGATTTTTAAAAAAAAGGTATATAATAATGTAATGCTTTTAATGTTTTAAAACCCCAAAGAAAGACTGAGAGCTTCCCAAGCGGTGTAACAAAAAAAGGCTGTAATGTTCAACCTTTAGCAAAAGCAGCAATTAATCCAAGCACAGTATCATGTTAGTGGACAGACCCCTCTGAATTCCCGCTTTGTACCCAACCACAGCTATTAGCTTATCACCCGCAAAGGCTAAATGCTGTGTGTTCTGCAGATCTTACAGGGATGTTTGTAAAGCTTTCATAGCCTCTAAAATCTGCCTACTTAGCTACATTCAAATCTGTGGGCAGTTCGCAGGCTGTTCACTGGCCATCTCAAGCACATTTTGCACAAAAATGGCAATAGCTGGAAAATCGCCAGCTCCAGTCCAATCGGCAAGCGATATATGACTTCTGGGAGTCTGGTGGTGCACCATTCACAAGAAACAAACAATTCTCAATGCCATTACTGCTTTCGTTGTTTAACTGATGATGGAGCACTAATTGTCCATAAATTTTAAAGCAAACACTCATACATGATATCACTTTACATCATTCACGGCTGCGGTGTTTGAGAAAACAGCATCTAACATTTGAGAAATTCGCTGTAACATGCAACTGTAAATAGAAGCAATAAGAAAAGACCATTTTACCACCACTGTTGTTTCGATGAACAATACGTGCTGGAGTCTGACTAGTCTGACTAAAACATTTAGGGCTAGAAAAAAACAGTTATGTCATTCTCTGGTGAGTCCACTTAAGTGTTGGGATGGAGTAAAGTGATCTGTCAGAAGAAACAACAAATCAGTAAGACCACAAAAAGAAATCAGGCTTCACTGGGTAGAAGCTCTTAGGATCAGTGCGGGATCTCAGGGGTTTACTAAAAATAACTGTACTTGAAAGTACTGATTTTGAAGTTATTTTATTATAGTCATAATAAAACAGATTATAATATGATACAGTTGTTCTAATCACAATTAATTGTCTTCAGCCTACTAGTAGTCCTTCCATAAATAGCTTTTACATCATGAATAAAATTATAAAAATGACACAACATCATTTTTTTACATCCACAAATGTACAAGTCACATCCTGTCCAAATTCATCAGTATCAAACTCTGGAAATGGGATTGAGGTATTTTTGGTTTTCTTTGCTGTCCTTGCAACCTAAACCGCTTCTTTGACTTTTAATATTCCATAATGCATGTTATATTTAGCATATGTAGGCTAATATCTTTCTAAGGCAGCTATAATGCATCTAACTGTCCTATTAACTGCATCTACAGTAACTGTTCTTTGTCTAACTTTATTTGCTTGGCATTTGTGTTATTGGCTCCAGAGTGCTTTACATGACAGCATGTGCAGTGCATGATAATTAGTTCAGCCAGAACTGTATATAGCCAGTGTGTTCAATCCAGATTTAAACATTATTAAAATGCATGTTTATAGCTAAAGTGAAAGAAACTTGAAACAGAGAATAAGTCATTTTAGATTCAATGAATATATGCAATACATTTTTCTAAATTCAGTTTGTATTTCCACATAAATGATGCATCAACAAGCACTTATTTAAATAACAATTTATGCAGTAAAGAAGCTAACCCCCAAAACAAAACAAAAAAAGAACAAGCTAAAATATTAATATTTCGCAAAAATAAATGTTGTAAAAATATGTTATAGCAATGCCGTTGTATCACAAATCACTCATAACCCATATTTGTGACCCAGAACCACTTAAGTCCCTGGAGAATATTTGTAGCAATAGCCAAAAATACAGAAATTATTGATTTTCCTTTTATGCCAAAAATCATTAGAATAATAAAGAAATAAGTAAAGATCAAGTTTCATTAAAATATTTTGTACATATATATATATATACAAACATTTTTAAGGTAAGAGGTTACAAACTTTATTTATTTAATTAATTTGAGTTGAAAGTTAGTCAAGTAAAATTGTTTATTTAAATATAGCTACAATAAATTGAATTTGAGTGCAACCACTTACCTTAAAAAAACTTTTTAGTGTATATGATGAAATATGAAAAACTGTATGTCTATCTGTATTTCGCACATAAGATCACTCAGCCCTACAGTGAAGTCATTTTGTTGGAAATATTCTAGTGCCGATCTGAGTCATGTTCAAATGAACACGTAATATTTGGCCCTAATTGAATGGAATGTCAGAGGAGGGGGCTCGGTGAAGAAAGTGACATTTTGGGAAAGGAGAATCATGTAGAGGAGAAAGACTTAATGAGGGAGAGTCTTTCCACCCTCCCAAGAGAATATGACCTTTCCTCCTTCCCTACAATGGTTCCTTCAAATTTATTAGGCTCTTGTTGATATGTGGGCTGTGGAGACACAACGTCTGGCCACCCAGGCTGCGCTCGGTCATTTAAAACACAGGACATTTAGGACGCATAAAAAAAGTCAATGTCTGGAATTAACAGGCGGGTTTCTTTGTGAGCTGGGGATTTCATTGTGATGGAAATTCGGCTGAGAAGTGTGCTATCAAACAACAACAAAAGTGTACCAAAAATGTGAAATAAACTACTTATATATTCTTGTTATAGCAAGTTATTCCATAAAAGGTCATATTTTACCCTAAAATCAAAGGAGAAAAATTAAAGGACTGCCACTTGCTAGAAAATAATCTCTTCATAAAAAGAATAAAATTTTAACAGTACCAAAATAAGCTTAATTTGTAACTATTTCTAATTCACATTATAGATTTTTAGTACACACTCTTAAAAAAAAGGTTATATATAGCATTGATGGTTCCATGAAGAACCTTTAACATATATGTTAAATCATACATCATACATCGGATGAAAGGTTTAGATTATTAAAAAGTTATTCAGAAGAAAAAACATGATTTTAAGAGCTATTTACTGTTTTTGGAAATCAAAATGGTTATGAATGGTTATGGAAATCAAATAAATTATTTTTTATTAATTTATATGAATTTAACTGTATATATATATATAGAGAGAGAGAGAGAGAGAGAGAGAGATTCATTTATCCACTGAATACTTTATGTTTTGTTAAAAAACCCAGACTTATCGGAGTCAAGGAGGTCTAACATTTCAGTAGTTGTACTGTATTTAACTTACTCCACATGGCCATAATCAATATGTTTTGTCTTTTGAAAATGCTGCCTGTTACTGACTGTTATTTATTTCCATGGGCTATTACAGCTTCAAAAGTGGCCACTTTAATCCTCTGAGAGCCACAACTGAATAAGACACAAGCAGTCATCATCTTTGTTCCTGAAGTTCCTGACCGTATTACTTAATGAGCACGCAATTAGCATGTCCATCTGCTCTGTCCGTGCCTCAAAGGTGAACACAGGATCTTTTACTTTTTAGCCTGTCTGAAAATCATGTGTTGCTCTGCTTGTGAGACTCTGACAGACATCAAAGGTCACAGGTAGACATTTTTCTTACTGGCACGAAAGGTAAAAAATGTAGTAATGAGAGTATCACAATGATCTATGGTAAAAAAAGAACGTCTATCCATTAGTTGTGCAACAGTAGAAAAAAAAGTTATGTTATATATATATATAAGTTATATATAAAAGCTATGTTTCTAAAAGAGATAAACCCTGACACATGTTCCTGGATCAATGTTGTTTGTTGTTTCTACACTGAAAAAGAAGTTGTAGAAACAACACCATACTTAAAACCTTTGTGCATAATGCATTATTAAGGTATCATTAATGCATTATATCTTAAAGTTAAAATTCATTGTAATATTTAAAGGTATGGTTGTAATGTGGCTTTTTCTAAAGTTATAACAATTAATAGCTAAGTATATACTTTAATTGTGAATGCAATTATTCATGCGATCATACCGTGCACTATAAGGTGTGTTAAAAGACACTACTAATGCATTAAAACTGCTTTTATAATGCATTATATTACTGTGTTACCACAATTTTCACTCAGCAATTGCTAGTAAATTCACACATACTGCAATAAGCTTTGCAACTTCAGAAAATATTATTATAATGGTGTGTGCAACCAGTAATTGCCTATGATTTGTTGATGGGTTAAGTAAAAACGAATCAAGTAGATTTTTTGTAATGGTCAAAAATATTAGGAGACTAGAAGCTGGGATTAATCTTTTGACTCATTCTGTCCACTGTATCATTACACCAGCTACAATTGACATGCAATATAATCAGAGCACCTAATGTAAGCCAAACTTTAGGCGATGTTTATAAGTGCGTGAAAGTGAGGAAGAATGATTCATTCAGAAAATGACAAAAACATACTTTAAAGACCTTTTACTTACATGTAACGCAGGTGAGGGTTTTGTGCAAATGCACGTGCCTGGATTGTCCGTAAACTGCAGTTTATTATTGTCCTGAAACGAGAGAGAGAGAGACTATCATATGTGAATTGTGACAGCAAAATTATCCACAATGTTCAAAAATGACTTCAATTTAATATTTAATTTTATATTAAATCAGACGGAAAATGTCAGTAAAGTACATTTACTGAAAAACTGATTTAAGTAAAGGTTCCAAAGCAAAATCACCTAGTAACGTTACATGTTTTTTTATTTTATCTTGGTTGTTGTTAATAAGAAACAACGCAAAAATTAACAAATATTAGAAAAGTGTATAGTGTATTAATTTAAACTTTTTTTTTGTTAAACATAAGCATTCAAGTAAGAAAAACTGAAGGTAAAATGTAAAAATGACTTGTGCTTTTATTACGAATAAATTGATTATTAAAACTACAAAAGCAGTTGTGATCAAGTGCAGCGAGTGATTCCTTCTTTTCTATTTACTGTCAGCACAAGAAGCAAGCGGAGAAAAGGTAATCCTCTCTGAAAACATACAAATAAAGATACTTTCAGATGTTTCAATTTTTATTGAGCATTGAGATCACTAGAAGAGGGCTTAATATGCACATTTTTGTGAAACCACGTATTTGAACAAAATCAAACATTTGCTCTTTTTTTTTTTTTTTTTGTAGCTCAAAATGGTCCTGTGTATGCTCCGACTCATTTTGACAACACGGGTCACATATGAAAAATCCACAGTTTCTCTCAACAATCTGTGAATGACAGCTGTCATTATCTGGCCACAAATGAGCAGCATCAATCCAGCAATGATGAGGGCAGATGAATTTTCCAAGGTGAGACCACCAACATTTTTTCAGCCTTCACACAGCACGGTTCATCCAGTAATTTTGACTGAGGGCCCTGTTGTTGGTCATTTGCACCTGGCTTTGCAAGTCGATCATTCAAACCTGAGGAAGCCAACAGTTCATTAGAGCCTTGCGGCTTGATATACACCGTTTATGATGATAAACTGCAGAAGCAATCTCAGTTCACCATCTTTCCCACCTCTTCAGAGAGTGTCATTAGAATAATGGTATCATCAGGGTCCCCAATTTCACAGCACTGAGCCGCAGCGGCAGCTGGAATGAATTGTGCATCCTAAAGACTCTGTGCACAGTCTCAGTGGCATTAATTGGTAATGACTGCATCCTTTTTATTACAGGAATTTAATGCAAAAAGTGATTACACTCACAACACCCTTATCCAGTGAACAGTAATCAGTACAGAATTAGTTTTATTATGATGGTGGCTCTATAGCTA
Organism: Enteromius paludinosus; assembly: GCA_032361165.1. NCBI lineage: Eukaryota > Metazoa > Chordata > Actinopteri > Cypriniformes > Cyprinidae > Enteromius > Enteromius paludinosus. The sequence continues at coordinate 814,011 of JAUMHQ010000296.1, read as the reverse complement.
TAACTATTTCTAGCAATGCAATTATCCATCCCTGTTATGGAGAAGATGTAAGGAGGATGTTGGCCGTGTTTATACCATTTCTCCTCTTAACCATTCAGCTTTTAAAAGCCTGAAAACAAATGCAAGGGGCCTTATTACGAAACCCTCCTGATGGTCCTTCACGTGACATGTGTGAACTTGTGGGGGTGGGATTACGAGTCGTAGGCAGATATTTCATTCTAGCGCTGCTGTGATAGTGCTTCTGTGTGTGCTACTGAACTCCCAACGAGCAGGTCGGTGGTCTCTACCATCGTTCGAAATAAAAAAAAGTTTGGCAAATGGAATGAAGAAATATACAAATGGACATAAAAAAGGGCAGATAAATAGAGATATGGTTGTTTGGTTGGATAGATAGATGGATGAATGGTCGGATAGAGAAATAGATGGATATATGGATGTAATCGATGGATGTTCGGACGGACAGACAAGACAGATAGACGGATGAATGGACGTACACACTGGATGGATGGACGGATGGATGGACACACTGGATGGACTATAGATAGATAGATAGATAGATAGATGGATAGATGAATAGATAGATGATAGATAGATGATAGATAGATAGATAGATAGATAGATAGATAGATAGATAGATAGATAGATAGATA
>JAUMHQ010000296.1:799500-813261 GCA_032361165.1 Enteromius paludinosus | reverse complement strand
CCACGTCAAAGACGGTTTTTATAAATCTGTGCTTTGACGTGGATTTGATCGTACGAACACTCTAAGATCAAATCAGTACGTAAGAAAGTTTTATAAATGATGCCCCTGGGCTTGCTCCTGATGAGGTGGCAGATGGTCTCCTGAGGGATCTCCTCCAAAGCATCCGCCAACTCCTGGACCGTCTGCGGTGCAACATGGCGTTGGTGGATGGAGCAAGATATGTCGTCCCAGATGTGCTCAGTTGGGTTCAGGTCTGGGTAACGGGCGGGACAGTCCATAGCATCAATGCCCTCATCTTGCAGGAACTGCTAACACACTCCAGCCACATAAGGTCATAAGGCTATCTCTGGCAAGCCCATGGACGACTGTGCGGCCCTCTAAAGAAATGCCACCCCACACCTTTGCTGACCCACTGCCAAACCGGTCATGCTGGAGGATGTTGCAGGCAGCAGAACGTCATGTGTTCAGTGTGAACCTGCTTTCATCTGTGAAGAGCACAGGGCACCAGTGGCGAATTTACCAATCTTGGTGTTTTCTGGCAAATGCCGAACGTCCTGCACGGTGTTGGGCTATAAGTACAACCCACACCTGTGGACATCAGGACCTCGTACCACCCTCATGAAGTCTGTTTCTGACTGTTTGAGCAGACACATGCACATTTGTGGTCTGCTGAAGATTATTTTGCAGGGCTCTGTTAGTGCTCCTCCTGTTCCTCCTTGCACAAAGGCGGAGGTAGCGGTCCTGCTGCTGGGTTGTTGCCCTCCTACGGCCTCCTCCACGTCTCCTGATGTACTGGCCTGTCTCCTGGTGGCGCCATGCTCTGGTCACTACACTGACAGACACAGCTTGCATTGATTTGCCATCCAGGATGAGCTGTCTCCGTCTCATGCTACCACTAGAGCGAAAGCACCGTCTATTCAATCTTTACAACAGGATGTGAAATTGATTGTCAATCAGTGTTGCTTCCTAAGGGCAGTTTGATTTCACAGAAGTGTGATTGAGTTGGAGTTATTGTGATGTTCCCTGTATTTTTTGGTCAGTGTATATAAATGTATATACTTGTAAATATTATCAAATTATATACAGCATGTGTGTGTATTTATATAAAAATAATAAATATACAAAGTATAGATACATATATTATGGTTAATAAATATTTTTATGTTGGATGCAGTAATTTTACTTTTTGTGTGTATTGCATAGAAATAATGTATCCTGATCTGTAATATGATTCATAAATAGTGTTACAAAACTGTGGTTGTTCTGTTTTTTGTTTTTTCCTGCTTTCCCTAGAGAAAAGCTACCCGATTGGCTCCCGCAAGCTGATTACTGCCATCCTCTGACTGGTCTAAAGAGATTTAAAAGTCATGACATCACTTCCTCAGGGGCAGTTGGTTGCCATTTTGTTAACGGAGCGGTGTGTTTTGTGGATTGTGTAGAGAGAATTGTGAGTTCTGTTTGGTTTTTTTATGTTATTTTATGTATGTTATCAATGATTTAGCGGTGTACTTGACTTATTTGACGCTGATATTTGGATTGCCCTCTAAACTTTGTTTTGTTTTTTTGACACATCTTTGTAAATATTGTAAATATTGTAAATATTCAATTGGGACAGTAGGGAGTCTGATGTCATTTTTGTTTGAGAATTCTTTTCGTTTTTGTGATCGGACGTTAGGGAAGGGGATTGTATTTTATTTTTCTTTTGTTTTGGGTAGGTAAGGTAGATGTTTGAAAACCAGGGGGCTGTTCCATAAAACAAGATTAGAGTACAAACCAGGCTTATTTTGGTTAGTCAGGCTTATCGTCAGTAGATTTGTTACAAAATAAGTCCGACTAACTGAAATAAGCCTGGCTTATTTGGTAAACTTATTTAATGGAACAGGCCACAGAACTTGTTTATTTTTGGCCTTGTCAGCTCCTGAACCCAACCTCCCAATAAACATTTGTTATAAAGAAAACCTCGTTGCTCTTGTTAGTCCTTTCATGTTGCGCTTCTTCCCTAGATGGGGCGTAATAATAGTAAGATTGTATGTCCAGTCATATTTTCAATTGCCCGTGAACAAAAACCAATTAGATCCAATAAAAGACGTAATTTGACACGTATCTGTCAAAAGCACTTGACCGAATTAGCTACAGGCACTTCCATCCAATGCTTTGAAACGCTCTGAAATTTTTTAAAGACTTTGAAATATAGAAAGGTGTCCTGCTACATGCCTGACAGGCTCAAAAGGTCTTAACCTCCTAAAGGCTGATCCTCCTGTCAAGCATTTAGTGGGGAACCTTTCATCCAACTAATACGGTGTTTTTTGCTTTAAACCATTGCTTCCAGTTAAAATATACCTCCTCTCTCCTTAATATTGAAAAATCAGCATAGAACAGTGAAAATAGGAAGAAAAAAATAAATAAATATGCCTGTGGATTTGAAGTGAGAGAATGAAGAGAACAGAGAATGGACTGAGGACTTGATGATATTGAAATGAGGGATTTTTGTCTCACAAACATTCACTTCACAGGATGTTAGTTGATGGACTGGAGTGGTAAGGATTATTATGATGTTTTTATCAGCTTTTTGGACTCATTCTGACAGCACCCATTCACTGCAGAGGATCCATTACGGAGCAAGTGATGCAGCAATGTTTGCATTTTCTACTAATGTCTTACTTGTTTGCATAAGCTATTTCTTTAACACTAGTTATTTTTTGCATTGGATTTGAATTATCTGAAGTTATTTTTGCATTAAAAAATGTATGTAAACCCTAACCGGTATGGCAGGGAGTGTCGTGAGGAAGCAGGCGCTCCATGCGGGAATACCTGCAGGGCTTTCAAACGCTATTTGTTGCGATGTGCTGCTGTGTCACAAGACATCTCAGCTGACACTCAACATGTCAGACTGGCATGCTGTTGAACACATCAGGATCATCAGTGTCATGCTCGTAGATCACAGATGACGTCTTTAAGGCTCCATAAATTAAACCTGGGGGTTCTGTGTCAAATACACTGTGAAGCAATTGTATAAGACAAAAAGAGAGGGAAAGCACATTTAGTCTTTTTAAAACAATCATTCAACTAGATCTTCATTGATCTCCTCATGTATCAAAACGATTGATTATTCTGTGCCAAGAAGACCTGATATGGATCAGAATGCTTTTATTCTGACTGCCATGCATGTGGAAATAGTTTCAAGATGCTGGCTCATTATTCTTCAAATATGTGACACTTTTTCCTAATGTGTCACACATTAAAAAATATACAGAATTAAAACACACTGGCCCCACAAGGTATCCAGACATCGCATTCAAGAACTTCAATGCATAGATAGAATAACAAACTTGACCCATCTTAGCAATTTTTGTAATACACTATTAATCCATGTTGTGTGTTTTTAACAAAAACAACTCAAATTATGCTTGTATAAAGTTTAAATAAGCAGTCTGGGTGCACTGAAATGTTATGTTTTCTGTTCTGGACCATTTATTAGTCTGAGCTTGATTTATTGGTGACTTGTCCCTTTTATAGGCAGCATTGATCCAGGATCAGCAGAAATGAAAAAGTGTCCTATTATAGCCCCCAAAAATATTATGTAACCGTTTTCTGTCATGCGAAGGGTTAAAGCCTTGTGCAGGCTTGTCCATGAGTCACCTGTCATTTGTCATATCTTCTCCTTTGTCTCCTTCATGCCCAAAGCAGATAAGACACATGAACAGACAGACACACCTCTTCACACCTGTGTGCCTCTGTGCATTATGACTCTAACTTAAGTTGAAGTACAAAACTGCAGGCCTGCAGGATCACCACTTGTCAGAAACACATCCCAGTGAATGATAGATTTAAGACCTGTTTACCCCAACAGCCAAATAAATTTATATGTTAAAAAAAGCTAAATTCCCTGCATTATTTGCATCATTCGAATAAGCTGATTTGATGCTCAAGACACTTTTGTTATTATACATTTTGAAAACAGTTAATATTTTTTTGTGGACACCATGATGTGATATTATACTCATCTAGAATAACTTTCAGTTGGTTCATTTTTTTTTCATCTTATGCACACCGAGATATTGTGAAAAATTTTAACAAACTTTTTGGCATCATTACTCCAATCTTCAGAAATCATTCACTGAATTGATGTTCAAGAAACATTTCGCCATCAGTGTTGCTTAATACTTTTGTGAAAGAACAGCATTTGTTTAAAAGGAAAACCTGTTGTAACTTTAGAAATGACTGTGTGTTCAATGTTTTATAAACTTAATAATTATTATTACATTTATTTACAGTATTTTCATACTATAAACAGTAATGTACATTTAGAGTAATTAACAGTATAATTGATTTAAATGTGTCCTTGCTAAATGAAGGTTGTTATTATTAATTATTATCTATTTTCATACTTTAAACAATAAATGTGCAGACAGTTCATGCTATTATGTACGCCAAGTGCAAAAAAATAATTTATTCATCATTTAAACATCACAAATAAAAACCATTTGGACCACACTGCATAGCATTCAATATATTTATATAAAATCAAATATTCTTAATTATAATGTACTCTCATTACTCCAAAGGCAGCTGTGGCACACAAATTAAAAAAATAAATCTTTGCTTTGTCCTCGTCATAAGACAAGCTGCGCTTACATGTGAGTATGTGTGTGTCTGTGTTTTACTGACATAAAGCATAAAGATCTGCCTTTAGTTTGCGAAATGAGGGTCGATTTCGTGGATCGTACTGCCAGCACTGACACATGAGGGCATAGATCTCAGCCGGACAGTTATTTGGGGCCGGCATACGATATCCTAGACACAAAAACAAGACTTATTAATGACACTTGCTTTGTAAATAGGCAATTAAGTAGAGTTTCGTGCATTTGAAGTACCTTTCTCCACCTCGTCTCTGGTCTGTTGGTTATTCATGTTATGTGGTATGGTGTATGGCGTGACTCCTCTGGAGAAGGTTTCCCACAACAGCACTCCGAAGCTCCACACATCGCTCTCTGTGGTGTATCGCCCTGATGAACCAGCAGAGGACAGCACTGAGACACAAACCCCTCAGGACCAGTCAAACACATTGCAGGCTAGTTCAGGAGTCATAGCGTCTGATGCATTTCTTGTTTATTGGATCAAGCTATTGACAGGATTGTCTAGTGCAGGGTTCGTGAAGGAAATGCAGGGGGGTTGTGAGTTAATGAAACACTAATAAATTGAATGTAAAATATGGTTGCACAATTAATCAAAACTAAATTGTAATACATCTTAATGCGACTATCAATTTAAAGGCGGCGATTGAATTAAATTGAATAAATACATTGTCTGTTGCACTGCTGTTTACTGCATTTCTCCAGCATTCAGATAAGAGCTTGAAAACATTAACGTTTGAAATTTAAAAAAAAAATAATTTATTAGTTAAGTACTGTAACTTTCAGCGTTTAATAATTATTAGGCCTAAAATTACTTAATTATTTTAAAGAAAAATTTAAATTTACAAAAGTAAAATATTCAATCAGTAATGTAAACTTAAATATAATCTTATTGTTTAATATTCATTTAAAACAATAATGCTATTTTTAAAAATAATAATAATATAAATATCTAACCGATATAACATTATTTTTAACTAAATGATGTTATTTATTATTTATTATTATTTAATTATTATTTTCAAATAAAAAGTACTATTATTGCTATTCTAATAATTAATAATAATTTAATATAATAATTGAATTCTATTATTTTAATGTACAATTTTTGTATTTTAAGATAAATAATAATAATTATTATTGGTGTAAATAATTGTAAAATAAAAAAAAAAGGTGACGTGTTTTGTTTACTCGAATGTTAAAATAATTATTTATTTATTTATAATATTAATAATGAATAATAATATAAATATCTAACCCATATAAAACATTATTGTTTAACCAAATTATTTAATTTTGATAAACTAAACTATGTATTTATTGCTATGTTTTTTTTTTCTTTTGAATAACAACATTTATTTTTTTATGTTTTAATAATAATTAGTGAACAATAATTTTATGTAATAATTAATTTAAATGTAACTTTTGTTTTTGTATTTTATTAAGTTTACTTAATAATAATAATTTTATGATGTAAATACAGAAAAAAATAATAAAAAACAAAAGTGTTTTATGTTTACTTGCATGTCATGTCATGTGAACCAGAACCACAAACATGTAAATATGGCAGGAAATAAATAAAATAATGACTAAATATGTCAAAAATATCTCTTTAAGCAAAATTGTTTTATGTCTAAGAGGTTCAACTAACAAAAAAGTTGGGGAACATGGCCAACTATTACCATAATTAAGGGCCTCAGGTGCCGTCCATTTGACTGGGATCTGCTTCATTCCTCCTGCAGCAGAATAAACCCCATCCTGCTCCTGACGTGACATACCGAAATCACTGATCTTCACCACGCTCTCCTCACCCACGAGACAGTTACGGGCAGCCAGATCTCTGGAGATGGGGAGAATTAGAGACATTTATTATAGGTTGCTCTGAAATAGCTGTAAACATGGAGAATGGAAAGTATGAAAGAGACAACGTATAGGAATGACAGACATTGAAACAGAAAGTGCATGGGAGCTCAATCCTCTCTAGACACTGAAGCATGAGGGAAACAGCCACTATCAGATAGAGCAGTGAAGTTTCATTTTCTCTCAGCTCATTACCCAAAATCTTCCCATCGGGCATTGCTCGTAAACCGCTGGTAAAGAGAATAAACCATAATAGTCAAATACCTAGAGTCTCCTTATTAGATTCAATAAAAACCAGCTGTGAGCTCTTTAGGAGGTCTGCGAGAGCTTTATGGATCCACTATAGTTTCTCAGCATTGGTCCTAAGATCTTATGCCACATATCACCAGGTTTCATTGCCTTTGTCTTTATTGTCAGCCTCTCACCGATGAATGCACTTCTTGCTTTCCAGGTATGCCATGCCAGACGCCACATTGTCTGCCATCTTGATCAACATCTTGGTCTTCAGGTTGTGGCCCTCCGTGCGAAGAAAGGTTAGAAAGTCCCCTCCTGCAAGCAGAATACAGCATCAAGACATTTTACAGAAATTGTTCATCATCTTTCATTCAATTATTAAATACTTTTACACCATGAATAATGTAATTTAATACATTAATAATAATAAAATGTTCATTTATCAATCTTCAAAGTAAATAAAATAAAATAAATAATAGGAAATAATAATAAAATAGGAGTCCCTTTGTGAATTTTTATAGTTAATTATACATAAATATTATTATTGTTACACTTTATTTTAAGGTGTGCTTGTTACATTGTATTTATACATTTAAGTACTAAGTAATAGTAACTATATGGTTAGGGTTTGGCTTAGGTTTATTTGCATGTAATGATGCATAATTTCCTGTTATTATATTAGTAAGTACATGTAAGTGTTACAGTATTATTTTAATATTACACTTATGTATAAAAGGAATGACTTTTCTAACTAACTAACTAGTTTATTTGTGACACAATAATACTAGGTAAATGATTATTTAAAAATAAATACAATATAATAATAATAATTAAGTCTAAAAATAATAATTATTTTAATTATAATTTGTAATTATATTAGTAATTATCACTATAATTTATGTCACTAATGATTTTGTTTTATGGTATTTATTTTGTTACACTGATATAATATTAAACACCTTTTGTTTCATGAAAGAGAGTTGAAATGTTACAAGTAAAGTTAATATCAGATATCAGTTTTTCTTTTTTAATTCAAGCTTAGATGTACCTTGCACCAGCTCCATGATGATATAAATTGGCTGTTTTTGTGTGCAGACGCCAATTAGCTTCACTATGTTCGGATGGTCATACTGCTTCAGGATCCTGGGACAGAAATGCAGAGGTTTAGGTAAATGAGAGTGTCGTGTGAGAGTATATGCAGAATGAGTGTGTTACAAACCTGGCCTCCATGAGGAACTTGTTCTTGTGTTCAGCGGGCAGATTCTCTCGGCAGGCTTTCACAGCGACCGGAGTATTGTCTGAACGCAGACGCCCACTGAACACCTCACCAAAGTTACCCTGATAACACCCAAACAACATTATGAACAAAAAAACTGACGAGTCTTTTAAAATCTTTGCTGAAATCTTTTTTTTTTTTTTGTTATATACATATACACAGCTTACCCGACCAATGCTCTGTCCAAGAATGACATCATCATGTTCCAACACCCACTTATCCTTAAAAACACCCCGCAAAATGAATTAATCTCAAGTATGCGTCATGATATTGACTGGCTGAACACAACAGTGGTCAACCAAATACAGATTTAATAGACAATGCCCATATCTAGACCACTCTCTTTAAAAGAAACTCAAATATGAACATTTTACTATCGAAAAGGTACAAAATAAAATCTTCTGAGATGTATAAAGGTGGAGTAAAAGCTTCCTTTGTCACAAAAAGGAGTTAAATTTATGAACTTCTTGTAAGTATATAGTATTCAAATGAATAAATATTACTGTACAGTATTAAATATTGCAATATTTTAATAGTAATATTTAATAGTAGTAGTAACTGAACTGGTTTTGATATTTTGATGTGGACACAAGGGGGCGCTACCACTTCTCTTATTTGGCCAAGAGAGTACTGCTCCAAAATTTAAAATATTTTCTATTTGATAGTTTTGTTTCAGTTGTATATTTATTATATGGTTCATATAATACTATGGTTAGCATTTTCCTTCCGTTTACCTTTAAAAGATTTGGTAACAGCTATATATTAAGGTGTCTTTGTTATAGGTTACTATACTATAACAATCCTAAACCAAATCCTAATCCTAACCATATAATAAGTACATGCTGTTAATTAATATTACTCCGTACTTAAATGTATATGTACACTGTAACAGGGACACCTTAAAATAACCAAAGATTTCCCTCTACAAACTTTTTCTAGGGAGGGATTATTTAAATAAATACATTTGATATTTCTTATTCATATATGAAATTATATTTCACTATTTTAAAGTAATAACACTAATACTAATAATAAAGACTGCATATAAGGCAGATTGATATTAAATAATACAATAAATGTTGAAATACATAAATCATTTAATAAATAAATATGTATTTATACTTGTAATTTATTTATTTATTTATGTGTTAATTTAAGTGCCGACAACAGTAGCCCTGAAAATGAAATATGGAGGAAATAAAAAAATAAATAATCTAAATAAATTAGTTGAATGTATAAATTAATATTATATATGAATGCATTTAATTTAATGTACTTAATAATTCAGCCCTCCATAGATTAAAGAAACAATTTTACCAAATAATTTTATCCATTGTATATGAGGCTGATTTGGGAATAGTGATAAACCTTAACGACGGGTCTCTTGAGCACAATGTCTGTCCTCTTTGTGACGTTTTGATGGGAGCTGATGAGGTGCTTTATTAGCAGCGGTACAGAAGGGAAGCCTTCACCATCGAGACGATACATACCCTAAACACACAAAAACACACACGCAAAGAATAGCATAGCTTTACAGTGAATCCCTTCACACTTCATGTCCTGGTACATAAGTATATCACTTATCAAACCCACTCACGTCTGTACTCTGAATGAGGAAGTGCCGGCACTGGCCTCCCCAGTGCACAGACAGCACATACTCCTGTTTGCCCTGGCTTTCTCGCACCAGGAAGTCGCCATCATTCTTTAGCAATTCCTGCACCTCCAGCCGGGGGATAGCACCATGATACCAGCTCTGCTGGGTCAAGTGCTTCTCCACCTCGGGCACCGGTGCCAGAGCGGGGGGAACCTGGTGAGATGTATAAAACACACTACTCTACAGGGAGAAGTTGCACATACAGCTATGAGCAGAAAGCAGGAAGGAGCTGAGAGAGGAAGACTGACACTAAAAAACACCAACCGTATACTTGGGCTTGAACAAGCTGCTGAGATGGCTCACGATAACGTCCATGTTGAGGAGCTTATGGTCTTTATCACGCTCCTGCAAGATCAAACAGTGAATAATGCAAGAGCATAACAAATTAAACTTTACATCTATTTAAACCCTCTTGTATTTCAGTCCATCATCTATCATAGCATTTCATTAATCTTATATCCTCATTTTATTTATTGACTTATTTACATTATATTATATTATATTATATTATATTATATTATGTTATATTATGTTATGTTATATTATATTATATTATATTATATTATATTATATTATATTATATTATATGTTCATGCACCCTAGTGTAAGTTCATACAAATGTTGTCATGTTTAGTTTATCAATTATAAATTAAAAATATTACAGATATTTTAAACATTAAATTTACATACACATATTTACATTTGATTTTGGAAATAAATAAATAATAGTAAAAAAGTTAAGTGTTTAAAAAAACTAAGTTATATCATTACATTATATTATATTATTTTAAGTGATGTCAAATGCTTAGCCGCATCCAAAATAAAAGTTTTTGTTTACATTATAAATGATTGGGTACTGTGTATATTTATTATGTATATATAAATACAAACACATACATCTATATTTAAGAAAAATATGTTATGTTTGTATATTAAATATCTATATATGTAATATAAACTTTATTCATAGCAATATATAACTATATATATATATGATCATATTTTCAAAATATACTGTATGTGTGTGTATACATGTACACGTGTATACATAATAAATATGCACAGTATACATACATATATTATGTAAACAAAAACTTTTAATTTGGATGTGATTAATTACGATTAACAGCACTAAGGATTATATTATATATTGTATTAATGGACCCGTACACACACACACACACACACACATATATATATATAAATAATATGGAAATAAAAGGTCTAATATAAATAATAGGTTATTTGTTTTTACAATGACAATAAACCATATTGTCACAGTTTTGTGATGTTTGCTTGAGAAACAACTGTATTCAGAAAGGTCAACCAGCAGCATGTGAGCAAGTCCTGGTAGTTCAGAGTCAACAAGGTTGTGCCATTCTCATATTTCAAAATCAATGTAACAGCATGACTGGCTTAGATATTTTTTACCTTGCATCTCTATGATGCTGCATTTTACAGCTTTGAATTCTTTACAGGGGCCATTTCAATGTTTTTCATTGTATCAACAGTCCACTGTTATTGATAGATCATCTGGGCTATATAGTAATGAGCTTATATACAGTACTCATCTGTTTGCTGATTTGTAGTGATGCTCCGATTGATCGGCCACTGATCATGATCGACCGATATTGGCACCGATCAAAAAAGCCGATCACTTGACGTAAATTAGTCACGCGACTTTTTCACACGTGCATGCACGGCGCACAGGTAAACAACAGCAGAGCGGAGCTTACCAGTGGCAACATGAGTTTGTCTGCCTGGAAGTTTTTCGAAATGTCCGATAAAGACGTAAAGGCAGCAGTTTGCAATGTATGTTGTGATGAAATCCCTCGAGGTGGAAGCAAGCAACGGCATTTTAACACACCTACTGTAACATGATTAGACATCTTAGAACACAACTGAATATGTCGAGTTTGAGAAACGAAACCAGCCAAAGCCAACAACATCCCCATCCCTCAACCAGCCGACTGTGAGTGATGCATTTAACCAACGTGAACCATACAGCAGGGATAGTACGAGGTGGAAAGACATCACGTCCAGAATTATGGAATTCATTTGCCTCGACGAACAACCTCTATCCGTTGTGGAGAATAACGCCGGTGTTCTAACGATTCATCCTACCTTATCAGATTTTGCTACCTCCTATGAAAAAATAGGTAGTAAAATTTGATATCAGAAAATGCTACCTGTTAAATTATGTTTTATTAATGTCTACACCTCAAACAAACCTAAACCTACCCTTACTGTTAATGCAAAACATCATTTAACAGGTAGCATTTTCTGATATCAAATTGTACTACCTATTTTTTTCATAGGAGGTAGCTTTCTCTGCGCCCATGTTAACGGATGAGAGCTTTCTGGCCCGATTAACATGAAAAGTAACAAATTTGACCATAAAATCGTGTAAGTGATGTGTTTCGTGTTTCACACTGACCATATGAAAAAATAGAATGCATTTTTTTGCCCAAACTTCAACGGTCTGTTAAATGAATAAAACTAGAGGTATTTGGTAACTATCTGCTTGTCCTCCTTGTCCATCCCGGCAACTGGCAGATCATGATCTTGCTGATCGGTAATCTATGATCGGCCCCAAAAATGCTGATCGGAGCATCTCTGCTGATTTGTTTAAAAAAATAGTCTCTTTCCGCTGGAGAGGAAACTCAGGAATTTACATTATATTTTCATACACTGCAAAAGTCGATTTCTCATGATCCTTGTACTTCATCAGCCTGCAAGTAATCATATTTTTAAAGTAAAGATATGTAGTTTAGGTAACACTTTATTTTAAAGGTGTTCTTGTCACACTTGTTACATGTAATAACTATTATAGTTATAGAAAATAACATGCAAGTAACCCTAAGACCAACCCTTATTCTAACCCTGACCATAGAGTGCATTAATATTCCTCAGTACCTAAAAATATATTATCATACTGCAACAAGAGCACCTAAAAATAAAGTGCAACTGTAGTTAATATAGTACAGCTGGATATATTGGCTTGTTTCGAAGAAGAAACTAATCCTGGGATTTTTCAACGTATACTGAAACCTTTCCGATAAGTCAAGCACAATTGAAGTCTGCCAAACTGTAGGAAGAACTGAAGCTTTAATGGGATGAGAGGGGACTCACTGAGATGCTGGATGTGATAGATATCTGATCATCATCCAGGCCTATAGGTGGAGCATCCTTACTGCCCAGAGTCTCGAGTTTATCAGCCAGAAGCCTCCGCTGGGCCTCCAGACGAGCTCGAGCCACCATGGACAGAACTACCTGCTGTCTGCCGTCCTCAAGGGCATTACGCTTGCTGAACTGATATACCCTAAACACAAACAGAGGAGAATAGTGGCCTGAATGCTCTTACTGATTCTAAATTATTTCAAACTCCAATAAAATTAGTAAAAAAAAAAAGGATGAAACTGATTTATAAATAAATGAAATGTGTGCCACTGAAATGCAAATTTAGAAAAAAAAAATCCCCTGCTCTAGAGGAAGTGAATTGTAAATGACTTTGAATAAAAACATTTGCTAAATGATTACTTGCCTTAAAAGATGTAAAAACTTCCTCTTAAAAATCTACTTGGCATTTGAATTGCAAATCTGGAGCACAGGAGTTCAGAGGCACAAAGAGAGTTCACAGGCTCACCTCTGGCCTGTGTTTGCAGAGCCCTCCTCATTCTGCAGATCCAGCTCCAGCTGGTTAACGGTGGCCTGCTGAGAACCAAGAGTACTAGCGAGACCCAGGAGCTCCTCCTCCACAGCGGTGAGCCTTATAGAAGAGAAAAATGAGAAGCCATGAGAGCGCAAAATGAGTTGAGATGGAACAGAACTGAGGGCCAGTAACACAAAGTAACAAGGAAATATGTGTGTGTATTTTCTGGTCTAATTTAGTTTTCTCCAGTTGCTGTATGATGTGTATAAAGTATATTTGCCTGAACTGTACACTGGTGTTCATACGTTTGGGTAGGGCTGGGCGATATACATCGTACAATATATTATGCGCATCTCGTCAGTAAAGCTGGTTCTTTGATTAGCGGTAAATCTCCGTCAGCTGTTTTCAAAAAGAACGCCAGCTTATACACAGAGCCGTAGATAACTGAGAA
>JAUMHQ010000296.1:772663-788548 GCA_032361165.1 Enteromius paludinosus | reverse complement strand
GGTGTAAAGCTGCTTTGCAATGATATGTATCATGAAAAGCGCTATACAAATAAACTTGAATTGAATTGAATTGAATAAATTTACACATGATTGTTGAACTGAATTTTTTACCTCATTATGTTGTCACTCGTCAGGTTCTTCCCTCTGCTGAACACAGTACGAAGTACATGGCGCCCCCGTGTGGCATCCAGACTGCTGTTCCCCATCATTTCCACTAAGGGAGTGAGCTGTCAAACATTCACGTTACTTTTGACAAGTGAAAAGAAAAAAGCAGGATCTCCTGATTTAAAAATTACTTACTTGTTGAGACGTGAGCTGCTGAAAGTGACTGACTGGGAGATGTGGAAGTAGGGGCAGAATGGAGCTGAGGAAGTATGGAGGCCACGAAGGCACATCTCCAGCTACACTGGACTGCAACAGGCGTTTTATGAAGGCTTGTTTTTGTGGAGACTTCATCTCAGAGCTGTGATCACTAATGGCAAGCAATCTGGTGTGCGAGTGAATATAATAATTGAATTAGGAGGACACATGGCTAAATCATAAAATATAGCTTCGATATGATCCACTTACACACTTTCATTGACCATGAGGGAGGCAGGGAAGGTCATAATGTCTGAGACAGACATGTACGGTATAAACTGGGAGAGGTCGATGAATAGCTCTGGTGTGACACGTGGAAACTTGTGAATGAAAGCAGCTGTCATGGTTTCCATAGCCTCTTGTTCTTTTGGAGAGACCTGTGAATGACACCAGAGGTATGTATATATGTACTTCTAAACAGGGATGCATTACACATTGGTAGTATGTAGGTTATTGTAATGGCCTCTTTTAACAAATCTCAAAATTAATATGCATACTGACGAAATATGAAAAGTATCAGCTTAATAATATCAGCCAGATCTTGAACTTAACATCTAAATTGACCTCCATCATGTAAAATGTTGTTTAGTTGTTGTACCTGTATAGTTTCCACTTGAAGTTGATCCCAACTCTGATGAACATGGGAAAGGAATCTTTTCACAGCATCTTTTTCCGCCGACATAACTACACTGCGAATACTCTCTCTAGGCATCTGTAGGTACTCCTTGGAAAGTAAAAATGTCAGAATTAAACATTGACTTTTTTCTTAAAGGGTTAGTTCACCCAAAAAAGAAGATTCTGTCATTAATGACTCATCCTCATGTCGTTCCAAACCTGTAAGAGTGTAAGGAACACAAATTAAGATATTTTTGATGATATCAGAGAGCCATCTGACCCTCCATAGACAGCAACACAACTGAAATGATCCCAGATCCATAAACGTAGTAAAAACATCGGAAAAACAGTCCATGTGACATCAGTGGCTCAACCTCACTTTTGCAAAGCTACGAGAATACTTTTTTTGCGCAAATAAAACAAAAATAACATAATTTACTCTTCTCTCATGACTTACGTCTTCCACCATGCTCAATGCACCGCATACGCATTAACGCATTTGACGGAATCAGTCTTGTTGAAATCCGGCTGAAACCACATGCATGTGTGTAATCTGCGGCTTTTTGCACCCAGAAGAAAGCGAATGCTTAAGCAGTAATGTTCTCTAAAATGGCAGAATATGTAAGTCATAGGAGAAGAATGGTTGTTATATGTACAGTATATGTCATTTTGGTTCTCTTTGCGCAAAAAAAGTATAAACTTAAGTTGAACCACTGATGTCACATGGACTTTATTTCAGTTGTTTTGCTGTCCATGGAGGGACAGACGGCTCTCTGATATTATCAAAAATATCTTCATTTGTGTTCTAAAGATGAACGAAGGTCTTATGGGTTTGGAACAACATGAGAGTGAGGTTATTAATGACAGAATTATCTGGGTGAACTAACCCTTTAGAAACTACAGGATGCAAATGTTCTATGCAGAAAAGTAAGCTGTAATTAGACACATGATTTATACAGAATATAATACAGAATTTTTTGGTTCCCTTTCACTGAACGATTCTTAAAAACCATTTCTCTCAGTGTATCCACTATAAATAAGCTTTTGTGCAATGTAAAGATTCTGTGGAAGTTAAAGGCTTTTTATGGAACCACAGATGCCAATAAAGAACCTTTATTTTAAGAACATATTTAAAAAATGGGTCTTAATGAGATTGTTATATAGGGCTATGTAGCATCAAAAGCTTGAAAACCCTGGGTTTAACTGACTAGATAATCTACCATCGGAGAGAATGAGTAATACCTGCATTAAAAATCTTAAAGCAGAAGAGTTGCCCTCCCTCTGAATGAGATCCCATAGGACAGGCTGCTGGGGAGAAAAGCCTTTGAAACTGAATGCATGAAGCTGAATGCATGGTGATATAATAATAAAATACTAGCATGAAAAACTATGCAATATTTAAATGCATGACATACACTGAAACAGCTTAAAAGATCTTCTTTTAAGGTGGAGTTCTGCTCTCTCTTCAGGAAGACGCCTACAGTGTGAAGTACACTTATTGATGCATCGGGCCGTAGAGTGGCCCAGAAGGAAACATTGTCCTGGAGGCTGGACAGAAGAATGGCCTGACCCAGGCTCTGACGCACCTCTAGTTGTCCCTCCTCCAAACCGGCCGAGAGCCCCACCACAAAGTCCAACACTCGAAGCACGTAGCTTACTGTAGCTAACCACCCCGTGCGTTCATCCACTACTCCTTCACAAAGAGTAAGCTTATGAATAGCGTCTTGTAGAATAGGCACGGGGTTCATGCAAAGTTGAGATGTGTCGAAGTCATATGGTGCTGGCAGCATGTCAAACAGCTTCTGGAGGACACACTTGGTGCCCTGCTTCTCTTCAAAGTTCAAACAGTAGTCTAAGAGTGAAAGCTGCTTTCGAATCAATGTGAGGTACAGTGTGGCATTTTTGCAAATATAGTCCTTCAAACCGGCTTTACTGCTGCAAATCTCAAGGGCTGTGATGTTCAAAAAATGTTCAGCCTTCCAATTCGAATAATCACAGTTGTCTTTAGGGGCCTCATGGGAGTGATTAGGAATGACTTTGGAGCAATACTCGGCTGCCCAGCTCCCATCTTGAGGTATCTGAGACGAATCATTTCCGCACAAAGAGGCAATAAGGGCAATGTTGTTGGGCAGAAAACACCTTCTAAAATCCTGGGCGGTTAGAGTTTTGCTGCTTAGCAGTGCTAAGCAGTCCTCAGTGGCGTCTGGAGGAGATCCCCCGGAAACATCATTGGAGAGTTGAAGACAGAGGTCATCGATACTTGATTGGTTGAGGTACTGGTAATCCTTTGTTGCTTCTGCCTGGGAAAATTTCACAGCGAGTTTATTGCCAATACAGATAACCTTAAAACAAAAGTTGACTCAAAACCTTTTAATATTTATTTTAAATATGTTAATAATCTTAATTATTAGTTATATATACAGTATCATTGATATTTTTACTGAAACAAACTAAAAGTAACTAAATGTACCTTGTTTGCATGTTGCAGCCAGAACGTAGAGTTGGCACACACAGTTTTGTTAAATTCGTGAGCGAAGAATTCGCTGCAAACATGAAGCCAAAGAAAATCTTCCTCCGCTGCTGAGAGGTACCAAGCAGCATCGGAGCAGGTTGCATGAAGGTCTACCCCAAAATGGTTCACTTCAGGGTCCTGTGAGCCATTCTCTCCATCGAAAAGGTTACAGTAGAGAAAGACAGTAAAATTTGAGACACCGGTGAGACCAGGGATAGAGGCATTGCAGGCAGCTTCTAGAATCTCTACTGAGGGCGAGGGGTATGAATCGCTCTGCTCATGGACTTTTGGCAGGAACTGGTGAAGTTTAGGTCTTCTAGATGAGTGTTGAGGTTTCAAAGTCCTTGTTTCCTCCTCTGTAGAGGGACAGGTCATCAAAGACGGCCTGCTGGGTAACCCATCTGACCTGAAACCCATCGCTTGTGCATTCCATGTCAGGTTATGTCTAATTCCCCTGTACAAAGAGGACAACAAAACTGTTCATTTATAATAATCTTTTATATACAATTGTACTTTAATAATTAAATGTCTTGCTAATTCATGACACTTACCACAATATTAACTGCCTGAGGTCACCTTTACAAAGAAACAAATGTCAATGGAAAAGTTCTGGGTGAATAGTTATATACAAATCACAGATGATCGCAGAACGCTGTTGATTAATTGAGGAAAATGGAGAGCCGGCCTCTGTATTATACAATTGGCCTTGATGTAACAGCATAGCTGGGCACATAATACCAGCGGTATACGGTTACCAACATAAAAGAAACAGGAGATTATCCAGGCTATAGGATTTAGAGCTACAAAGATCTGGTTAATGACTAGCAATGCTATTGTGATTTCAGTCAGAGTTGTGCGCCATTCAGAGTTAAATTGAAAATGCCTTTTAAAATCAAATTTCTTCATTTGTACTGACGTATAGCAACGGATGGATGGAAGGACAGAATGACAGACAGAATAGTAGAAAGATAAATAAAATGGTAGAGCAATAGACAGATAGAACGATAGATAGACAGACAGACAGGCAGAAAAACTGATGGATGGACGGATGGATGGATGGAATGACAAAGATTGAAGAGTAGAACGCTGGATAGAATAATGGATGGATGGATGGATGGATGGAATGACAGGAAGATTGAACAGTAGAACAGATAGATGGATGGATGGATGGATGGCTGGATGGATGGCTGGATGGATGGATGGATGGATGGATGGATGGATGGATGGATGATAGAATAAGTGAGTTTGCAGTTCAGTAAATTTCCAAAATGAAATGAATAATCATTATGTGTGTTATGGAGGTTACAGTGTGTTTAAAGTTGCAGTACTCTACTTGCCTACAGAACATCTTCCATGGTGACTGTACTGTGGTTCTCCCACCATGCTGCTGACATCATCCAGCAGTGCCTTGGTCATATGTGACACTTTTCTTCTCAGATTACCATACACGCTGCGGCCAACATTGTGCAGAAATCCATGTCTGAGGTTATCCAAGCCCTGCAGGAGGGCAGGATTACGCTCTGCGAACTGTACTGCCCTTTCTCCTGCGCTTGACCTCGACAGAGCCTGAAGAAGCAGAGCCTGCATAGAAGCAAGGCTCTCAGAATCAGTGCCTGATTGGTTCAACAAGAGCTGCTCCTCACGAAGCACCTCCGGTGGCACGAGGAAGGGTTTAAAACGTCCCGAAGAGGCATCTCTTTGACTGTTTTCCACACTAACAGGATGCAGACTGAGCACAGGCTTCCAGTTCCTGGTCTCCATAAAGCTGATGAGCTGCTCAAGCCAGCTCAGGTTGAAGGCACAATCATTTCGTCCTTTAAGGACACAGATGAAACCCTGGAGACCTGCAACAGCCTGGCCATATGTCCCACTGACCAGAGCTTGAAGAACAGTTTCGAGCAAAGCACTGATAGTCTTCCAGTTCTGGGAAATGAAAGTCAAGATGGGTTTTTGAGGCTGGCGTTCAGTGAGGGTTAAAATGCTTTGCACCAACCCCAGAAGTCCATCCCAATGCGGGCTGCCCCGGAGCGACAGAAACAGATCCTGAAGCCTGAAAGTGGGTCGAGGAGGACTCTTCCCATCCCATAAGCCAAGCGACGTCTCCCTTCCGGTCTGAAGAAGAGAGTAGAGCAGGTTTTCCCAAAACTGGTCATCTCCAAAGGGTTGCTGTCGATCATCTAACTCTGTGCTCATCTCTTGCAGATACATGGAGATATTATACAGGAATCCTGAGAGCCTGTTTCTATCGAATGCTTTTTTTAAAGATGGGTTACTCTTGTCTTTTTTTGGGTGGACACCTAGAGATTTGAGGCCTCCCATTATGCTCCTCACTAATGAATGAATTAGTTGATCTTTCTGTCTTTCTGCTGGTGGCTGTACTCTATGTGGGTTCCATCCTCCACCCTTCCTCCATATCTCAACAAGCTCTTTCAAAATCGCCTCCTTCTGGTCCTCTTTTTTGCTCCCTAACATGAGAGAAACATTCATGAATGTTAGAGTGTGAAACAAATTGAGTCACTGTACTAACAAACAACGGGAACAGCCGGTATTGTCTTACCTCCAGCGATGGCTGATAGTTGTTCCAGTACAAGCAAAATCACTACAATTCCCAACTTGCCCATCCTTAGTTCCATCGCCTCAAGATAGCACAGACAAAGTCATTTTGTTGTCTTTGTAAGACTGCATTTGAGTTCCTTTAGGAGCTGACGGAGACATTCAGAGCGTAAAGTGTCACACTGTGGAGTGCACATGAAATCTTAATGACTATCCACTGTCACTTGGCTAAACTTTCACAAAGAAAAGTTTACCACTTTCAAAACTATATAATAGGGGGTTTTCAGTTATTTAAAAACAGAAAAATAAACTTTTTAGGCATGTTTGAAAAAAAATACATTTAAATACTGCTAAATTTGGTTTTTATGCATTCATTAAAAATGACAAATTAGTCTGTAAAATGTTTTTTTTGCAAAACTTTCATATATATTTATCTTGTCTTAAAAGCGAAACATAAAATTGAAGGATGCGTAATATACTAATAGAAATCAAAGGATTTTAGTACTTACAAGCAGTTGCATCCGTTTAATCCCGTCTTTATGAAAATAGGATTGTGGATGAGTGTGAGCAAGGTATTTCTCTCTGCTTCTCTCTACATCCTTCTCTTTCAGCATTTGTCACTTTTTGATCCGCTCCCCCTCCCAGTGTTTGAGATTCAATTGGATCCCCAAAAGCCACAGCTTCATGTTTCAGCGGCATCGTCCCGTCATGCGCCAGCTGACTGTATGCTGGAGTGAGAGGCCAGAGGCTCAGGGATGTAACATGAGAAAAGAGAAAGGCCAAGGAACTTTAAGAGGGTATACTCTTGTATCACAAGGCAATTTCATAGTAATTAAGATTAAAGGAGATACAAAGGTACAGTAGGTCATTATTTGCGATTCAGGCTAAAACGGGGCACAATTGATGCAAAAGATAATGCACTTGCAGATATTGCAGTATAATAAATAATCAATTGAATAATCATTATTCCAAAGTTTTCTGAAGGAAAAGTTCCAAAAATGTGTATAAGCCAAGAATTGTTGAAAATAATGACAATTGCTTCTAGTGTTTTATTTATAAACTACAGTATATGTATCATGCCATATTTTAAATAAGCTTTAATTTTTAGATTAGTCATTTTAGTACTTCAACTTATTTTACTTTATTTTGTTGCTAATGCAAAATTTCTAACATTCAGTTTTATATACTATTACATATATTTATTAATGTTTTATATTAGACTTTTTATTTTATATTTTACTTTTCATTATTTTGTTATCTGCTTTTGTCATTTTTATTAGCTTTTCAATATTTTACTTTGCTTTTTTTTATTTCTTTCAATTTTACTTCAGGTATTTAAACTCTAACTTCATGCATAATGAATTTAATAGCATTTTTAAATTATTTGTTTTTATTTTAGTTCAAGTTTTGGTTTTGTTATGTGCTTGTTATTTTGTTATGTATTTCTACTTTTATTTCAGTTTAAGCACTTCAGCTTAAACTTATTTTAATTCATTTAGTTGCCAAAGCAGCACTTCTAACTTTTTCATCTAATTTATGTTTTATTTTAATTAAACAAATTAAGCCAATTTTTTCCCCTCAAAAGCTTACATAAAGAAATTAATCACTATGAGCCCTACACTTTATTCTTCAATCTGAATATCTCATGAGGTAATTTTCACCTGTGCCAATACTAACACAACAGTATCCTTGTCCTGGTGGGTGTTGTTTTACTTAAGTTGCAGCCAGCAGGTCGCCTACAGCTGTCATAAAACAAAAGTGTCCCTAAGCCACCGTCAGCACACAATCAGGCTCTTCACTGATGTTCAAAATCATCTCGCTCTTGTCTGAGGCCTGTCTACAGCAGCTGAAACCCGAGTGGATTGAGTGAAAGGCCTAGCACAGTCTCCCCACAAGCCTTTTAATTCTGTGTTGCTGTCGCCTGCAGCGGAACAATAACTTCCTCTTGTATTATTGATGCCTGAGGGAGCGGCGGTCACTCGGCAGCGTGGAGCTCAGTTGGCTGCAGGAATATTAAATGAGAAACTTTACACCTCATGGCTCTGACTAACTCCACTCAAATCGTGCATAGAGGTGAGCTTGTTTGTTAGCTCTGACGTGCATAAGACGAAACTATGCTCAAAAATGCAATTAAGGACAAAATTGTTGGTGAAAATGTATATGAAAATAATCAGAGAAACTCCACCCAGTGTAGACAAACTCCAGACATGAGCCATCAGTGCATCAAGTGTAAAACACAATATTTTGCAGTCCATTCCTCCCAAAAATAATGTCACACCTTTGAATCATTTTCTCCGTCTGGTTGGGACAATTAATTCCTGTGCACCTAAAAAAAAATATTATGAAAATACCTATTTTAGGAACCATTTGTTCCAATGGGGAAAAAGACTAGCAATCCACATGCTTATAGTAGCATATATATATAGTACTTAAGTTCCATACATTTTGTTTCTTTGGTTTCATGCACTTGTAAGAACATACAAAAGTGATATAACAAAAAATCACAAATGCAGGAGTGTATTAGGCTGCCTTGTCTTTTTTCTTAAGACTGTTAATTAAAAACAAGTATTCAAATTTTTAAGATCAGAAATAACTTAAGCTAGAATAACCTCTTGTCTTAATGTGTAATCCAAAAAGGTAGAATGTTTAATAAATGTATTTGGTTGTTGCAAATGGAATGACTAGTTAACCAGACAACAACAAACCTAGTGAATTAATATCTAAGAAATGTATATGTTCTTAAGAAAAAAAATATGGATTAAACAAGGATTAAACAAGTAGATTTAAGGAATGAAATTTAAACTAAATGCCTCTATTATGGGTTATGAAATGTTCATTTTGGTTTTGGTAGTCCCAAACAACATGTTGACATGCATCCAATGTCAAAAAACACTTCCATTTTCTTATATTTTTTGCATTTATTTGAAACTTATTTGCTCTACGACTCCCAACTATTTATTTTTCCAAACCCCTCCTTTGTGTTATGCTAATCTGCGGTGTTTAGTCCAACTTGTGATTTCATTTAAAGCTCTTACCCTAGCAACTAGTGGCAAAGAAGGAATTTGCATTTACATTCAGACCAACTCCAAAAGCACAAGTGGGAGGGCAATATGCTAATGTTTCATCTTGAAGTCAACATGGATGGCTTGTAGGGCTGTAACGATACAAACCCACGATTCGGTTCATATCACGATTTCTTTCGTGGGGGGTGGGAGAAAAAAAAACTATTTTTAAAACAATTTGCACCCGGCTTGGTAATAGATAACGGGGCTCGAGCACACTGAGTAAATACTTGAACCCCTCGTTATCGGCAACCAAAATGGTCGCATATCTATGGCGGCAAATCAATGCCAATAATACCCGAGCGCACGCTGTAAATCACATTCACGAGAGGAAAACAGATCTACACGTGAAGAAACGGGAGCCGCGAGCTAATTTCAAAACCACGCAATTCAAGCACTCGCGCGCGCATGAAATGTCATCTGCGCGCAATTCAAGGTAGTCACAGTGTGTGTCGCGATGCTCCCTTATCACACCGCAACACAGGATCGTGGATCTGAGTGTCGCGATTTCGGGTTCATATTGTGCATCGTTACAGCCCTAATGGCTTGGGATTTGTTTTAAACTTTGCAGGAAATCTTCACTCACTTAGAGCTGTGTTAAGGCCCTTTCTCACCTAGCGTGATAAACTATAACGACAACAAATAAAAATATAGTTCTAAAAATAGGTTTTACTAATAATGAAAAGCAGAGCCCGCACAACGATATGAATAAAGGCACAGAGAAACAATATTTTTAGATCGATTCTTTTCCCCAGCTGATTAACAATAAAAACATTGACAGCCAATCAGAATCCATCCTGCTATCAGAAGCGGGACCATTTAAAACGACAGACGCAAGTGTGCTTACAATAAACAGATGATATTGTTTGCTGGTGTAGACGCTAATCTCGTTATCTTTATAGTTATCATGCTTGGTCTGAACAGGTCTTTACAGACAGCATGGAAGGTCATTTTCAGAAATCAACAGGGTCACTTTAAGGGCTTTACCGGCTTCGTGTGGACGGAGCCTAACATTCAATAAAGATTTGTTCTAAACGAATCGATTGAGTGATTCACTCACAAAAACGATGTAAAACGATCACATAAATTATTCACACCCTGACAGTCTTTCTGGTGGAAACACTGTAAGATAAAAATGATGCATTTATTATTGGCGTGAGAATAGGAAAGGACCGGTCAGCCCTATTTCTTCAGGAGTAAAAGATAAAATATAAAATAGGCTACTATTGAAAGGACACCGTAGGCCTCGACCAGGCTTCACAGAAACTCCTCTAGTAGAAGATATAGATAAAGTAAGATCAAGCAGTGGCCATTCTCCATTTTACAGCAGTGCTGATATGACTAGTTTTTTTTTTTTTCCTCCAGTCACAAGGAAGTCATGTGCGTTTTAATCATACCGGGAACCGCAGCTCTGTATGCAGTCTAAGCACTGAACTGGATGAAGCAGAACTAACCCGCATGGAAGTAACAGATGATTCCCACAGGGGGCGCTCTGTGGCTCACAGATACAAAATAGACGCTTCATATATTTTATTCCATACTAGTCTATTAATAATCACACTTTCTTTTAAAAAAATAGTTAATATGTTTACATTTCTGTAGCGTTAGAAGCTAAGTTTGTGCGTAAAGCGAGTAAATCAAGCCGGAAGTAGACGTCAGAGCGTAAGGGGCGGAGCGAACGAATGACAAACATGCAGTCGCGAGCAGTCAGATGTTAAACCTGATCAGAGGGAAGCTCTTAACTACCATAAACTACAAATCATGGGGTTCATCTTTCAAAGACAGCGCTCTGTATCGAAACATTTACTTATATTTTACTAACCAGTGTTTGACAGAGGCGCCTGTCCTCTCTCGTTTGTTTGTTTACATATAGTTTAAATTTTTACATTAATTTGCGGGCGCTATGGATTACCTGCTGCAGGTGAAAGTTGGAGCTCTGATTGGGCTACTGTTCCTAACTATGTTTTTTGGTTTCATCCCAGCGCGGATGAAGTGGTTTCAAGTTTCTAGTGGAACAGGTAAATTATGTTTTACGCTGTTTACAGTGGTGGTGTTGTTGTTGTTGCCATCAATTTGACTGTAACTTACTACATATGATTTTCTTTCATCTGTCGCCTTTTAACATCAACATAATTGTATGCATTGTGTACATGATTGGGTCATGTACGTGTAGGTTTATGAATGTATGCTTATAAATGAATGTGTTTAACACGCATAAGGGATTTGCTTTGTAAAAGTACAAATAACGTTACATCCGAGTCAGCTGACAAGGAAAAACTAAAGCATGCGTTTTACTCGCAGATGGACATTAGGGTGGAAGTGAAACTAAGTTTGAATGTAATGTTCAAAAACTTCTGCTAAACATGAATTATGACCACAATGAACAGAAATAACGTATAGATTATACTATGTATGCTTTGGATTGCAGCTAGACCTGATACTTGGCACGGGTAAATATTATATCAGTTATAATGCGTTTTTAAGTATTTCAGGCATCTGATTATAAATCCCCTCTGACAAAACTTGCTTACTTTGGCTGATTAGCTAACAGGAGTGATTAGAGAAAGACAGTGCCATTGACATCAATCATCTGCACCGTTAATCAATGTAACGGGACTTTGCTTTGTTTTTCTTTGTCTCCAGCGATCCACAGGGCCGTGCTGAGTTTTGTGAGCTGTTTCGCAGGTGGCGTCTTCCTGTCTGCCTGTTTGTTAGATATCATCCCTGATTATCTTTCCGACATACGTGAAGAGCTACAAAAACAAGGCCTTGGTGTGAGCTCATTGAATTGCTGTGTTGAATGCAGTGTGTTCCTGTAATGTTTCTAATGCCAGTTCTCCTTATCATCCAGGAAGGCTTCCCGCTTGCAGAGTTCATCATGGCATGTGGCTTCTTCACAGTCTTGATCTTGGAAAAGATCGTTCTGAGCTGCACAGAGGGGCACAGGAATGAGGAGACGGCTCCTCTTTTAGCTCCGGCAGGTAACGGGCATTCCCATGGACATCACTCGCTGAACGATGTGGAGGGGAGCGGTCACCACATCCATGTGGATTTTCATGCGCACTCGTCCTTCCGCTCCTTCATGCTCTTCTTGTCACTCTCTCTGCACTCGGTGTTCGAGGGTTTGGCCATTGGCTTGCAGACCACAGACACAAAGGTGATTTATTGAGTTTTGTTTTGTTTGACAGCTCTCCGTTGAGTCACTGTGCTCAAAGGTTCAAAGGTTTACAGTTTTTTTTTTTAGCATCGTGACTTAAAATCATGCTGTTTATGTGGGGTTTTATCCTGTGATGCCAAAAACACTATTATGAGTTATGAAAGGCTCATATTTTAGATTTTACAAGTCCAAAACAACAGGTTTACATGCAAACAAGATCAAAAAATATTTCTTATAATATGCATTTATTTATACTTTATTTGTTAAACAACAAAAAAGTTCAACCATTAATTTTTCCAACCCCTCTGGAGATTGGTCGATTTCATTTTTAGCAGTGTTTGTGAGCTTTTAACGCTCCAACGTGACAGTTACTGGCAAAGACTTCAGTTTTTATTTTTATTCAGACCAACGCAAAAATCAAGTATTCCCAGGACTGCGTGTGCGACAAGTGGATGGGCAATACGCCAGGCTTGGGAATTTATTCATTTAAAAATGACCAATTTCAATGATTCAGAGTCGACTCTTTCTTTTAAGATAGGATAACTTTGCACGATGCTTATATTTATTTAGTGCTGTGTAACACACTGCGTGAAAGCTCATTTTCAGCAATCCATAATAGGGGCACTTTAAATTCACTAAACAGTAAAAACGTTAAATATGTTAAAAATGGACCCCAAAATGGACATTTTCATTATTTACTCACCCTCATGTACTTCCAAACCTGTTTCTTCTGTGGTACACGAAAGAAGATATAAATGTAAATTCAATTTTTAATAACATAAGATAGGGCTGCACAGTTTGCAAAAACATCTTATAGCGATTTTACTAATATGTGACACGGTCTCAAAAAACAAGAATTTCAACCACAAATTTGAGTATAATTTCAATCTTTGACATGGCCTTAGTTAATATTAAAGATACAGAGGTTATAATTTTACATACGTTTTTTTATATATATGTAGAAAAGCTACATAACGCTGGGTTTTCATAGAGAGAGAAAATATTTTCTCTCCGTTTTGTAATTTTAAAACACAAGCTGTGCTTTCTTGTGGAGCTCCACAATTTGGCCACAATTTGTGATTATATATCACTGTGACTATAAAATAATAATTAGTAATAATCATTATTATTACTAAAAAGATTTTAAGCAAAATAAAGAAAGCTACCATTATAATATTTCACTGTGAAATAAAAGTCAAGTGGTTAAGAAAAATAATATATTATTATCATTAGTAAACAATTTTTAATCAACTACTTTTTTAACTATTTTATGTAAAACCAAAAAGTTTAGCATTTAATAATAATAATTGATAAAAAATGATCTCAAACAAAATCTACTGCTTGCTTTTGGCTCATGTTACGTTCCTCTCTAATTTAAAACATGTCACAACGGGTGTTTTGTCATAACACAAAGATTTTTGTTTATTTAAGCTAGCAACAGAGTAGCTTTATTTTAAATGGGAAGCGTTTTTTTCTGGCTTTAAGTAAGCCATGATTCTTATTAAAATCGTTTTAGACACAATAAATATTAGAATCACAGTTTTTGTTACTAGCTATTTGTGTGCAATAGTTACACTTGACCTTACATGTGAACGAAATGAAAGCTTGATTTTATCCACCACGCATTGAGCTATATGACAGGTGCTTGGGGGGGATAAAAGTAAAGATTCTTCTGTACATTTGTAATAAATGTAGTTGGAATTGTAATAATGTAACCTCAAGATGCAGCGAGCTTGACTTCACTCATCTCTCTGCTCAGGTGTTGGAGATCTGCATCGCTATCCTGGTCCACAAGAGCATCATCGTCTTCAGTCTGTCGGTGAAGCTGGTCCAGAGCGCGGTCAGGCCCCTGTGGGTGGCGCTCTACGTGGCCGTCTTCGCGGTAATGTCTCCTCTCGGCATTGGCATCGGCATCATTGTGATCGAGGCTCAGCTGGAGGCTGGCGCTTTCATACAGGCGGTGCTGGAGGGGCTGGCAGCCGGGACGTTTATCTACATCACCTTCCTAGAGATCCTTCCCCATGAACTGAACTCCCCCGAGCGGCCCCTGCTTAAGGTTTTCTTCCTCCTGTGTGGTTTCTCAGTAATGGCCGCTCTGAGTTTCTTGGGCTGAAAAATACTTTTCCTTTTTACGTGCCCTGTGGCCAAAAAAACTGAAGCCTGGAGGAAATTGCACTGAGTGGGCCTTCACTAACTGCATGTGATTTCAAGGAAATGAAAGACTTTTTTTTTTTTTTGAGGAACTGACATGTACAAGCACAAAGATGCTGATGTCTTTAAGAACTTTGGACAGATCTTTACAGTTTTAAATGAGGAAAAAAGACTTTTACAGATTGTTTTTTACTTCAACTTGTTTTAGTTTTTTTAAAACTCTTTATATTTGATGAGTGTTTCTATGCCACTTTCTTCATGTCATGCATAACACTATCATAAATCACCAACTGTCTGATTTTAAACTGTCATTAATTTTGAAATCACTTTTATTAATAATTTGTCTATACATTATGAAGTCTGACTTCAGTTATTCAGTATTGATTTTCTCCTTTTATATGCTGCACTTTCTTAACATTTACATAAATTTTATGGATAGCCAAATGTTTTGATTTACAGATTTCACAGTAAAATGAGATAAAATGTGATAATAGTGTTGTGTTTTTTAAAGACCAAATCTTTATATGCTCCATATATTTGAGCAAAAAAAGAAACTGCATGCAGCTTTAGCTAATAATTTTTTATTTGAAAGAAACCTAACAAATAGCATGTTACTGATTCAGGTGCTTAAAATCTTTATTACTAAGCACTAGCACTAAATTCTTACTAAGTTAATGTTTATATTACAGTTTTTGCCTATTGCTTACACACTTTTTTGCCAAATTTGGCCCATTATGTCCAAACTCTATAATATATAATAAAGAAAAACATTAGCACAAATCATCAAATTTAGCAACAAAACAAAAATTCTGGATAAATTGCTATTGGGGGGAAAAAACATACTTGTTTTGTGTGTGGGTGTGGTCCGTGGCTGAAAGGGGGTTTATGGATCCCACCTTCTATTCGGGTCTGTATTCTGATGCTTTGGTGTAAGCATTCGGTTTTAGTATGTAAGTATGGTGGCCAAGAGAGCTCAATGTGCTGCAAACTTAAGAAAGCACATGCAAACAGAAAAAAACACATACAAACTGCAAATTCTCACAACGCAACCAACCACAGAGAGGTAGGGAAGCCTGTTTCCGCCACTGTATAAAAATGTAAAAAAGGTTATTGCGACTTTTGGTCTCACAATTCTGACTTTTTTTCTCAGAATTGCAAGTTATGAAGTGTTGTCAAACTGATGAAGCGGTTTCTTTTATATAATTCATTTTTCAAATTTGCCATTTCTTTCACAAAATGAAAAGAGTTCATGGAACTTTCTGTTGATGCTAGATGGTAATAGAACCTGCTTCAGGAGAAAAAACTGATCTAAAATGTTTCCTCCGAAATTGGAAGATGGTGTTTGCATATCATGGTTGTGGCTATTAACTTAACTAAGGTCGTGGGTTCGAGTCCCATGTCCGGCAGGGATTGTGGGTGGAGTTAGTGAATAACCAGCACTCTCTCCACCTTCAATACCACGACTGAGGTGAGAC
>JAUMHQ010000296.1:727530-738124 GCA_032361165.1 Enteromius paludinosus | reverse complement strand
CCCCCATCTAATTATGCGGCGAGGGGCCCCGCCTCCACTCTTGCGGGTGGGCCAACGCAGTTTGCGCTACGCCACTGTGTCTGTTGCCTCAGTTAAAACACAAGGCATCCTGTGCTGATTTATGACATCCTGACATTTATGACATTTATGTTTCAACGTTCTGATCGAATCTTACGTGTCTGATTCACTCTTTTTAAAGGTTGCTAATATTGCTTTATGAGCTTTTAAAACAGGTTTACATGTATGCAAGGTCAAAAAAACACTTTAATTGTCTCCAAAAATAGATTTAATTTTGCCCCATTTCTAAATTATTCGTAAACGACTCGTGTGAAGCAGTTAGAAGAATCAGTCTGTCTATACCCCTATATCACTGCTGTGATTGGTGCAGATGGCACAGTCCTTTATGATTGGTCTACCACAGCGCGTGTCGAAAAACAAAACGCCCACTGCCATAACTGAATGACAGCGCACGATACAGCGTCTTCTTGACATGATGTAATCCACACGGAAATTGTACTGTTTGTGTTTGCGACAAAGTACGTGGGTGGGCATTATGCAAATATGTTACTTTGTGATGTGTGGCGGTAACAGAAAAAGATTCAAATTGCTGACGACTCGTTTAGGCGAATGTGAGCCGACTTTTTTTTTTGATAGACAAAAAACTTCATTTATCATGCACTGTCTGTGTCACAGCTTTGCAGATAGTTTATGTTCACATACAGCTACATGACACACTGCATGAACGATAATTTTTTAGTTTCAGTTCTCCGTGTTGTAAACAAAGGGCGAGGCTTCTAAATTGGGGTGTTTTAGGGGCATGATTTTCAAATGATTGTTTTCCGCCAATACATTTAGCAACGTGCAATCATTCATAAAATGAAATTTGGCGGCATACAAATATTTCATAAATCACACTTGTGCTTGTTTCTACGTTAGATTGATAAATGAGTCCCACTGTGCCTTATCCAGCTCTCACAAACTTCAAACGTCGACATGTGATTATGAGCTCGACAAATTCAAGTGACCTGGCTTTTTTTAACTACCACATTCCTTTTTATGAACATTTTAGCACATGAAGGCAGCATCAATAAAAACACACATGGCTCAGCCTTACAGAGTGCCTTTCAGATAAGGTATCTGGAAACCAAACATGTAATACTTATTATGTCTAGAGCTGACATTCATGCACAAAGACATGGTATTTACTGTTGAATTGACCAAACCTCTGAGGCCCAATTTACACTAGTGCATATTCATTTAAAACAGCTTTTTAGAATGAAAAAAAAAAAATCCCCGTCTACACTGCCGTTTCCGCAGCTATTCAAAAACGATCTCCGTTTACCCTACACCAGACTCATTGAGTTTGATCTCGCCGTTGCGCGGTCACATGGTTCATGGAGCGCTCCATAGTTCCAAACAACTCCACGCTGTCAATATGATTGAATGGGTTTAAGTCGGACAGACAGCAGTTTCAATATATGTGCAGCAATTTCTAGGGATTATTAACACATCATGTGCATTATTGTGTATTGATAACTACGCTGAATACGTTTTACAATCGTATTTTATCCTGGGCAGTGATAAAGAGACAGCATTAATATATATTTTAATATGCTTATTATGTATCTTACAATAAGCGTAGTATTTAGGGTTAAAATAGGGTTAATTTTTTTTTTTTTTGTTCCAGTGCCAAGATTCAAATTAGAGGCATTTGATGGTGACCAGAAAAATAAAATGCCATGGTTTAACCACTACATGCCGGTATGACTGACTGTTAACTGTCGCCCCCATTTTTGGGGAAATGTGTGAAGTAGTACTATACAACCTTACAGTAAATAGCTGTAATTCAAGGTTGGTCTCTTTTGAAAGAAGAAACTTAGAAGATTATTGCTGCATTGGAATAATTGAAAAATATATTTTTGTCTAAAAGTTATTGAAGTTTAAGTTTATTGTTATGAAAATGTACAAAAACATATTTTACCCATATGTCTAATCAAGTTGAGTTTCAAATTTCATCTTGATATCTTAAATTAGGTTTCTGAGACTTTTTGCAGCTATACCACAAAAGGCCACTAGAAGTCACCAAAGATCCTTTTGTGACCCCTAAAGGTCATAGTTCATTTCATTTTATTGTTTATTGGAGAAATATGTACACAACACAGATTATATAACAAAATCAAATTATCTTCTTTTTCATTATCCATACAGATTTAAACAGTTTATTTTTTTGAGGTGCACTCCTGTTATAAATTGCTCTACTACTATTATTATGTCATTGCTATCATAAAACAATGGGCAAATATCTATTCAGGAGTCTTAGACCTTTCCAACGGCATATAGTTTGACATGATTACATTAAGATTTAATTGTAATATAGTGAAATAAACTTAGGCGTCCTACATACGGGATGGTGACTGTTAAAAGTTAATAAGAAAAACATTGAAAATAATTTATTTCATTAATCATTCATTCTTTTTTATAAGAACAAAGTGACTGTTAGTTTTAGGCAATGTGTGCTTTAATTTTCAGTTGTTCAACACTGATGTTTAATAAATAATCACAAACAGAAGATAGTGTGTGTTTCCTTTTAATTTTCCAATTATTTTAAAATCAAGTAATGCACCCTTCATTCAAAAATCTCTTACTTGTAATATGTAAGCATATTTACTATACAAGATTTGTCAAACGTTCATTAATTGTAATCGAGTTAAAATCACATACAGAACAAGAAACTAGTTTAAAAGCAGCAGAATATCAGTCTAGTTAGGGCTGGTTTATCTCTGAAAAGGAGCGAGGATAGCATCAGCATTCTTCTGCTCGCTCTCAGCACTATATAGACTGTGCTCCTGAATGTAGCACACCACAGGGTCGGGGAGCAGGTAGCGGACACTCTCTCCTCTGTGTAGGGCACGGCGTACATGGGTGGCTGAGATCTCATTGGTCACCCATTCCCGAACCATGTGGATGTTCTTACAGTGTTTGAATAGCACATCAGACAAACTTCTCAGGATCACTGCCACATCTGGTGATGCACGCCACACCGTAGCGACCCACTATCTCCTCAATGTCTTCTGGCTTCCAAAGGTTGGGGACACCAAATGACTCCAGCACATCAGCACCCCACAGGGATACCGATGAGTGCGGTCTTCCTTTGTGCTAATATAAGATGAGGTTTGAGAGCAGATTTTATTTTGTTCCAGCTCTCTCCTCTTCCCACACCGCACTGTATCCACATCATCGTTGTTGTTCTCGCTGGAAACACATTCTGCATGGTGCCTAACTACTTTGGCTGTCTCTGCCCACTCCGGCTGCTGGCTCTCCCAGTCATCCACTGTGATCCAATCAGAGTTCATATATTTAGCCAGCGGATGCAGCAAAATACAGCTTTATTATAAACTAACGTCAAACTGTGAAGCTGCTAAAAACAGAGTAGACTACTAAAGCCTGTAGACTTACCAACAGGTGGCTCATTATTCAGTCCGGATGGGCCTCGGACAGATGATGGATCTGGAGCCACTTTGTTGTCCCTTTGACAACAGAGAGCAACGTGCTTAACAGCCCTCCATGTTCGGCGGAAGAATGCAGAGATGTCTCTCTTCTTCCTCTTTGTTAATTTTTGTTCTACAAAAAAAAGAAGAAATGAGAAACTATACTTTAAGTCAAATACTGAGTCTAGAAGAAAGAAGAATGATGGGGTGAATACAGATGTTAGATGAGACAACTGGTAAAATGGGACATGTTTAAACTTTCTAAACTACAAGCAAGATGCAAAGAAAAACTTGTGGTTCTGGCATTTTGTAAATCAGGCTTGACAAAATTAAAAATACAAAATGAATAAACTGCAATAAGAAAACTAACCCTAAACTAGAGTTAAATTAGAACTATCAATTCCCATGCTACCCTCTCAAAAATGCTGGGTTATTTTTTTCAACCCAACCGCTGGGTTGAGACTGTTGGGTCATTTTATTGGGTTATTTTCTCAATGTTGGGTTGTTTTTTTGTGTAACCCAACGCTGGGTTACCGGTTGGGTTAGAACGCGGACGTTAAAGAGAGCACGCACATCACGTTAACATCGGACGACAATGCTGCCAGAAGCCACCATTTTTTCATCGTCTTGAAATGGAAGCGACTGAATCATGTTTATGGAAAGTAAAGTTAAAAAAATATAAAGTCATGATTCATTGTTTGTGTCCGGGAGTATTTCGAGATTTCATGGAAGGCAGGAATAGTCTGAAAAGAGCTTATATTGAAAAATACGCCTTCCTGAACGGCAGATATACTTTTAATATAAAAGCCGAGAGTGTCTTATATCATATTTACATACAATTTTACAATATTCGCTCTTGTTGAGGTGTTAATAGTCGGTTATTAAAAACACTTACATATAAATTTGTTCTCTCATTTTTTGCGGTTAAACTGAAAGAAAACGGCGCTGTGTATTAAAGACTAGCATAATTATTTTGAGCCCGATGAAGTGGTAATTGTTGAAAGTAATGTGTTTGCATGTAATATTTCAGACTTGTTGAGCTCCGGAGTTCAGGAAACAGAGGCCGGCTGTGTGTGTGAGGACAGAGCAGATTTTCTTAGCTCCTTCAGAAGAGAGGGAAAGACGGTTAAGGCAAGTAAACGTCATTATTCCATCATAATGTTATTAATATTACTTTTTTAATGAGAGTAAAATAATGTAAGTTTTTGTTTGTTTTTCTCCTGCCTTTTTACTTCACATTTTGTAACAACAGTATGATTATGTGTTCATATTTTGCAGAACTCAAACTATCTTTGGAGTTAAGGACACAGAAGCCTGCTTGTGTGAAAGACAGTTCAAGGCAAGTAAACTTCATAATTCCATGTCATATATGTATTTGATATAGGAATATTTGTTTTTTGTAGATGTTGAAAGACCTAGATATGCAAGAGCATTATTCTTTTGAG
Source organism: Enteromius paludinosus (assembly GCA_032361165.1). Lineage (NCBI taxonomy): Eukaryota > Metazoa > Chordata > Actinopteri > Cypriniformes > Cyprinidae > Enteromius > Enteromius paludinosus. The sequence continues at coordinate 733,191 of JAUMHQ010000296.1, read as the reverse complement.
ATTGATGGAAATTATATTTTAGAAAATAAATGTTTCTCTTGTCTCCTGCCCATTTACTTCATAATTTTAATGCTACAAAACATGTCATTACATGTTCATATTTTATGTAAACCATTTTTGTCTGTGCTCTTTCATTGCAGAACTTAAACCAACTTTGGAGTTGTCTGATTCGAACAGCCTTTCTTAAAGGAATAGTTCACAAAAAATAATTGACTTGCCCTCATTTCATTCCAAACCTATAAGTCTGTCTTTAGAACACATATGATGTTTTACATTTTCTCTTAAAGTTTTGTTAATCCATTGAGAGTCTAGATAATCCATATTTTCATATTTCAAAAGTAGTTCTTGTAGAAGTAATCCATGCCAATAGTTATGTCACCAGTCGTGCCTCTATTAATGTTTCCCCCGGACTCTCTTAACCCATGCACAAGGGCTGATTTCACCACCAGGTGTTCGGCTTTTACTGCCCTATTTAAGCAGCATTCAGACTCTTGTTCATCGCGAAGTCTTATTTACAGAGTGTGATTATTCTGAGCGTTTTTCTTGTTGGATTTTCTGGTTTGATTTGGATTGTTTATTCGGACTCTGATTCTCTCTGCCTGCCCTGACCTTCTCTGCCTGTTATTTGGATTATTAATCTTTGCTGCCTGTCCCTCGTTGATGATTTATGGCCTTGTTTCTATTGATTCTGTCTGCCTGTGTACCGATCTACGCCTGTTTGACTACTCTGTTTATTAAAGCTTGCAAATGGATTACAACGACTCCGGTGCTTCATCGTCACAGAAGACTTCGCCAAAACAGGATCCAGCAGCTTTGGTGCAAGTCATTAATGAGGTGAGCCACCAAGCGTCTGTGCAAGCCACTCATCAGCAACAACTGGAGAAATTAACCAAGCTGACAGAGGAACTTGTTCGCTCATTTCAAGCCATGTCAACCCGCACCACCTCACCGAGTCGGACATGCTAGCCCACCGGCTCTGCCTCCTCCACCGGCCGTATCCACACTTATCAACCCTGCTCGACTGGCACTTCCTGAAAAAAATAAACGGTGCTCCAGGCAAGTGTGAAGGGTTTTTGCTTCAATGGGAACTTTACATGAACCAGCAACCTAGCTGCTTTGTCTTAGATGACAGTAAGGTGTCGCTAGTGTGTTCATTACTCACCGGGAAAGCATTAGAGTGGGTCACAGCTCTCTGGAGAGGTCGACACATGGCGTTCCCGTCTTATCAGAGCTTCCTCCACCTCCACTGCTGACGGACGTAACGCTAAGGATGAACTGCTCGCTCTTAAACAGGACGCGGCTGAGTTCACCATGACCTTAAGGACACTTGCAGCACAGACTGGATGGGATCAGGATCCTCTCAAGTCTCTCTATCGACGTGCCCTCCGAGTGGATCTGCAAGTGGAACTTGGAAACCGTGATGAGGATAAAACTCTCAGGGAGTTCATGGACTTAGCTATCCACACGGACCACACCATCCGCTCACGACGTCCTCGCCGCTCTCAAGCACCACTTACCTACGAGCCAACTTACCCCCTACCGAACCCATGTAAATTGGAGTCACTCACCTCACTCGAGAAGAACATGAGAGACGCCGTGCTAATAATCTTTGTCTGTACTGTGGAGAAGCCGGACACCTTCGTGCCAACTGTTCAGTGCGGCTTCCTTGCTCCATGACTTACCGGGTGAGTGCAATTTCATTAGCTTCAGCCATGAGAATTGACGTTTGCATAGTGCATCAGGGCAAGAGTATCTATGCCAAGGCATTCATTGACTCAGGGGCAGCTGGGAATTTTATCGATGAAGAGTTTGCCATTAAGAACTTACATCCTCTTCTCTCTTGTTCTCCTACGATGGCGGTGGCAGCCCTCGACGGGCGACCCATAGGATCTGGGAGGATCTCCACCCGGACCCCTGAACTGTCACTACTCACCAGTTCCTTGCACTCCGAAAGAATTCACTTCCTGGTCATCACCTCACCCGAGCACCCCGTCATCCTAGGCCTACCCTAACTGGAACTGCACGACCCCACAATCTCCTGGTCATCCCACCAGATCACACAATGGTCCAACTTCTGACAGAGCCACTGTTTGCACCAGAGGAAAAGACCGGTTCACAGCTTAACCATCAGCCCAGTGGAGAAGCAAGACCTTCAGAACTTACCCACACAGTATCACGACCTTCAGAGGGCTTTCATCAAGGAGGAGGCCACACAGCTACCACCACACCGGCCCACTGATTGCGCCATCGACCTCTTGCTTGGTACAGTGCCTCCTAGAGGTCGCGTATTCCCCTTGTCCCAGCCAGAAACTGAAAGCATGAATCTTTACATCCAGGAAGAACTAGCCAAAGGGTTTATTCGCCCATCCACTTCCCCAGCCTCGGCAGGTTTCTTCTTTGTGAAGAAGAAGGACGGTGGACTGAGACCTTGTATCGATTACCGGGCTTTGAATGAGATTACTGTGAAGTTCAGGTACCCCTTACCATTAGTTCCTGCAGCCCTGGAACAGCTCCGCAAGATTCGTCACTAAACTAGACCTTCCCAGCGCTTATAATTTAATAAGAATCCGAGAGGGAGATGAATGGAAGACGGCTTTCTTAACCACCACTGGGCACTACGAGTACCTGGTTATGCCTTTCGGGCTGTCCAATAGCCCCTCAGTATTTCAGGCCCTTGCGAATGATATATTCAGAGACCTGCTCAATCGCTTTGTTATCGTATACATTGATGACATCTTGATTTACTCCAGAGACCTAGAAACCCATGTCCAACATGTACGCACCATCCTTCAAAGACTCATCACCCATAAAATCTTTGCCAAAGTCACCAAGTGCGAATTCCATCAAACCAAAATAGCCTTCCTAGGTTATGTCATCAGTGCTGAGGGGGTAGCCATGGATGACCATAAGGTTGCAGCAGTGGTGAATTGGCCCAAGCCCCAGAACTTAAATGAGCTCCAGCGATTCTTGGGGTTCGCCAACCAGTGATGGGCAGTAGTGTCGCTACAAGTAGTGATGCTACTAGTATGTAGTTCGATGTAGTTAAGCTACTTTTACCATGTTGCTGTAGCTTAGCTTGCTACATTTCTCAAGGAAGTAGCTTTAGTGTAGTTAAGCTACATTCAGTGTAGAGTAACTGATAGCTTAGCTCACTACATTTTCTAAGTAGCTTGCCCAACACTGTCGCCAACTTCTACAGAAGATTCATCAGAAACTTCAGTAAAGTCGCTGCTCCACTCACCGCTATGACCAGGAAAGGAATCAAGCGTCTGCCCTGGGACCCAGACAGCGAAAGTGCCTTCGAGGAGCTCAAGAACAGATTTACTACAGCGCCCATTCTTTGACACCCTGATCCAGAAAAACTGTTTGTGGTTGAAGTGGACACCTCCAACACGGGTCTAGGAGCCATTCTTTCACAGAGGCAGGGCAATCCACCCAAATTATTCCCCTGTGCCTTTCACTCAAGAAAGCTTACACAGGCAGAGCGCAAATACGATGTCAGTGACAGGGAACTTCTTGCACTCAAGGCAGCACTCGAGGAGTGGAGGCACTGGCTGGAGGGGGCCAAGGAATCATTCCTCATTCTTACTGATCACCGTAACTTGGAGTACTTACGCTCAGCCAAGAGACTCAATGCTAGACAGGCTCGTTGGTCCCTATTCTTTTCGAGGTTCCATTTTAAAACTACTTACCGACCCGGATCGAAGAATGTGATCGACAATTTGACTGTACCTCTTCAGTCAACCTACCTGAACCCATCTTACCCCCAACCGTGATCATCGCCCCCGTCCAGTGGGACATTCTCAGAGAGATTACCGACGTCCAAGCCACAGATCCTATACCTGCAGAATGTCCTCGCAACAAGATTTATGTCCCCAAGCCCCTAAGAGATCGGTTACTCCATCTCGTGCACAACACTCCCAACGCTGGTCACCCGGGAAAACTGGCCACCATAGAACTTACCACCAACCGGTTCTGGTGGCCCCACTTATCTACAGAAGTAACTCACTTTGTTAACGCCTGCTCCATCTGTCAAGTGTCCAAATCCTCACGACAATGCCCGGCGGGTTTGCTTCAGCCCCTACCTGTACCACAGCGACCTTGGTCCAATATTGCTAAAGATTTTGTCACGGACCTTCCCCTTCCAATCACTACACCACCATCTTGACCATAGCGGATCGATTCTCTAAAGCCAGTGTCTGACTAAGGACCACAGTTTACATCAAGGGTGTGGAAAGAATTCTGTACTTGGATGAACATTAATATAAGTCTCACCTCTGGTTACCACCCCAAATCCAACGGCCAGGCGGAAAGAATGAATCAGGAGCTCATCCGCTTCTTAAGAACATATTGTCACAACAACCAGGAGGACTGGAGCCAATTCCTGATTTTGGCGGAGTATGCTCAAAATTCCCTCCGAAAACCATCCACGAACATGACTCCGTTCCAATGTATCCTGGGATTCCAGCCTCCACTCTTCCCCTGGTCAGGAGAACCCTCAGATCTGCCTTCAGTTGATCACTGGCTCCATCGTAGCGAACAAACCTGGGACGCTGCCCATACTCACCTGCAAAGGGCCATCCGACGAGTAGCAGCTCAGGCCAACCGACGACGTCGACCCAATCCTACCTACGAACCTGGACAGTGGATGAGGCTCTCCACCAGATACCTCAGGTTGCGTCAGCCCTGCCGAAAGTTAAGGGGGGCTCTGTCACCAGTCATGCCTCTATGGCGCTCTCTGGCTCACAGCAGCGGGAACCTTCACCGGAGTATTAATGTTTCCCCCCGGACTCTTTTAACCCACGCACCTGGGCTGATTTCACCACCAGGTGTTCGGCACGTACTGCCCTATTTAAGCAGCGTTCAGACTCTTGTTCATTGCGAAGTCTTATTTACCGACTGTGATAATTCTGAGCGTTTTTCTTGTTGGATTTTCTGGTTTGATTTGGATTGTTTATTCGGACTCTAATTCTCTCTGCCTGCCCTGACCTTCTCTACCTGTTATTTGGATTATTGATCTTTGCTGCCTGCCCTGAACATTCTGCCTGTCCCTCGTTTACGATTTACTGCATTGTCTCTATTGATTTAACCGATCTATGCCTGTTTGACTACTCTGTTTATTAAAGCTTGCAAATGGATTACAACGACTCCGGTGCTTCTTCGTCACAAGTTATATATAAATACTTAATATAAAAAATGATAAATTAAAATATAATTAATCTTAAATTATATCACAGAGAACATGTCTTTTCAGAAGAAAATATTGGTCACCTAGACTTGCAGTGGAGGACAAAAATTAAGAGATTATTAAATGCAGAGTTTGTATGGGTTTGGAACAACATGGGGGAGTAGAAATGATAGCCATTTAAATTTTTTGGTGAACTAATCCTTTGAAAGAGCAGTTCTTCATGTACATGGAAATGTGTGAGGTATGTGAATGTTTTGTCTGTTTTTCAATATTTCAGTAAAGAAGTAGCTTTCTGAAATAGTGTTAATTTTGGCAGACATATTTTATTTGATCTTTATCTTCAGATGAAAATGAATAATTTTTTTTATGTTTTTCTCTTGTTAGGCCACTGATGACGAACAGGCAGTGACTGGGATGAAAGCTGGTAAAGAAGAGAATCACCTTTCCCCCGAACTGATGCAGCAGTGGTTTTA
>JAUMHQ010000296.1:707784-722526 GCA_032361165.1 Enteromius paludinosus | reverse complement strand
TGTTTTATCCGATTACTTGATTAATCGATGACATTTTCTGTAGAATACTCGATTACTAAAATATTCGATAGCTGCAGGCCTACATTGAACCATCATGTCTGGCCAAAATCCATAATTCATGATTGGTCCCTCCTCTGTTGTTGTCTCACATCAATGTCAGCTAACATATTTTATCAAAAGGTTTGATCTGTTTTCATTTGTAAATAGTGTGTGAGCTGTGCATATTGCTCCCCCCAAAAACGTAATGCACAAATAACCAGAAAAATATGCCTTCATTCTTAGAGTTATAAAAAGCATGAGAGAGGTTTATCTTCAATATTGGAATTTATTTATTAATTTATCCATCACACTATAGGACACATTGATACGTTAGAAATCCAGTGAATAAAGGACTCTTAATGTTTTTTATCAGCTAATTGTCCTCTCATTCTGACGGCACCCATTCACTGCAGAGCATCCTTTGAGGAACGATGTTAACATAACACTTTCAATTTCTCAAAATATGTTCCTGCAGAGAAACCAACTTAATTTAGATGGCCTAAGAGTGAATACATTCTCAGCAAAGTGAACTATTCCTATAATAATATGCAGTATTTGTCATGAACCAGTCCGCATGAGAAAAACCGATCAGGATCGCGTGAAGTGTGAACAAATTCATAAAAACAGTCATGTTCTGCTATCAAAACCGAGTGTATAATTAGCCCAGTTCTCTCACCGTTAGCGATTCAGAAGTCAGACACAGTGACAGCCGCTCCATCTTTGATAAACGAGCATCTGCTGATGGATCTCTCTATAGACTTTAATATAAAGAGAGCAGAACCCTTCACAAGTCTGCGAGCTGTGATGCATTTGACTGCGAGCAGCACCCCGGTCCTCTGATTCCCAGCCAAAGTGCCTCTCTCCATCAAACAGCCCATCTATCATTCCCTTCCCCGCATCAGTCTTTTCAGGGGCCGTGCAGACGCTCAACGAAGCACATGAATCAAACCGTACGAGTCCAGTGGGGCCGGAGAAGAGCAGATATCAGCTGTCAGTGCAAAAGAGCTTCTTTTTGTCAGTGCACTGGTCTGGCCGGAGAAACCCCTGTGGGTTTTTACCATTTCGACACGATGCAGAGAAATCCGAACATTGAGAATAAAAAATCATTGTGAAAATCTTCATCACAAGATTCAGAAATGTCATTTTGGAATACAGGAGCAATATTTAGCCACTAGAATTCATGATTTTGAGTTATTGTTGACATTTGATACAAAGTCTATCACGAGTTATGCACTTTCACAAAAGCTCCCATAAAAACCTTCAACTTGACAAAATGAATCTCATTCATAATTTCTAAAGTTTTTGTTTAATGATAGAACCGATAGTGGGAACTTACCTAATCACTTCTGATTGGCCATTGCATTCATGAGCTCAAGAGAAACGTGTGTGATTGGTTAAAATGCTGATGCAACATGAGCAGATCTGAATCTAATAGCACAGTACACACTTTTCTTTCAATTCCACAATTCATTTTAATCACAAGATAGATCACAATAGAGATTGTTTATTTGTACAGGAGTATTTTTTAGCCTGGTTGCATCAGGAAAATGCAAGTTAATAATACTAATATTAAAGAGCACAATAAGCCCATGACCCATTAAAACATTTTGACTTTAAAAGAGCGATTTAGTGATCTGAATGATATTAGCACATACTATATTTCCAGTCTTTCACATAAAAGCAAGCAGGAGAAAAATATTCTAGCTTAAGTCATTAGCATAGTCCACGTTTCATATGGTGCGCTGATTGATTGAGGGTTTCAGGGTTTCTCTGAGAACACAGGATAGATAGTGCACACGAACGCTCTCGACTTCTATACGTCCATGCCAAAAACATCATCTGATTATTGCCATGCGTCTGGACTCAGCGCATGAATCATATGGCTCTGTGAAAGCGCTTAGCGTCAGTTCAGAGCCGTCAGCGGGAGATCCTCTCACAAAGCGTGTCTTTGTTACTGCTTTTTGCGCTCTAACACAACCCCAAATGCCCCGCCGAGGCTCCCAGCTCCCCAGTGACTCGGGTACAAGCTGTGCTTTTTCAAAAACCAAATATATCCAGCCGTACGTATCCACTGTTGAAATGTATGCAGATATATATTCTTGTGGGTTTGGAATGGCAAGAATCCAGAGTTAGCTTGAAGTTTGAGGTTTGTGTTTAACTGTGCGAGTGAAAACTGGTAATATGCAGCTAGATACATGTCAAATTTCTGATAGGAGGCTACAGGTGTGAAGATATATCATGTACTGATGTAATTCAAATGACATTTAACTTTTACAAAACAGATATTTTTTCAGCATCAAATGGAATTGTATAATGGCAAAAATGATGCATTGTAATAGTAATAATCGTTTTTAACCAGTTTCAAAACACTTCTGATGTTGAAATATGTTCTGTGTACGTCACTTGAGATTAATGAACTTAAAAAAAGCATTTTCAACTTTTTTTTTTACTTACTATTTGACTGTACTCCATAAATTGAAAGCATTTATACATGCAATTGAATCACAGAAAGCTAAATTAATTAAACATTTTTAAATGGAAGCTGGTAAAACTTATGAAATTGATGCTTTTTGATTTATTAAACTGGTCATAAAGGACATAAAGCACACATAAACACACACACGCAGTTTCACAAAAATATTAAGCAGCACAACTGTTTTCAGAAATGATAATAATCAAAAAAAAAAGTTTATTGATCATCAAATCAGCATGTTAGAATGATTTCTGAAAGACTTATGAGGCACTGAAGACTGGAGTAATGATGCTGAAAATTCAGCTTTGATCACATATATAGAAATGAGTTGTTTTAAATTCTAACAACATTTGACTATTTTACAGTATTTTTATAAAGAAAATAAATGCAACCTTGGTGAGCATATATAAGATACTTATAAAATCATACCAACCTGAAACTTTTGATCTTACTTTTTTATGAATACTGTGTCATTTTACTGTATACTACAAAGATAACTTAAAACAGGTGTATGCTATATTATCACATGGTCTCATTGTGTTGCATATTTATTCAGTGAATAGCATACAGCTATGATCTATATTTTTTGGCAGTCTGATTAAGAAACCGATGTGATATTGTGACTTCTGGGTCATCAATCACACTGGAACTGGAAGGTCAAGTTGAGTGCATTGCATTGTGGGATACACTTTGTTGCATACTGCGCATTTTACAAAATATAGGTCATCTGGATATTTCATACATACTGAAAACTTCTGGCTGATTGTGCAGTATTTCATTATCACGTGAGCTTTTGGAGTTGTATTAAAGCTGTCTTGACTGATTTTGTTGTATCTTGTAGTTGGGTGTCCACAGTGTGGTCCAGATGCTCCAGTTCCTGTGGGCGGGGCTTCAGAGAGAGGCGGGTCTCCTGTCAGCAGGTGGAGGCCTCGGGGAGTGTGAGGGTTTTGTCCAGCTCAGCGTGTGAAGGATCCCGTCGGCCTGAAGACAGGGAAGAGTGCAGCTCACAGACGTGTGTGGAGTGGCTCACCGGCCCCTGGGGCAGGGTACGTTTACTGACATATTTACATTTGCTATAAAGGAATAGTTCACCCAAAAATGACAATTTTGTCATCATTTATTCACCCTTAAGTAGTTCCAAACCTGTATGAATTTCTTTGTTCAGCCGAACACAAAGGAAGATACAGTTTTCTGAAGAAAGTTTGTAACCAGGCTGTTTTGGGTCACCATTTATTTCCATAGCAGGAAATTCCATGGAAGTCAATGGTGCCCCAAAACAGCCTGATTACAAACTTTCTTCAAAATATCTTCCTTTGTGTTCAACAGAACAAAAAAAATTCATACAGGTCTGGAATAAATGATGACAGAATTTTCATTTTCATTTAACCTCTTCAGTGTGAAGCAATGATATAAAATAATGTATATAATTAGTGATAGATCGGTATATTAGTCAGGCCGATTCGTTGTTTGATATCTGGCTATTTTTGAGCTCAATAGTGTGCCCGGTAGCCAATATAGCAGATATCCTAGATATTGATGGTAACCATTGAAAATACTGGTCAGCAATTATCCATAATTGTTTTTTTATATTCTGTGGATTTACTGTTAAACCTTAACATGACATGCAAAAGGTAAGATTTTTTCATATTTTTAAAGTCTCTTCTGCTCACCTGCATTTATTTGATCAAAAATGTAGTAAAAATAGTAAAATACTATTTGCATGTGTGTGTATTTATGAGTCAAATACGATGTCTGCTTCAAAAGAAATTCATGATTTTGTGTCCATAAAAAGCACATTAAATGTAAGTAAAGTTTCTACTTATAAAGTTTTTGAAGAATAAGATATTGAAATGAGGTTGAAATAATGTTACATTGTCATTCAGTGTGACACAATATTTATGTACAAATTCAAATTATTATTATTATTATTAAATATAAAAAGGTAGCATATTAAATTTAATGGTGTTTTAAATGATTAAAATAATCTTAAAGAAAAATCTAGGATAGTGGCAAATTTAAAAAAATGTAAAATTGCAACTAATTAGTATTTGGGGTGAAAGTAATGTGTTTTTTAATGTATCATAAATTGATTTTTGTTGTAAATATGCCTGACAAGATTGATTGCCTGTACTGAATGACATTTTAGTGGCTAAATTTTGCAAATCTGGTAAAATGTCTTTTCTACAATAATTTAAAGAGGTATTACACCCTTTTTTGTCTTTGACCAATATATGTGTATATATTATAAACATAAAAAAGAAAAGTAAAATGTTATGTAGTATTTATATAATTTATTTAATAGCTGGTGCAGCTTAATATTTTTTGTGGAAATCACATCTTTAGAAATATTTGTTATTTATAACTTTTATAAGATTTATTTTTGTTTGTTTGTTTTTTACAAATTTCAAAGTTTGGAATTTATTTGTAATTATTTGTCAAATTTATTGCCATTGAGGATTTTTTTTAAAGACCAAATTGATTGAAACATATTAGAAAAATAAATTAGGCTAAAGTCTAAGAAGAATTTAAAGTTATAAAATTACTAATCAATCATACTGACCAGTTACAGAAATAAAGCACTTCCATCACATACGGTAACATTCACGCATGAATTAGTTTTAGGTAGCTCATGTCGGTTCAGTATCAGAGCAGCTGATATTTTCTGTGATGTTTACAGTGCACTGGTCTATGTCTGGGGCCTGCGGTGTCCACACAGAGCAGAAGCGTCTCATGCAGACATTTCAGCAACTCCACTTCCAAAACCTGCGACCCAAAAGAAAGGTGCCAGACTTGTTGTGCAATATTCAGCATCACACACTCTCACATGCACGCCTCTGTTAACGTCTCGTTTCTCATGATTTGGTTCTCCCACACCTTTTAGGCCATCATCTGTGAGGAACTGCTCGTCTGAGATGTGCGATGTGCACTGGAAGGTGTTCCCGTGGAGGACTTGTACAGTGCCGTGCGGCAACGGCTTCCAGTCCCGTCGAGTCGAATGTATCCATCGGCAAAACAAGAAAACCCTCCCTGACCAGCACTGCGCCTGGCAACGGCGGCCTTCTACCTGGCAACACTGCAACAACACTTCCTGTGGCAGTGAGTTTCTTGAAACACTTTGTTTTACACCAGAGCATAGGTACAGTTCAGGGGAACGCTTGCCCTTGTTCGCCACCTTTAGAGCGTTCATGTTTTATTAGGGAAAATATTAGCGACCTGAGAGCCAAGTGTATTGGCTTACTCCATCACTCGCAAAGTCCAAGTTATCACAGCATCCCAAGAGAGCTCACAGGTTTTTCTTCATCTTTTTTTTAAAAGCTTGGTCATTTCAGGAATGCTGTCTGTCCATACGTCTGCTTTTTGTTCTTCGCTCTTCTGCGGTGAAACTTAATGAAACATTATTTTGTCACTTAACTTGCTTCTTGCGCAGAAATGTTTAATAAAACAACAGCAGTAAATGAACTCATATTGTTTTTGTAGTGTGAAGCTGTGGTCACGCTAGGCTAGACTTTGAGCACGAAATGTTTCACAAATACTTCACACCTTAGAGAACAGGATATGATATCACTCTCTGAGGATTCTCTTTTGGAGAAAAAAAAATTAATTACTTAAAACAGAAAGTGGACTATGAGTATAATATACTATGAGCAGCACTAGTGCTTTCTTTGACTTGAGGTCGTTCTGTGATGTTTAGGTGCTGTATTTGAATTTGCAGGTGAGAGTTCACCAAACTTGATTTTGAAATGTAGCAGAGGACAAAATGAGTGTGATTGGGTTTGCATTCATGGTTTCCCACGATTCTGTGTGTATTAACTTCATTGGAGCAGGTCCCAAAATTTCACAATAACCATTGTGCAAAATCAATCCAAGATCCAAGGTGAACAAAGCAAGAGGGACAGTAGCAGGTGTTTCATGTCAGATATGATACTGTGGGGTGTATGTAGCAAGGTTCGTTAGATACGGGACGGAGGAGGCGGGAACCGACTCAACATAAACATGAACTTTAATTAATGACTCAAAAATGAAAAACCAAAACATAAACTGCTCTAAGCTTGGCCCTTCTTTATTAGCACTCCCATTACCAGCTTTTATTTTGTTTTCTTTTATTATTTTTTATTAATTAATTAAATTCATTTATATTATACTTTTTTTTATATTAATAACAGTTTGTAAATTATTAATAATGAATAACAGGTAAAAAAACATTTAAATACTCATTTATTATATTTTATCTTAAAGTTATCAATTAAAAAAATTTACTTTATACGTTTAAAAAAATAAAAATATTCTAATATTAAAAAGGTGTTAATGTATGAAACATTTCTGAAAAATATTTTAACAATAAATAATAGTTATAATAATTAAAAACCAAAAAAAGACTTAGCGCTTTCATTATTATTTATCCTTATATTTTAAATTAGTTTGTGTGTAATGTTGTTTTTGTAGTTCATTCACTCCATTGCTCACGAAACTATATTGAAATGTTGTTGTTTACAAGCTCATTTGTGTAAATAACTTCTATTTTCTGATTATTTATCTATATTTTAATACGCTGACGTACATTTGCTTGCCAATTAATGAGTGAATTTCTAAACTTTTATGTATAATAAGCTTTTTTTTTTCTTCTGTGCCCGTGTAGGTGAGTGTAAGGACAGAACCCACTACTGTCCTGTGGTGAAGCGGCTCAAGCTTTGCTCCGTGGATCTGTACCGAAAACGCTGCTGCCAGACCTGCTCACAGGACACCAGCGCCACCTAGTGAGCGCCAGAATAGAGCCCAAACCAACAGACGCCCTTTTCAGTCACCACACTGATTGTCTCTGGTAATACAGAATCTGGTCAAATCGTACAAGCAAACAAAGGACACCTGGAGTGTATGGACTAAAGGATATCTGGACTACACTTCACTGGATGTTTTCCCACAATCATCAGAAGTCCAAAGAGAAAATCACTTGATGAGATTTGAAACTTCTCTCTTCACCAGCTTTCTCTGCAGATCTTCTTTTTATCTTGCCTGAAAGTGATATTATATGTGTATTAATTTAAAATTTTTACTTGTGAATATGAGAGGACAAATCTTATCGGACCATTCACCAATGTGAAGGAAATATAAAGGCCTTTTGGGTGTACATGATGCACTGATACTAATAATATCAGTAGTACACAGCTTGGAGTATTAAGAGAGACATTATAAATTCTTTTTTTTCCCTTTCTTTTGAAGTCCTTTTTTTTTTTTTTTAAGTCCTACCTTGAAGTCAACGTGAAATGCTGTCACAACCCATTTTACGTCTCTAATCTGAAAGATATTGAATCAGAAAAATGTGGGGTTGAGCTTATTGTATTTATTAGGATTTGATTGGCTCGTGAATGGAGTCAGGTGGTCAGATGGGTGGAGTTAGAGGAGTAAGAAGGATTTGTGATGCCAGCCAAAAGGGAATTCATAAAAAATAAAATCAGCAGTTACTTTTTTATATAGATTTTTGCTCACAAAGTAGTTTTTTTTTTTTAAAGTTAAGTCTGAGCATACATCTCACAATTCTGACATTTTTCTTGCAATTGTGAAATATATAGTAATTCACAATTGTGAGAAAACAGTCAGAATTTGGAAGATTGTGCCTAAAAGGTAAATAAAAAGGTAACTACAACTCACAATTTAGACTTTTTTCTCTCTTCTCAAGTTATAAACTGACAATAAAAGTTTTCTTCTTAAAACTGAAGTTTATATCTCAGAATTATGAGTTTATATCTCAAGAAAGTTCTGAATTGTGAGATATAAATTGAGAAAGTCACAATCAACTTTTTATTTTTATTCTTTGGTGGAACTGAGCTACAGTTATTATATTTTGCTAAACATTACAAAGACAGGCGGCATGTTTTAAGTAGAAGGGTCCATTTAGTTTTCATGTTGACTCTAATATTAAAAAATGATGTTTCAATATGGACGTAGAATGTATGACAGAGAATCCATTGACTGATTGAAGTGGCATGTGCCATAAAAGTCACATTTCTCCAGCCGTCTTTTAGATGTATGTTTTGTGTTCAACCAATGTGCTGCATTGTAAAATATGTCTTGTATATAATGTGTTTTTAAGTGCAATATTGTACATTGAGTGTAGAAAGTGTGGATTTTATTTTCTTACTTGGTTTAGTTTGTCTTTATAACCCATATTTAAGATTAAACCCAACACAGACCTACGTAAGTATAGCACTTGAAGTGATTTATCCATATCTCTAATATAACGTTTCCTACTGGCCATTATGCATGCATTTTAAGTACATCAACAAATGTTGTACATAAGCCACTCATCGAATTTATCCATGAATTTAATCCATTGCATTTTATTGCTACAGTGTGTGAAGAAAGTGCCGCTACATAACCGGGTTAAGGAAGCGCCAGTTTTGGTTCTGTACATGTCAATATTGCAAACAGTCTGTGATACAAAAACAATAAATACAGTTTTACCAATCAGTTTATATATCTTTAAAATGATTGATCTTTGTATTCTATATTGTGGTTCATCAATTATTATGTATTGTGAGAAGTGTGTTTTATGTGGTTTTTACCTGTTAATATGCCATTTAGCCTATTTGATAAAAAAAAAGATAGTAATATTGTAAAATTCAACTATTTTCTATTTTAGTACATTTTAAAATGTAATTTGAATTTTTTTGCATCATTAATCTAGTCTTTAGTGTCACATGATCCTTGAGAAATCAATTTTAATATGCTGATTTGATGCTCAGGAAATCTTTCTGATTATTATCAGTGTTGAAAACAATTGTGCTGATTAATAATTTTGAGGTAACTGTGATACATTTTTTTAAAGATTCTTCAAAAGAACAGCAGTTATCGAAATAGACATCCTTTGTTACATTATACATGTCTAAATATATAAATGTTATAAATATCCTTAAACTGTGCTGCAGTTTCATCCTATTGAAAATTTTTAACTATGCATAATCAATGTTTTATGACAGATAGTTCAACCCACTGACCTTTCCCCGTAGGATTACAATAATTTAGAGAGATCATATTGCATGCTAGTTTCCTTTTATAGAAACAACATTATGAATTTCTTAAGCTGTCAAGACCATTTCTTTCGGCGTCTCAATCTTGTCGTCAGACGTAATTTTGCGGAAGAAGCGGTGGCCTCGATTGTCGAAATTATCGAAAACAAACCCTGGTGGAGACTCGAAGCTGGCTGGACACATGCTGATCTTCTTGGGTGTGAACTCCGAGCGGTACATGGTGTCATTCTGCAGGGGAGCATCGGTCCGCAACAGTGCATTTTGGGGCTTGAAGCTGAAACTAGGCTGAGCTTCGTGCTGGGTGAAATGAGCCCTGAAGGTGGTCAGATCTTCCATTTTCCCACTGGCTCGCTGGATTTCCTCTTGTTTGCGAATCATCCTTTGACGAGGAGCCGCCCAAGGCTGAAAGTCCTCTCTCATGGTGGTGCTGCCCTGAAAGGGCACAGAGGACTTGGTGGGAAGTACGAAGGGTTTGGCGGAAACAAAGGGTTGGATTTGGTGCTTGATGTAGTCGGTGTGTGAGGTGGTAGTCAGGTCCATGTGCTCCGCTGGACTCATGTACTCCACTGACTTCTGCACCTGCCGGAGGGATACGGGCCACTGCTGGAAACGGTCACGGAATTCTGTGCTGCCCTGGAAGGGCTTGTTGGAGGCCACTTTGATCGGCTCAGGCTTGCAGCTCTTGGTCAGCTGACTCGGCAGGCCTTGATAGTCTTGTCGATGGGTGGTGAGGTCCTGGAAAGGCTGGCTGTTGGGTTTGTATTCTGTCGGTGGTTTAACATACCGGGCTTCGAGAGCATGAGGAACGTAGGAGAGCTTGTTGCTGGTCATGTTTTCGAAAGGAGCATCGGATAGCTTGGCTATGTTAGGGGGCTTGTAGGTCTCGCGTAAGACGAGGCCTCGGTGGACGAAGTCATCCTGGAATGTAGTGGAATTCCCAAACTTTGTCACAGGGGGTTGATACGGTGTGTCAGGCTTAGTCAATTCCCGTCTGCTGAGCTCCCATTGACGAAAATCCTCTTTAAAAACATCACACAATCTTTTTATACATTTAAGCTTTTGTACCGTGTACTGAAAATATTGTTGGTTTTTATGATTGCATTTATATTATATTACATTTAGCACATAGTTTTATCTAAAGCAACTTACAAATGAGGACAATGGAAACAAACAAAATAGCAATAATATACATATATATGTATCTTGATATACTACTATTTACAGTATACTACATGTTTGGGGATGGTAAGATTTTTTTTTTAAATGTTTTAAATAAGTATTTGTACATACATATCTGAAATAGATTAAAAAAATAAATCTTACTCACCCCAAACTTTTGAAATACCTGATTTATCCTAATTAACAGCAGATACCTGGATAAGGGTGTTAATAAAAAATGCTCCAGTTGTTCAGAGTGTGTATTCTGAAACTGCATGCTCAGAAAGCATCACATGACCTAACATACCTTTATAGGTGGGTACAGTGTCCAGTTTTGCATTCATGGTATGCACTCTCTCTTTAGGACGTGCAGGAACAAATGGTTGCACTTCATATGGGTTGAAATCTTGTTTATAGGTTGTTCCTAAGTCAATTTCTCCAGGCTTGGGCTTGTACTCAGCCTGCAGCTTTTCAGGGCGGCGGGTGACCACATATGGGACATAGTCTGTCCTGAAAACAAACAAAAAAAAAGATACAAACTATATAGATAATATGATGATCTGAAACCTATAGAAATACATAAAGGAGCTTCTCTAACATCTGGTGTGCTGCCACTTTAAATGTAAAAAAATGTAAAACTGTGTAAATTATTTGACTAAATATTAGTCATTAATTCCCAGAATTTACCTGAAGGTGGTTGTTCCTTCCATCGTGTCCTGATGAGCTTTATACTGCAGTTGGGGCTTGACGCTCTTGGGTCGCATGTGTCCTTTATAGGCAGGATACTTCTCTGAGTACTCTGACAACACATTAGTCTTACTGCCTTTCTTGTAAAGTGCCGTGGTCTGGTGTGTGCAACGGTGGCGGCTGAATATAATGGACAAGCATTTAAGGCAAAGTAGCCATTTAAAATAAAATGATACCTTTGTGAAGACATAAACTCATTAACAAGTCTTTCACCATGACAGTTGTCTCAGTTTGTGCAGTGCTGAACATGATTGTGGAGTCCAGGGCAACAGCTACAACAAACTCTGAATAAAGCCTCCATCCCACACACATTAATACCCATTTTTCAAATTATTGTCTTTGCACCACAAGAATATTGAGGACTTGCATTTGCTTCAAACTGAATTTTTTTGAAATACATTTTATTACATTTACTACCTGACATCTTCTTAACTAACGTTTCTTCCCTATTAATTATGCAGTTGAGTTATATAAAACGAAAAATAACATAAACAAGAAAAGAAAAACAAATCAATTATTGTAAAATCAATTATTGTATTGTTTTTTAATTTCCAAATCATTATCAAAACGTATTGGCCTGAATTAAATATTAAAGTAACGTTATGTCCGCCAAGATTTGTTTTCCGACTTGATGTTCGTTCTACCATTTAACGTCGTTATCCATCAATTATTCAAAACTCCCTCTCGGGCTTCAGATATTAAATTACTACAAAAGCAAACAAACACATTTAAAAGTACTCTTACCCACAACTGCACATCTCACAGATACAGAGACGCGTCATTATTCTTGGTTTTTTGAGGAAAATTGTGAATTTTCCACATTTACGGACTGCTTCGCTGGAGTTTGTCTTGTACTAAGCGTCCCGTTTCCCGGCAACTGCTGTTTGCAGCGTCCTGGTGACGACGCAGCGTAACGTATTACGTATGATGCGCGCGACGGGCACGACGCACTTTTGCGCTTCCTGGACTGGAGGAGACATGTGAGTATGTGTTGTCATTTCTCATGCTGAGGGTATAGAAGTCTATTCAAGGAAGAAAAACGTTGAAAATCAGTTGTATCTTTGCAGAGGATGCGCGTGTAAATATCACGATATGATGAGGATACACGTTTAAATATTATGTTAGATACATTTGCGGTGAATGGTCAGTTTGTTTGGCAGTCTAAGTTGAATGGACGTTGATTTGAAAACGATTGCCTGAATGAGTGAGTAAGGTGAATAAAGTGCCGAAATCTTTAATTTGTTTGTTTTGAAAGAACGGCACTTAAAACCTGACCGACTTTAAAGCTATATTTTGTTTTCAAGAAAGAGACCATTATATAACAAAATACCAAACCAAGTGGCGAAGCACAAAACACTTAACAAAAAGTAGGTTTGATATGATAAAGCAGCTGACATACGGTTAAAAATAGTCATCTGATACTGTCTTCAGCTCTTTTATAACATTTCTAACCGTGAGTTGATTTTATGTAAAAACCAACCTTTTCCAAACTTTACTATTATTCTGTTCTGTCTGTAAATTTTGTGTTCATGACAACATGCTGGATCTGTTGTTATTGTACTACAACAGCTTGAGCAGGGTGTCGCTTGTATTTTGCTAAACGGTATAATGCAGTGACACTAAAGTTCGTCTGGAGGTTGCTTTATATGTATTTTAACTAATAATGAACCGATCTTCAACTTTTGTGCTTCATCTTCATGGCATAGATAGTCAAAATGGGTCATACAAGTTTGGAGAAGATAATTGCACTGCAGAAGAAAACGTCTCACATCAGGAATCTGTGTATTCTTGCTCATGTAGATCATGGTGAGTTAAAGCATGCTGATTTGAGTCAGGTCTTCGTTTTTATTAACTGTTTGGTGTCTACCACAAGATTTTGGTTCAAACGTAAAACTCTGTGTTTGTAAATGTGTGTCTGCCACAGGGAAGACGACATTAGCAGACTGTCTGGTGGCGAGTAATGGTATTATATCCAGTCGTTTAGCTGGTAAGGTAAGTGGACCTGCAGAGAATTATCAGTGTAATAGAAGTCAACACCATTACTAATGCTTTTTCCAACTTTTTTTTATGACAAAAAACTGGAGGAAAACAGAATGATAAAATTGTAAAAATATAACTTGTTAATAGAAATAAAGCGAAATACATTACATATTATATGGGAAGTTTAAATCTACAAAACATTGTCATCTGTACTGATTCAAACCAATGATTCTTGATTTCTGAAAGCTATTCAGACTAGTTTGCAAACCCTTTTTTCTCATTAAAACTTGTAATTGCAAGAACTTCCAGTGATTCATGAGAAAATTGTAGAACTTTAATGTGTTTATCTTTTTTTGTCAAACAAACAGTGTCCTTATTTCAATTCTAATCATTAACAACCCATGAAATCAGAGGGAAATAACCGGGTTGCTTGATTTAGAAAATAATTTAGAGTACAGTATCTTTTTTCACTTTGGTTTTGGAGGTGGAATAAGACTCAGACATGTCCCTCTGTCAGTGTGATCTGAAGTGCAGAAATGTTTTCTGTCTGTTCCTGTAGCTGAGATATCTGGACAGCAGGGAAGATGAGCAGATCAGAGGAATCACTATGAAGTCCAGCGCTATTTCATTACATTATACAACAGGTAATGGCCATCGCGGTCTGTGGCTTTACTGATTCAGTGCTATGTACTGCTGTAACTCACGGATGAGAACTTGTCATTGCAGGAGGGAAAGAGTACCTCCTTAATCTGATTGACTCTCCCGGTCATGTGGACTTCTCCTCTGAAGTGTCCACTGCTGTCAGACTGTGTGATGGGGCCATTGTTGTTGTTGATGCTGTGGAGGGAGTGTGTCCACAGGTATCATCCTTCACTTGAGTGTGTTTTCATATGCAGCTTTCTCTTTTTCTCTTTTTGTGAATTGCAATTGCTGTTACTCACTTTTCAATCAGTCATTACGTTTCCTGAAAACTGTTTTTAGTTTTATTTTAATGTAAAAATAAAGCTAAGTAAATGTTAGGTTTGATTCATGTCCTTCATTTGAATTTCAGTGAATTGATTTTTTTTTTTGTTCAAAATACTGATTCCTGATTTGTATTTTGACTTGGTGTTCACCAGATGTCAAATCATGTCTTTTTTTCTACTTTAGACACAAGTCGTTCTACGACAAGCTTGGCTGGAGAATATCCGCCCTGTTCTTGTCATCAACAAAATTGATCGGCTGATCGTGGAGCTGAAACTCACGTCACAGGAGGCATACACTCACCTGCAGAAAATACTAGAGCAGGTGAGTCAGAGCTCCAAAATATATATATATATA
>JAUMHQ010000296.1:663078-679007 GCA_032361165.1 Enteromius paludinosus | reverse complement strand
CAGCCCTAACAACATTGCCATAGCAAACTGTGAGATATGTAAACTTGGGATTGCAAGAGGTGGAAAACAAAGAGGAGTCTTTTTCTTTCTCTTTTTTGCAATTAAAATTAATATAATTGCTATGAATAATTTGGAGTATGTCACAAAAACCATGTGGGAATGATGCCATAAACCCACTGCAGCAGTACTGTTACTATCTCCTAAATGAAAACGGACATACATCATCAAACATTGTGAAAAGCGTCTCTGGTCATTAGTCACGGGTCGATTCCAGAGGTACATGCATTCCGATCGAGTGTCTCGAGTGCACTGCAGCATCGTGCTGTAATCTGATATTGAGTAACAGCAGCTCAGACAGTCTGAGTTCCTCTGGTCAATGGGTTGGTGTTAAACTGGCTTGGTGAAAGGTGGATTCCCAGTGTAACACAGACACTGCATGGTCTCCTCATCTCCATAAATAACCTTTAACCCTGCAATTTTACCATTCCTCCATTGCCCTGGGAGCAAAACTATGCATTTATTCAGAAATCACTGGTGGAAAATTCATGTCAGATTCATCAGATACTGTATGTTATATAAGGGGTTAGAAAACAGACTTAATTGAGTTATTTCTGCATTGGGCCGTTTCTCCATACATGAGGCTCACATAATGTAAAATACATGCGTAACTAACTCAAGCTCCCCGAGGCGCTTTTTGAACGCACTGCTGGAGGCATTCAAGCTCCTCCGGCAGCGACCCGCAGGACGCAAGGGACACCAGATTGTGAAACACTGAGAACATTCTGACATGCAAGTCTTTACATCCAGCTATCTTACGTATATTACCATTCAAACGTATCAGCATATTAGAATGATTTCTGATGTGGCATTGAAGACTGAATTAATGATGCTGAAAATTCAGCTTTGCATCACAGGAATAAATGATATAAATAGCTATTTTAAATTGCAATAATATTTCACGATATTCCTGTTAATACTGTATTTGTGATCGAATAAATGCATCCTTGGTGAGCACAAGAGACTTTATTCACAGACCCAAAACTTTTAAATGGCACTGCATAATCAGTGAATACAAGCCCATTGCACTTTTTCTATTTAAATTATGCATTAAATTAGATGGTAAAACTTTGATTAACCAGTCAGTTTCAAAGCTTAACTGATCCATGGTTCACATTTTAAAGCATATGAATAAAAAGTCAATGAACTGTGGCAGCCAAATGGGCCGCAAATTCAAATCTCAAACCTTTTTTATACTCTCTATATTTTTTATTGCATTTTATGACATTTTTATGACAGCTATTTGAACATGCACTCCTGATTTGACAAGAAATCCAAATTGACCTTAATTATTTCTCATGCGTTACTATATTATTGCACATGATTAATGAGTGCATTAATCAGGGAGTCTTTGTAAACTTTCATCAGAAAATACAATACATTAACCTCAATGCCATTTTTTAAATGGTCTAATCAAATCAATTTCCAATTTTGAATGAATATCCACTTTTGCCTAAAAAAGTTCTCAAAAGTGGGTTGCTAACAGACAATTAATGCTAATAATTACACTGATACTACTGGGATGTCTCATCTTTTCCTCGGGGGGCCATTAGAGCACGTAAAAGTCCGAAGCAGATCACTCACCCTCAAGGACGAGTATTCTGCCTGATACAGCTTTCTGAAAGACAGGCGCTGTGTATCTTGGCAGACTTCAGCTGAGATTTACACCAGCAGATGTGTGTGGTGATGTGTTTTCTGCTGATGAACTGTAGCTGCGACGTGGCTGGGCCTTTGAATTGCCAGAGGCACCTGCCGCTGTAAGCTATGTGTGAGGATTTCAGAAAGACTATTGACTTGACCCACAGGTCAGTCCGAGCAGGCAGCTGATTACATGAGCCGCAAAACTCTGATGCTGGGACTTTTCTAGGGATGTTGTGGGTGGAGTTGAATCCACAGAATTATTTGGACAAGTTACACTTACAACTGTCTAAATGTCACTGCGTTAGATAACAAAATGTCAAACCAAATGGCATTTCTGAAAGAAAAACAGCACATGCAGACTTTTTAAGCTAGACAAGGGGTGAGCCTATACTTTCCAGCCAATCAGAACCACTTTATGCCTACACGCAGGTTGCCTGATGTCCTTTTATGAAGAAAACAATGTTAAAAAAAAACGACTGAAGAATTTGAGCTCAAATGGTTCGATATTTAGTTTTTTAATGCAAATGGCATTTACTATTAACAAATACTATTTAAGGCCACTGTATTCCATTTAGAGTTGTCCATTTATATAATGCTTTGAAGTGATAACTTTGCAATAAACAAGTCACTAAAACCTGAAGCCCTCGGGCTTGACATTAAATATCGCTGCCTATGATTATCCCAGATATTAAATTATTTTGTATGTTAGAGCGGTTGAGATTGAACTTGTGAAATTACTTTATATATTCAAAACAAACCAACAAAACCTCAGTTGATTAAAACCCTTTAACGCTCTGAACTGGTAGATCTTAGTAATTTACAATTAACTTAAATATGGTTGCCTATTTAGTATGTTAGAGAGATTAAGGTTGAATTTAAGGAGAATGATTTGACTTCATTCACCCACCCATTAGAGCACAGATGCTACTTGGTTTGATATTCATTATCTAATGCAATGAACAGACATTTTTTAAGTGTTCAATTACTGTTTAGGGCCGATATATGAAGAGATAAAGCAATAAAGTGGAAAAAGTTTGCCAAAAAATGCCTTTTAACCCTCCAAAATGATTACTCTTTGTAAACTACAATTTACTAAAAACAGAAGCCCTTAGGCATGACATTAAGTACAATTTTGTATGTTACAGAGGTTATGGTTGAATTTGAGGAGAACTGACTTCACCCACCAAAAATTATCCAAAATGCAGAGTTTGAGCACAAACGCTACTTGGTTTAATATTTAGATATCTTATTGCAATGACATTCAGACATTTTTGAGTGTCCAAATACTGTTTAGGAGGAGGCAAGGCAATAAAGGGAAGAATGTTGGCTTCGAGTTGCCTTTTGAGATGAAAGAATAATGGGAGAGAGCCAGAGAGACGGAGAAAACAGATAAATCCAAGTCGAGAGAGTGACAGTTGCCAGGTTAGCTCAAA
The DNA here is from genome assembly GCA_032361165.1 of Enteromius paludinosus. Lineage (NCBI taxonomy): Eukaryota > Metazoa > Chordata > Actinopteri > Cypriniformes > Cyprinidae > Enteromius > Enteromius paludinosus. The sequence goes on along the minus strand of JAUMHQ010000296.1, from coordinate 675,876 downwards.
CAGAAACTCGCACACGCACAAAGCCAACACGTCAGCAGTAGCCTGACTCACTGTACAAATAAACTGCTAAATCTGTTCAGTGCATGAGGCTGAAGGTCACAGGGGGAAAAAAGCTGCTTCTGAAACAAAACGCAAACAATCAAACAAATGACAACTCAATAAGTAGCTTAAATAAAACGCCAGTGTTCACAAGTGAACGCAAAAGATGTCCTTTACTCAAGGATATCTCAAAAAAATAAAATAGCAGCCTAGAAAGACAAAAAATTGTGCACCGCAGCAGACCTTCAGATTTCCTTTAGCCTCACTATTGAAGTGTGTCAATACCTCATTATAACGTTTGCACCATTGTCACCATTTGACTTCAAAAACAATAGCATGCCATACTTGCAAACACTCCATGTTTGTCCGCAAAGACTTCACCTTAAACTGCAGCGCTTATCTTATTAAAAACACTGGAAGCATGAAAGGTGGAACGATCACGGCTTGTAAATGAAATGACGTCGAACAAAAGGAAGAAAATATTCAATTAAGAGCCACTAATGATTTGCAAATCTTTCTCTTGTCCCCGCAGACCGCGTGTGACCCCCTAAATCAGGTTATAGGCCTGGTTTAAGTATCGCTTTCCGATGTTCTTTGTGCTCATTCTTCCCACCTTTCCTACTTAAATTGCTCAGTCTCTTTAATTCAATGTTGTTTTATGAGATTTCATGGATGATTGTGCATTACTCTAATTGCAAATCCGCTTAAGTCGCCCAAGGTGGTCGCTGGAAAACAGGTCTGGCGTTGGTTTTTAAACAAAGATTGTGTGAGTGAAGTGCCTGAAATGATGACAAAGGAGTTAATGATAAAGCTGTGCACATCAGACAATTGTTTATCTAAAGCGGAATCTCGTGGTGGAGCTCCGGGGCTTCAGTTTTGGCTTCGATGCTCGGGCGAAGATCCAGCTGAAAGTCGGAGTTACACAACAGCACGCTGGCTAATAGCTGATTCCAGTTCATTGGGAGCAGACTTGACTGACATCTCACAATCCTGTAGGTTTACTGGCCTGAGAAAGCATGTGTTTGAAATCAAGCAATAACTTTTACACTCAAGGCCATATGGTGGAAATTAAGGCCGTAGATCAACTCATCGCACCGCTTGCCCGAGCCTTGCCACGTTCTACCTCCGCCAATCGCTTGATTTTATACTCTCTATAAAAAAAAAAAGAAAAAAATTCCTCTCAAGGACTTGCCAACAAACTTTTTGATTGATGGGTTTGTTATGAATGGAAATCGAGATAGTGAGAACACAGGTTTGTATTATTATCAGAGTTGGGAATAAAGAAGTGTGTCGCGATAAATTGTAACATATTGTACCAAATAGGGCTGGGCGATTTAATGGGGTTTTGGTTCCTTGCCGCTGTCACCTTTGGCTTGCTTAGTTGGGGACACCTGATTTCTAGTGATTATCTTCATTTTGACTACAGAGACGGTCTCTGCATTTAATAAATTAATAGTTTAATCTCTCTGTTCTCCTATTTGATAATGTTTAGTGCTTTGCTACAATCTGTATTGTTAAAAGCTCTATGTAAATAAAAGTGATTGATTGGTTGATTGATAATAATAATTTTCCAATGTTACATGCCATAGATTCAGAAAGGATTTGAAATACAGCGTTCTGAGCAAGTATTTTGGAACTATGCACACACTAATGGAACCAAATATCATGAAAACCATTTGTTTATATTAATTTATTTAAATTAACTCATTCTCATTCAAAATTGGTTTTCAGTCCCCAACTTTATCCACATTTTTCCTGACATTAAAATGAGCAACGCCATTTGTAAATTATGTGGCTCCACTTGCATCCAGCTATTTTTAGCTGCAGTTAGTTTTGCTGTTTGTTACTGAAAATTGCTGTGTCTTATTATGTTATTTTAATGTATTATCTTAAATATGAACACACTGGTTTGTAGTGCAAACAGTTTTACCATTTACTGCGAGTTGTTATATATAACATTATTCAAGCTTGTTTTTTACCTATAGCGTCTAACGAACTGGAAGTCTCACCCATTGGCTTATTTCTGCATTCAGGAAAAAGGTGGAAAGAAGAGACATTTTAACAATTGGTCGTTAGAAAAAAAACATTTACACATCACCTTTTATGATACCCTTACATGTTTCTTTGTCCAGTGTTCCGTGTTCCAGAACAATATTAGCCAGACAGAAAGTAGATCATGATCCGAAGCAAGAAACAGATCCCTTTTGACCTTGTCTGTGATAATTTCCCTGAGGAAAACAGGCAGTCGGTGGCCTGTAGTAAGGAATGTTCTTCGTTGCACACAATACAACCTAGATTGCATTTGAAAGACTTGATAAATGGGTGTGTCACAGCAGTAGGCAAACACGCGGTCGACGTACACCTAAAGAACATGGAGCTTATTTGCCATTCATGTCACCACAACGCACTTTTAGCACCCATCGAGGGGTCTTCAACATGCTGGAGGGAAAACAAGCATGCTAAATGTGTCCCCGTGATTCGATTCCGCGCTAATGTGAAATAAATCAGTTGTCACCACAGAGAGGCAATTAACTCTCAGTGCTGCATGTATTCAAGAGGTTGCATTTCTAACATGCTTAAGTAAGAAAACTTAAACTGTTAGGATTAGCAGATTAGCAACGATTCACTCATAAGCTAGCTATTATAATCAGACACGTTCTTGTAGAAGTCACTTCCTGATGTAAATGGTGAATTTGACAGGTAGGTGAATATGGAGTGGGTGTAATAAATTGTGGTGTATTTGCCTCACATGCATTGAATGACTAAAGTTAGCACGCCGCCTTTTATGATGACAGCTTGGCAATTAGCCACTGTGCTAAACTTATCAAAAGTTTAACAGTTGTTAGGCCACTCAAACGACTGCCAAGTTTACATCAGCAGAGGGATGTCATTTTAAACATGCATTTTATGTAGGACATCTGTATTAACATCTAAAGACTGTTGTTGCATATGTCGCTAGCCACCATGCTAACACAATAACAAGGCTGAATGACTATATTTAGCTCTGTGTTTCAGGCAAGCTGCAATATATTACAAGACCTTAAACATGGCCTGAAGGGTTAGGGGTCAGAAACTAAAATATGAAGCGCATTTTAGCATTCAGCTAAGTGGAACAAGCAGATGCTGGATTTGCCCTGGGGAAGCAGCTTTAGCTTTGAGTTTTAGAGTAAGTGCTTATTTAAGCAATGCATCTTCCATAGCAGGTGCTTTTTTAGGAATTCTGAGAAAACATAAGGCAAACAAGATGGTTTCAGTCAGTGGAGTCTCATAGGGCAATGTATCTTGACTTTTTGGCTCTGTAAGGTATGTTAGCATCATCAGCAGTAGCAGCTGTTTACTGTAGCTATATAACAAACTAGAGAAGGTGAAGATGCTAGTTTTTATAGTGTTAGTGAACCATTTGTCCCTTTGGATTTTCAGACAAAACTTTACACACAGAGAACGGCACTGACACAGGTGCAAGTAGCAGATGTGAAGAACGCGAGCTGCTCTCCAAAGGCAATTAATTTAGAGACAAGCAGCAATGAGAAATGCATTGTCTTATAATAAATGTGATCGCAAGCATGCATAAATGGTAACTTTATATCATCAATAATGATCCAGCTCTAGATTTTTCTTTGAAATTTACCCCATACTACAACTGGTTTCAGACAATTGCATGCCAACTTCTGTAATAGTCTTGATTTTTAAATGCATAGAACAATACCTCCACGTTGACTTGGTGAAGACCAGTATTAATTTCTTTAAGTTGACATGAAATGGAAATTTTCTAAATGCATGGTATCAATCTAGTGAACGATTTATCCATGCATATGTGAATACCTCTTCGGGTGAAACTTCAGACTTCTCTCTAGTAACATATATCATACTGTATGTGACTGGACCACAAAAACCATTCTTGAGTTTAAATTGTTTAAAATGTATATTGATCTGAATAAATAAGCTTTCCATTGATATATGGTTTGTTAGAATTTGGACAATATCTGGCAGAGATACAACTATTTGAAAATCTGAAATTTGAGGGTGCAAAAAGAAAAACAATAGTGGGAAAATCACCTTTAAAGCTGTCAAAATGAAGTCCTTAGCAATGCATATTACTAATGTGTCTTTGGCTATTGCTACGAATATTCCTTTGCAACTTAAGAGCAAATTCTTCCACTTAAACCCACCTCTTTTTTACAATGAGCTGCAAACTTGCATTCAGATTTGCCTCCATCCAATCAACAAACAAATGGATATAATCAAAAAGAGATGTGAAAAAGCTATTAAAAAAACAACAAACAAAGGTAAATTCCTTTGCTCTGAAAATCTGGCACTTCAGAATCAGCTACTGTAAGTATGTGTTGTTATTTTAAGTATTTCAACAATCAAAGAACCTTTATTTTTAAGAGTGTACCATGGCAAGCCCAGTGCACACCTGAGTTCACAAACACCTAAATGATGGACAAAAAAACTCATTTAAAAGCACCCATAGTTTCTCAACTCATGCATGAAGACATTAATTCAAAAACGACCATTTGAACTCCACATAGACAAGTCTGGGAATCCTTTGCCAGAATCACTGGAAACATTTCAGTCGAGTTTAAAATTCAGCAATCAATTCTGATTTCCATTTTCCCAGATCTGTCTCAACTACGGTTCCTAATCAACAACCCCCCCCCTGCTGCTGTTGTTTATCAGGATACAGCTGAATTACAGATCATCCGTGTTCCTCCAAACTAAACCCCTTTGGAATCAATAATCAGCATCCCGTCAAACAAAAGCAATTCACACGAGAAAACACTTGAGCGGCATCTCTCATGCCATAAATCATCTTTTGTTGCATGTTCTTGTCTATCTGTCATCATTATTTATAATTTAACATGGAGACTGTGCAAAGATCTGGAAAAAAAAAACCTGCACCCGCCACCAGGATGCCAGGATAACAGACAGCCATATCGCTCACACACATGTTGAGGAGGGTCAGCATGTCCTCAGACATATGGCTCCATTTCTGTCTGTCAGCAGATGGCGGAGCTCCAACCACAGATGAAGATGGCGATAAGAGGCCCGATACCCTTCTCCATCTTTGGGAACAAAGATCCCTCGAGGGGCTATGAGCCAGTCTTGGAGAAAGCGTACGGCCCTTGTGCATGCAACACTTCTGTTAACATGCATCCTGAGGGGATACTACTGTCTGCATTATTACAGGTTCATGCAGCAATCTTGCTGTCTTTCCTAGCAACCCATACATTAGCGGCTTGGAGCAGGTGTTTGCTCCTGCCAGAGGATTCATAGTCACCAGTCATTTTCCTGACAGCAGTCAAGTCTGCATCGCATTCCTTTACCACAAATTGGTGGTTAGTTGTTTGACCTGTTGCGAAATGACACCACCACCTACTGTAGCTACAAGATTCATCAAACATCTTCAGTGTCACAAATGCATTTCAGAATGGATGCAAAATGACATTTATATATATATCAATTCAAACGAAACGCAAAATGCACAACGCCAAGTCAAATTCTTTAAGATACGTTGGACACATAACATTCAATCAGTTTCATTTAAATGCACCAATATATCTAAACATGGTTTTAAAAAATGTTATCATTAATGCCATTGAAATAATGCATCTTAATGCATGGCTATCATATATATGCATGGCTTAATTGTTTTGAATTTATGGTTAAATCCTTTTATGTTGCTATACACACACATAAATACATAGCTCTAAATCAAATCAGCTCTAAAGTCCTGCTACTAAAATAACATTTACACTCTATTTTCTGACCACAGTTGAGTCTACATTGTATCACTTTTTACTGGCTTTACTGGTTAGTTTTACTAGTGAAATGACACCAAAATGCATTTCCCAAATGGAAGCCAATGGACTCTCTATTTTACTTAAATTCCAGCCAAGAGAGCTGTTGGTATTCCTCAAGCCTCTTTATTTAACTTGTTTGTCGGTAACATCTGACAGTCTGTGTTGAAAACGAGGCTGTTGCTCGCTCTTCTGACAGTCAATGAATTACTCCAACTTCTGACAGGCGTCAGGCCTGACAAACCTGCTGTTCATTTTGTGAACCAAGAGATTATACGCCGTCCGAGAGATATGGTGCTGTCAGGATACACCTGCAAATTCATAACCTTGAGGCTCTTCGGGATGGATTCGAGCGATCTTTGGTCATAAGTAATGAACGCATGCACATGCGGCTTCTTCGTGCTACTGGGTCCGTTTATGATCAAGGTGAAAAATTTATTCAGGGTGATTTTCATCGATCTTGTAAACGCACAGATGCTTGTACGCACCAGAACGCTTTATAATGCGCATATGGCCAAAATCAAATTGTTTATACAAAGCAACCAAAGAAGCCGTTCATCTTCAGGAATAATCTAGATATGCCCGGTTATTTAAATCACTGATTTGCCTTATTATGGAGGAATTTCTGCAGTGTTATAAATAGGTATGGACGATTTAACAAAATAACAATTTTTAGTGATTCAGTTTTCTTGCATTTGTCCTAAACTGGTATAAAAAGATGGTTTTTTTTAATAGTCATTGCCAAGATTCGTAATGTAACATACTGTACATCATAATCCTGTTAAAGTATAGATATTACATACTGTTTTTCACTAGAGAATTTGTGTGTTAAAATCTATGAGAATTTTATATTCTCAAACTTATCGTACAGTATTACAATTTGACTTGCTGTTAGATTACTTCTCAATATTTAAAATGTAAAAGACTTCAGCCCTCTTACACACTCCAATCTGACAGCGAAATGCATCTATAAACCCTTGACAGCACACAGGTACGGCTTTTAACCAGAACCTAGAATTAACCAATTAGCAAATCTTAATAGACCTCAAACGCAAATTAACCCATCTATCAAATTTCAAGCACATGAAAAGAAAATCTAAATTCGGTTACACGTTTCAATTGACTCCAACTCTGTGATAAATGGAGCTGGGCCTCTAGTAGATACAAATCAGTACATTCACTTGCCATCTTCTCGCTGTTTTCAATATTCATGTCAATATTCCGCATCCCGTGTAGTTATTCATTTACATGGAAATGAGCTGAGGTAAGTGTCATGACATTATGTGGATGAACGCCGCAATCCCCCTGACTGCGGCAGGCCCAAGCCAAAGCTCAGACGGCACTGGAAATATCACACACATTCACAGACACACTAGACATACAAAACACGACAGGTGCACTGTGGGCCAGCCAGTGCCAGCTTTATCTATGAATACAATCTGACCAAAATATGCTAGCTATAAATAAACAAATAGTTGACAATTAGGCCATTATTCACTCATTATATACGCTCATGCCATCTGCATGCAGTATTTTTTGAGATATTTGTGAAAAAAACATTTTTTTTTTTTTTTTGAATATGGAATAGCAAACAAAAAAGTCCATATAAATAGTTCACTATATATTATATTTCACAATTCAGAGTTTATATCTCACAGTTCTGAGAATATATCTTGAAATTCTGATCAAATAGATTTTTTTTACTTTTTAAACATTTTTGTTCAATTCAAAATTCAAAATGAAATATACTGCAAAATGAAATATACTGCAAAACATCTAAAGTCATTCAATGAGTATATGTGAAGAACAGACTGAAAGATAAGTGGTTATTCACTAATAATCTATGACTTTCAAAATGGCATCTTGACACAACGAGCATGTTTCAGCTGAATGTGTTCTTCAAACAAAGCTATTTCATGACCGTAGCATATTATATTATTCGCAAAAAAAAAAAAAATTTGGTCCTTATAGAAATTATTCCATCAAGATACATGGATATGTATTTTGACTTTAAGTCTATAGAAACACGTGCTAGATGAACGTCTTTCAACAATCAAAGGATCTCGATGATTTTCAGAATCTGACACCATGTGCTCCACATTTTTAAGACGCCGTGTTCAAAATAGTTTAACCCCTGAATTCTATTGCCTTCTGCTCTGCTGCGTCTAGATGTCTTCTAACTCAAGAAAGCATCCTTAGAACATATGGATGGCTCCTCAGGGTGTTTTTACTCTTTTTGGAGCTTCACAGCAGTTTAATGGTTAACTACAACTACAACAACTGAATACAAGTGTTTATATCAATTGAAATCAAGCTAAAATGAAGTAAAATATAAATATTACATGAAAAACCTTTCAGGAAATAACTGTAAAGTTATTAGCTGATGTACTCTAGTTACTAAAACTACTGTAAAACTGAAATAAGCATAAAACTAAAAAAGTTTTAGCTAAAATGATAAAAGAAAGTACAAAACAAAATCAATCAAACCAAAATAATAAACACTATAACAGTGAAAATAATACCAAATTAAATAATACTGCTTGACAGTCCTCAGCAATTTCATTGTGTGGAAATATTCTTCAAGAACACGTACTGTAACGGCACACAACAGTAAATTACAGAATATTGTTTTGCTGTGAGCTATTCCTTTCCCAATTACAGATGGGTTTGATATGTTGTTGTCAAGAAATGGAGCAAATAATGACTTCATATGCTAGTCATGAACTAAGGGTTCACAATGCTTTGATACGCCATTTATGACATTTTTTCCAGTTGCAGCTTGAAACATGTGAGTCATTGGTGATAAGGTGCTATGTACTCTTTCATAAGTCTTTAGTGATATTTCAAGGATTTTATCTGTTGTGGTCAGGCGTGGACTGTAGTTACAAGCTGTTTTATAACTCAGACCTAGATTTAGCCCAGAGGCAAGAGAAAGGATAAAAGAGAGAGACACGGGCATTGGGAATAGAGAGGGCTCTGTTCCAAAACCTAGTCATCTGCCTCGCTGTATACCATCAAATGCAGCATACTTACTGAAATAGAACCTCAAAACTAACCGAAATGGAACGCTCTACAACCCAGTAATCTCATTTCAAGACATGACACACCTGACTCGAAGGCTGTTGCAATAGGAGGGTATACTGTAGGCCAAATTTGAACACAGTGTCCTAAACTCATGTGCATACATGCACACACACTGCAACAGGACATCTGTCCGCCTCCACCTGTCTTCAACTAGGTCAGCCTGAAGCCAGCCATTGCATCTCATAGGTGTTTAATGAACAGCCTAAAATAACTGGCACTCGATCAAAAGACCCCTGTCCACAATGAACAAGTTACCACTAGCTGAAAGCTCTCAATAAAACATCCAACTCTACAGAGCTGAAATGCTGGACTGCGTTCAAATGTGCATGCCACCGTTTCAAGTACAAGCATAGATAGCTGCTATTATACAGATCGGCATGCAAATCTGGACCCTGGGATGTCACGTGATTGAAACATTGTCTGCAATGAAAATATTCGATACTGATATTAGTATACCGATCTTCTGGTTTCCAGTGATGGAATTTTTATATAAGTATAATATTATTATTTTTTATGTGACCCTGGACCACAAAACCAGTCATAAGGGTCAATTTTTTTTTGTGGATGTATGGTTTAGGACAATATTTTGCATAGATAAAACTATCTGGAATCTGAGGAGGCAAAAAAATAAATAAATACTGAGAAAAATCACCTTTAAAGTTTTCCCATTGAAGTTCTTAGCGATGCATATAACTAATTAAATATTAATTTTTTATATATTTACAGTAAGAAATAGACAAAATATTTTTCTCAAACAAAATTAAGAACTAACTGCAACAAAAGTTTAAGCTGAGCCAGCTAACTAAAAATGTGTTCTAGGAACATTTGGCTTTCATTCATGTTCCCTTAATGTCTATTTTTCAAATGTTTTTAAAATGCTTTTCCGTAAGGGAACATGCAAACATTATGAAAATGTTGCTTTTTGAATGTTCTCTGGATGTTTTGCAACAACTTACTAAAATCGTTTGTGCTAAAGTTTTGAGAGCACTGGTAAAAACACCTAACACCACATTAACATTAATGGAAAATGTTAGTTCTTAACTTTGAGAGAACCTTGCCAAAACCTTCTGAGAATGTTCTTCTCTGTTCTCTCGCACGGCATAGCTAGGGAGAGAAATATCTGCCCTCTACAATTTCACACACCATTTAGTGGCTGATGAATGGAGCTTGAAGAAAACAACTGCCCACTTGCTGGGCACCACATATGAGGGGCTGTAATTTCACAGATGCATGAAAACAACTTGCTGCCAGTCTGCATTGTTTGGACACAGAAGAGTCTGCGTGCACTTCCTGCAAGCAATGCATTCCACACATGAACTTCTGGCTTGATACCATGCCATTCGTCTGGGGACCAGAGAGGCGGAGATGCCGTAACAAGGACCTTTTTCACAGTATGGAAATCATCTCTGTCTTTGATAGGCTACCATGAAGCATCATATCACAATCTAACGGCTTTTTGAGTGGAATGTGGATCTAATTCGTTCTTTACACAGGCACAATTATACAATTTCCAGTGGAAGACTGCGTTTTAATATTTCCCCATGCACAATAGAGAGTATTAAAGCATTGCATACCTTGATTTCCAAGATGATGATGAAATGGGTGGAAACTGTCGTCTTTCACAGGGTCCTAATTTCCAGGTGTCGTGGGAAAGGTAAAGGTGAATGCTTATATTTGAGGTACATAACTCAAAAGAGAATACTATTATCCCACGTTATACTGTATTTTTCTATAATATACTATACTACCGTTGCAAATTAGCACAATATACTGACTCAACGACACAATGCAACACATTACACTGTACTATACAATACACAGTAGACTGTACTTCACTTAACAATCCTATACATTACCATATTATACAATATCGCGTTATAATATTTAATATCTGCCCCTATTATACACTATTGTACATTATATAGGCTGCTGTACTTATATCACATTGCATATCTAACCGTTATAGCGTGAGAATGTAAGATGGCAATCTGTCAGTGTTGGTGGCTTATCTCGACTATCATGAAACTGTCAAGTCTATCAGGTACTCAGGTGAAATGATGCGCGTGTCACCATCGCGAGCTGTTAATGCCCTTTATGTCTGAACTTGCACCGGTAAAACATGTTGGCACAAACCCTGGCAAACTCACAGAACTGGAATAGGTTTCTCTATGCAACGTCTAACGGTCTCGCTTGCAGAAACGCGCCGGTTTTGTTGACACTTGTCAAAAATGGTACTGGACAGAACGCACGAGCGCGCAATGGAGAAAAGACGCACCTTTACGCGCCGCTCACCGTCACCGGTGAGATACAGATCCGCAGAAATCAAAGCGCACTTGTCTCACTCGAGAACACATGTCGGTTTGTACCCTTGAAAGTATACAGTGACATCATTCATGAGTTTCAGAATCCACAAAGATAAAGGTCCAGAAGTGCAGACCAACCTGTAGCGTGAGCAGATTGCCGTCAGCTCCACGGAAACAGCGCGGACTACAAGCAGCTGATGCGCGGCATGAGTTCATAAGACAGCACTGGAGACACACTGATATTTATACACACCTCCAGACTCCTGCTTTACTGTTTACAACGCCGGTGCGAAGCCGCGCCCACTGAGCGACGATTGGCTGAAGGTAATCGAAAGCACGCCCGCTTGCATCTGATTGGCTCGACGGAACCCTGTGCGGTTCAAGAGCTCGATGTACAGTATCTGGCGATCCAGCAGAACGCTTCACATGCGTTCGATAACCCTCTGACTGTAAATGAGATTATTATTCATTAGGGAATATGTCAAAGGTCATGGCCAAAAAAAAAAAAAAAGTATTATAATGAAACCCGCACTTATGATTGCGTCTGAAGTAACAGGTCATGATAAGACACACATTTCAGCGGATGCTTTTATTATATTCAAAACAACAACAGGAAAAGTGATTTAGCAGATGATTTTATTCAAAGTGACTTGCAAACGAGGAGAGCAATAGAAGCCGTTCTGTTCACTGATGGAAAGATGCGCTGCTGGTTTTGTCTGCAGTTGTGGAAAGCAGCACTGTTATAGAATCATAATGATTATGAATTATGACCCGACAGAGAGAGAGCGCGCGCGTTGACTCATACTACATGATTAAAACAGTTATCGGTTTTAATCCATAGAGGTCGCTATTATCATTGTTCCAAGAGACATAAAACTTAATAAAGCGACATCCTGAGATTCATGTTGACTTGAGAATTCAAACGGAATTTCTAAAGAAACAGCTGTTCCTAGATGACTCGCGGAGCTGCATTTAGCTTATTTCTCTACACACGCGAACTGCTTTGAGAAGCATGCTGAACAAACGCTAATCACTTTCTGAAAACAATGTATTAGAGATATTTTTTCTGATGCGTTTTGATCTGTTTGAACAACAGATGGACTTCACTGTTTGCCTTGTTAATGGAGGCTGTTTTATATCTCCGATCAATGGTATTCAAGATCTGGTTATACAGAGGATATGAAATACAATGAACAGCATGCTTAAATAAATTCCTACTCACCAAAAGAATTGAATATTAACATGACTACCAATTTGCATGTCAACAATGATACTGAGGAAGGAGGATATACTGTACATGAGAAAAAAATAAAAAATAAAATATCACCTGCTATGCATACATATACGTGTGTGAAAAACAAATATATATACAGGTCCTTTTAAAAAAATTTGCATATTGTGATGAAGTTCATTATTTTCTGTAATGTACTGATAAATATTAGACTTTCATATATTTTAGATTAATTACACACAACTGAAGTAGTTCAAGCCTTCTATTGTTTTAATATTGATGATTTTGGCATACAGCTCATGAAAACCCAAAATTCCGATCTCAAAAAATTTGCATAATT
>JAUMHQ010000296.1:589359-603306 GCA_032361165.1 Enteromius paludinosus | reverse complement strand
GCGTAATCGCAACTCAAAACTACATCTTTATGTAGTATACAAAATAATTAATGTTTTCTCAAATTGACTGGCCATCTTAGCAAAAACATTATTTGAAATATGTCCATTTAGATTTGTATGAAAAATATAGTTGACTATTTGTAAAATTAATACAAATACTTTTTGATAAGAATTCTTTATATATAGATTGTTTTGTGAAATTATCAGGCAAAAGGTCATGTGGGCCATGCCATCGCTTCCTGTTCACCTCCATGGAGTCTGTTTTTTCACAGATGCTTCAGTGAGATCAACACAGCACTTCTCAGCTCAATGTATAATGTGCACGCTCACAGAGACCGATCCCACAGAGCATGAGCCGTATGACAGCCCAATTACAGAGTCTGCCAGAAACAGCCACACTGCATCTCAATGACACTTTCTGACTCACGGAGAGAAAGATGGACAGAGAGGGATCAGGAGACCATTTAAATCAGGCCGAAATGGAGAGCAAAGCAAAGCAAGTTGAACATAAAATAAAGCAATAAGCCTTTATCGTGAACAATGGGTATGGAGTGTTCTTAGTCTTAGAAAAGAGTGCCTTGTGACTGTGTATATTCATGTTAATTATTTATTTGATGTTTTGGTTAAAGACAGTATGGATTCTCCTCTACATGTTGGCAGAGTATCAAACATCGACCATCAGACCCATGGTAGCTAATCTGTAGTTACACATTTAAAATGGTTTAACCATTAATAACCCCCTTTTTAAACTAGATAAAATGAGAAAATTCTAGCTATTTGGCATTACTTAGTCTCAGCCTCAGACACCGGTTGGCTAAATGTCTGATGCATATGGTAAACTTAACTGGAAACACTTCAGGCATGTCGAAGTCATCATCTGATTGGGTTCTGATGTCTGATGTCATCAAAGCTCAGACATGTGATTGTGAAAGAAAAACTGTTGTGTTTACATGAGTGACAATAAGCATATATCAAGATCAGCTGAACGTTGGTTTCTCAAAAGTATGTGAGGTTCACGGCATAGACACGGCAAGAGATGTCCAGGAGTTTTGTTTGAGGCACTTAGTGAAGACAAAAAGATATTTTAGCCTGTTTGCCGACAGGATTTGGGAAGAGTATAATTTTTCAAGCCTGGCCGACCCTTTGTCAGCATTTAGAAGGATTCCCAGCAGATCCAATTTTACTAGTTGTGTGTCCCCTCCTATATATTATGGAAGATCAAGTGAAGTTACAGTACCTAACTGAGAAGGGGATATCAGCCGCGTTTGCTGGCAAACATGAAACAACAGACGCTGACATCATAGCTGGTCGATTCAGTATTGTGTTCGGTTCTCCAGAATAGCTAATGAGTGTAAAAAGGGGAGAGATATGCTTCAAACAAAAGTTTTCCGTGAGCGTCTCATCGGGTTTTTCTATGCTGAAAGACTTGTTGCACGCCGGTGTAGTGCCGAATTTTGAGCCCCTGCCAGATTATGACTCCCCTAGTATTGGTAGGTTTAGTGTTAGGTGTGGGGGAGGGGTTAGATTAGGGGTGGTGTTAGGATTACTATTGATTTCAATGAAGGGAGTCATAATTCAGCACACACTGAATTCTGTTGTTGTGGGGACATTTCCACGCCCGAAACTTGACGCTGAATGAAACGAACTGTGATTGGTTGTTTGACATGTCGGTCAAATGGCCTTATGGTTGGGCCTTGGCCAAAGAAAGCTGCTATCTATTCCAGACCGTCTTAACAAAAGCATAATTCAAATGCACTACGCCTAATTTAATTATTTGCACAAGTCTAATTGCAATTATGCATTCTGATTATTTCTTCAGTCTGAATTCTATTTATATTTACAAATTACGAAGAAAATTGGTTTAAATTGGTTAATAGCACTAGTCAAGTCAGAATGCCTTAAAACTCTTTTATTAAACATGTTGAAATCCTGACATTTTCTGCACATTCTCCAAAGGCAGCAGCTAAATCTCAAGATTAAATATTAGAAGATTTCTAAAAGACATCCTGTAAGGACAGCTATAACATGACATGATAATAACTGCAAGATGGACCTTAAAAAGACTCAAGAGCAGAGGGAAAAGTCACTACTCAAAGGCCACCAGAGGAGGAGATAAAAGAGAAGCTAGTCTGCAAACAGGACAGCAAGGATCGACCAGACAATTGCTGCTAATGAGGCACAAATACTGTCTTTCCCTTTACAGTCATAGTCTAATAAGATGACAAAGGGAGACAAACTGTTTCCTGTGTAAGTGGGCAGCATTTTGCTAGAATCGGCCTGTGTGACCTGCTGACTGTCAGAAGTTTGGATCTATTTTTTGACTGCTGACATTCTGTTTTGGATCTTAATGTCACCAGCTGGATTCACTATACAGTTTTCCTTGTTATAGTGATGCAGGAGTTTTTTCCAAAGTTCACAGCATCTCAACAGGGTACTGTTACCTAAGAGATCACAAAAAAGTGGACATTACATGTGTGCACATAAGTAGTGGCATGCAAATTTAGAGCTAACATACACTTGTAACACTGGACACTTGTAAGCCACATGACTGAAAGGACCGAATGTCATTGCATTACATAATAAAATGTAATAATGAATTTGTTCATAATGAACAAAGATTTACATGAAAATCAAAATCAACAAACGAGCAAGAATGCCCAAGTTCTATGACAAGTCTTGGTTAGCTGTGCATGTGAAACATTAAATGAATAGTACGGTAGATGTCAATGAGATTATTTCTTCATCAGATTTGGAGAAATGGAGCATTATATTACTTGCTCAGCAATGGATCCTCTGCAGTGAATGGGTGCCGTCAGAATAAGAGTCCAAAGTTACTTGTGGTGGATTATTGTAATGTTTTTCTCAGCTGTTTGGTTTCATTCTGACGGCACCCACTGCTGAGCAAGTGATGCAAGACTAAAAATCAGTAAATCTGTTCTGATGAAGAAACAAACTATTCTATTGTATTTTTATATGGCTTTCTGTGGTCACTGTATGAGAATTCTTCACTTCTTACCCAGAATGACCAGCCCATCCTGTGCACGAGTTATAGCGACATTGACCTGATTTGGATCAGTAATGAATCCAAGTCTTTTTCCAAGCCAGGATTTACTAGGTCTGTCGCTTTCTATGTCAGATATGGAGCAGGAGCGCACAGTAGACAGAATCACATACAGCCACTCACTTCCTGTACACAACATTTCATAATTAGACTGGTAATCTTTCTGTGTCAAATCATTATTTAAGATGCAACTGAAATAAAGAGACTGAGCATGAGTTGAAATAGAAAAAAAATCTAAAAATCTAAAAATCGCACAGTTTAATCTAAATCTCTATAAAGATGCATTTAGAATAACACCTTGGCTTTTCATGATTGTGCAAACAGGGACTTTTGCAAGTTGATCCTTCTGTAAAATCTTTTTGATCTCTGACACCTGTGCATTGTAAGGAGTCAGAATCGCAATATGCTCAGGGTCCACACCTGACTGTTTAATCAGCAGACCTGCCACACGGACCTGGGGAGAAACAAACATAGAATTTGCATGTAATTGCAAGGAAGTACTGGGAATATGATGCACTAAATGAGAATGATTAGCTTCACTCATACTGCCTCCAATTGTTTTTGGACGACATGAAATCTCATTTTGGGATGCAACTGAGTCATTATATAATTAGCTGTGTGCTAACATCCATACACTTCCGAAACACACATATTAGACTCAAAGATCTTTGAGAAGAACCCACTTTTCTTGACTGAATTACTTCTTTAACTTTGATAAGGATCCATTTATATCAGCATCTGACTTACAGCCTGCTTTGCCTCCTCAATGTTGGCCACTGAATTTTCATTGCCCTCTTTTGTAGATACCACTAAACTGTCTTCTTTTCCTTCCACATGGCCAAACAGGATCGCTGTTGGTGCTCCACAATTGTTAAGCAGGTAGCGGGGTCCTCGGTTTGCACCAGTTTTCAGTTTGCCTTCATAAAATTCTTTTGAAGGAAACCTGCAAATTTCTTCATGCTGACATACGTGTGCGTTTGTTAAACATCAAAGCAAAATGAAAATTTTGTTAGTCTTTGTACGGATTGTTTTACCATTCTGTATTGTGTGTCCAGCATTATGGCCAGATCCATGTAGCGTTCAAACAGAGACTGCTGCATGCCCATCTTTTTCACGAGGGCACACTGCACTATTGGCCGTATCTGTTGGTGATCTCCTAGCAAAACAATCTGGAAAACAAAACTAGTAAGACAATACATTTTCTTTGTAAAGATGCATATGTCTTCCATTATTTTCCAAAATGGAAAATCAATGGAAAATTAATGGAAAATAATGACGGTGATGATGTCATTTCAGCGCTTACCTGTCTTGGATTGTAGGAAACTAAAGGGATGAAGGCATCTGGTTCTGTTGCCATGGCACATTCATCAATGATTATTTGCTGAAAATCCATGACCGCCAAGATTTCAGGTTTCAGTGCTGTTGAGCAGGTGCATAACACTACATCATACTTCTTGATCTCATCCTTGTGAGCTTCCTTCAGCTTTTTCCTGTAGCTGCAAAAACACACCACATTAACAGAATGATGAGGGCACTGACAGAAACACCAGGTTTTAGAGTATTAGCTCCTAATTTTATGGGATATCTTTATATTGGATAAATTGTACATTTTACCTTAATCCTTCATAATAAATTATCTTTTCACATTCATGCATCATGACGGCAGCCTCTAAATACAAACAAAAACAGGCATTGTACTCACTTGTCTATATCTTCTTCTTTTAAGCCATGCCGTTCACAGTTTTTTATTTCTTCAGAAAAACAATTCTCAGGTTTACGAACAAGGTACATCAGTGTAATATCCCTGAAAATAAATCTGACATTAATTAGTATGTTCACAAAGTAATTATTATTATGTCGGTGGGTTCAAATTGCCTGAATTTGTCATGCACAATTACATTATAATACAGTGAAAGAATAAGAAAAGGTGTTTTAGACTTAGGGCTGGGCAATATATTGCATGATATATTTTCATGCGCATCTCATCAGTAAAGCCAGACAGTAAAGAAAGGCTGCAAAGAAAAAGTTGTATGGAAAGCACTTATATGGAAATGTTCTGGGAGTGTTTAATGCAAAGGACCTCATCCATGGACGCTCATTTGGATATTCCAAATGTATTAACATTAGGACGAAGTTAAGAACAGGTAGACATTTTCATGATAAGTTTGACTGTGTGCAATATGAATATTCCACGCAATTATTAGTAAATGAGACTGTTTTGTGGTTTTGTTGTGGCATTGTTTCAGCAATGTTATGCAAAATCACAGCATTTATTTCCATCAGGAATTGCATTCATTTTTTGGCTAAGATTTTGTATTAATACGGTTAAGCTCAGTATTCTGTGGTCATTCGTGAAACATATAACAGGCCAGATACATATTAATCACCGCAGTAATGTTTAGATTATAAAATCTTCAGTATTCGCTTATTTAAATCCAAATGGCAACTTTATTTTAGTCAGGCATTGTATATAATAGAACACCAAAAGTACTTTTTATTTTTCCCAAAACTGTCATTACTGGCATTTAATACAACAAGGATTGCTGAAGCAAACAGATTTTAGATCTGTGTAAAAAATAAAATAATTTAGTCATTTTCCACCCTGTAATTTGGCACCAAAATTTTGGACCTCAAAAAATAAAATAAAATAAATTTAAAATTATAAAATGAAATAAATAAATAATAATAATTTAAAAAATGTTACCTACTTGAGCTCCTCTTTTGGTTTTTCATCACGCAGTGATTTGCGGCAAAGCTTTAGTTCACTGCCTGTATATGGAAATTCACGCATTTCCATCTGGTCACAATAGATTCTCAGAGGCTTCAGGACTCCCTTGAGTTTCAGCAACTGCTCTGGGACACAAGATCAGTTGGGTCATGTTAGCAGAGGTGTAACGAGTTACATTTACTTAAGTAAATGTTTTGGGTAACTAATACTTTTAGAGTAGCCTATATTTAAAAATGGGTACTTTTAGTCTTACTCAAGTAATTTTTAGTGAAAAAAACGGTACTTTTACTTTGTTACTGTGTGAGACGCTCCTCTCGTTACTTCATCTTAATGCTGCAAAATGCTTTCGTTTGAGTCAATTCTGTTCAAAGGCTTGATCAAACCAGTTGTTAAACCAGTGAACTGGTTCGCAAATCATTTTGAAGGATTCGTTCAGGTCCCTACAGCACGCGCTGAGTCGTCTGAAGTGTTTCTCACTCAGAGTTATAACAAGATCTTTGATTAATACCGTGTGCTGTCTACATTTCCAAAGGCTACATTCAAATACAGTACACAATACCACTATGACATTACCAGTTTGTTGTAGCCTATTAAATAGGCTACAGTGTTTAACAATACATTAAGCTGAAAAAAGTATGAAATGTGTTAATAATTTTGTTGTATGTTCCTGTTATTTATTTATCTTTCTCTAAGTTGAGAACAAGCTCTTAAGTCGATCCTCAGTTTGGTCACTGATGATGGTGTACGGAACAATGTGGTGGTTTATGTGGGGATATGTAAATAAACTACGAGGATCATCAGTTGGAGTCAATGTTTTATTGAACCAGTACAGTTTTTGGGTACTCTACCCACCTCTGCATGCAAGTACAGTTTATCAGGCAAAAACAGAGCCTGAAACATTCTTTGCGCATGCATGAAAATGCCAGTGCTTCCTACAAACTTGTTTTTGCTATCTTCTCTCTTGCACTGCCATAGGAACTGAGTTTCATTATCATCCCAATAAAGCAACTATATAGTGTGACAAAAATGTACAATATGTTTCTGGCTTCCTTTGAAAAACTCAATAGTTCTTAACTGTATACACAATCAGGGTATTAGCTATATATTATAAAAGACTGCAAAACACAATTCACCTGCAACAATGTCCACAGATTTGTTGGATGGTCCACAGTAGAGGATGGCAGGCTTTTTGGGGGGTTTCTGATCAGAGGTTGATTTGGAAGATTTTGAAAATTTGGAGGACGCCAGAAAGTCTCGGTTCTTCATGAAAAACTGGTAAACAATGTGAATTCCAACCACTGTTTTTCCTGTACCTGTGGATCAAAAATGGTGCAGTGAAGAAGTAAACTACTTAAGAATTGTCCTCAAATCTTCATTCTCAAGACTACAAATCAGTCAGATTAGTATTTTTACATTTTCTGAAAAAGATCAGAATGGTGTTTAAAAAGTGGTTGCCATTGTGTTGTCCTGAATAGTTGTTTCCTGATATTTCCAAATATCTGATATACTAAATTTTATGATTTGAAGTGTCATTCACATATAAAACAGGTCCAGGACAACCAATACATCAATACTTAACCCCTAGTCTCAGCCTCACAAAATGTTGGCATCTAAACATCTGATGCAAATGGCACACCTATCTTAAAAACACTTCAGGACTTTGTCCTGATGTGGTCATCAGATTTGTTAAATTATACCGGTTTTATGGGAGTTTTATGTGCTTCGCGTTCAGATGAGACATTAAACCAAGATCCTGACTCTCTGTGGTCATTAAAAATCCCATGCCACTCATCATAAAGAGTAGGGGTGTAACGCCAGTGTCCTGGCCAAATTCCCACTGGCCCTTATCTATCATGGCCTTCCAATCATCCCCATCCACTAGACTGGCCCTGTCTCTCTCTCTCCTCTCCACCTGTAGCTGGTGTGTGGTGAGCTCACTGCCGATGCATCATCCAATTGGATGCTGCAAACTGGTGGTGGTTGAGAGGAGACCCCTCCCCCAATATATTGTCTTTGACAATAGTGGTCCTGACAGGACTATTGATTCTACCGCTTGTTTATATTACATATGATCTGTATTTATTAATATTAAAATAAATGGTTAATGATAATTGACATGTGTCAGACATGTGACACTTTGCTTACATCTGAGTTTGAGATCTCTAACCCAGATCATAATCTGCCCTGGAACAGGTAAGCTGTGCAGTGTAAATTACTATTGGAAATAAACACAGGAAAAAGCCAAGCAATTTTCATGGCACCTAAAACTCAGGATTGGTGCAAACTAAACCGAAACTAGCCAGGTAAACTACCTTCATGGTACAGACACCCGGTCTGTTGTTGTGGCGACATTTCCATGCCCCTAAACATGATGCACCACTATACAAAATGTAATTGGTATCTTTACCTGTCAGTCAAATGGCCTCTTGGGCGGGGCATTTAAAGCATTTTAGTCTGAAGGTCTGGCTACGCAAGACTACCTAACCCCAGGTGTGAACAATAATATTACTGTAAACACTACTCACAAAAGTAAATATGATGAATCTGCAATGAACAAATCTGTGAAATCAAGTATTCATTTATGAAATTAATGAACTTCCTATTACAAAGTTCTGTTACAAATTCCAGGAATAACTTAGTATTTTACATTATTACATCATTAGTATATACAGTATTGTAAACAGTACCTGGTGGGCCTTGGATCACTGTGAAAGATTCCTTCACAGCCTCCTCAATAGCTTTCTCCTGGCTCTTATTCAAACATGGCAGGTTCAGGCTTTTATTCACATTGCCTAAACTGATTTTTGTACTGGCATCTAAGTCAAGAGGGTTTTAAGCACAATAAAAAAAAACAGTTACATAAAATCCTTACATAAACCTTACATGAATCCTTACATTACCACCCTATCCAAATTCAAATTTGTAATTAATTAACTTCATGTGAAGGCAGAAATTAGACAATTTTGGGGTTTTACTCATACCCCTTTAGTATTGGCCAATCGCTTGTGTTGGGGGGTTATTAATGCAGCTCTTCCTGCTCATTCATGACAGGTTGCATTAGGGCTGCACTATAGAATCAATTTTCGAAATCACAATTACAATTACAGATGCCACATTTATGTAATCACTTACTTCCGTGTTAAGGATAAAAGCGGATAGGTACGTTGTTCTTATTAAAATTCAACAGTTTAATCGAGACAGGAATAGATGAATGCTTCAATATATTTGTTTTTGCACATAGGCAGTTTCAATAACTTTCCCAATAGCAGCGGCTGGTATTCACTTAAAAGAGGATGTTTGTAATCTGTGATGATACCTTTTGCTATATTTTTTCATATGAAGTCTGTATGCACTCATTTTGTTTTATTTCTATGATTTTCATGGCCGTTTATGGATAGAAGCCAATTTGTTTTTCTGCTGAGTAGCTTCCAAACCAGACTGTGATTTATAGCGAATGAAAAATTTTATTTTGTGAAATATGACTTTGACTGTTTGTCATGTTGTCTCACTTACTGGCATTGAGTTGTGTAATTTGTTTTCCAGTGGCGACACTCTTTACCAAGTCATTAGCCCGTTTTAGGTTTTCGATTGCATGTTCTCTGAGCCTGCAAAAAGACTTCATTAGTATATGTTTAATTGTGTATAAATCTGAAATGAATCAGCAAGATGAACATCACTTACAAATATGGAATTTTTTTGGGAATGACTTCAACAGTGAATTTTGTTCCCTTTTTAAAAACATTAGGAGGGATGTAATCTATAGATCTTTTTGTAATCTGAAATGTAATTTTGTTTTGATTGTCTTCGTTCTTTTGTTTCTTTGGTTTGGTGGTTACTGCATGCGCAACCCATGTAAAAGGTAGTGAACCCTGCAGGTCTAAAATTTCAAAACTATCCACATGTTTAGCATCACTCTCACTGTTCTCCGGTTTCTGGTCTCTTAGTCTGATGCACAAGAAACAGTTTCTAAGATCAAACTCCAGATACCACTGCTTTTTCTGAGTCTTTGTTAGATAAAAGAACCCTTGGAGATTTGTTCCATCTCTATTCCATGTTATACACACATCCTCTAAGATGACACTGTTATTTTCTTCCAAAGCATTGTAAGCGGTGTCTATCTGACATAGTTGGCTCCAGATGTGCTGGTACTCCTTGTAGTTCTCATAGGAAGGCTTTGATGCAATGCATACTGTTTTGGAAAAACAATCAATAGGGTTTCTTGTGTGCTCCAAACAGACCTCAAAACATTGATTAACACGGAGCAGTTGAACTACAGGAACTGGAAAGCCATCTTTGAATTCAGTCCCAAGCTGCACCTGAACAACTGCTCCGAACTTCAGCTCCATTCTTGGTTCTTCATATTGACCTTGTTCGTTTGAACATACCTCACTAGTACTTCTTTTCCTTTCTTCATTCTCCCCTTTTTTCATGTCTTGTAGGCATTGCTCAATCTTAATCCAATCTTGCTGTTTCATGGCATATACCAGTCTTTTCCACAAGTTACTTGACACTGGAGTCACATTTTCCATGGGCTTCAACAGGTGCAAACTCTTGAATGGTTTTCTGAAAGAATACACTCTTCTCTTCCAATGAAGATTCATGGAGTTATCTTCCTTCTTGTAGCTTGGTTGATCCACAACTTTAAGATGCTTGTACATGATGGTGATGACGTCTAAATTAGAATGTAGTGGGAATGATATTTTGAATTCGTGCCCTTGTGGAGTGAGCTTGTCCACCACTGCAAGCTTAACCACATGTTTGGTCTGAAACTGAAACTTTCTTAGTGTCAACACTAGAGCATCATGCTTTTCTTCCGCGTCCATTCCAGATTGGCAGAACCCATTGATTTCTTCTTGAGTGTAGTCAGCTTGCTTTAGGATCTCTTGAGACAGTGTGGCATGCAGAAGTCTCTGCAGGAAAAGGTCCTGATAACGCCTCATAGGAGATGAAGCCCAGGTGTAGGCATTTAGCCGTAAATCATAGTGGCCCAACCTGGAATCCACTGAGGAACATGACCGAAGGATGATGGCTCTCTTCTGAATGTCATAAAACTCCCGCACCATAGGGTTAAGTGTAGGATGGATTTCATCTGAGAAAATCAACTGTGACAGATTATAATAATCTTTGTTCTGAGCAAACGCTTCCATCTTTTGAAATATGGACGTGAATATAGTAAAAGATATGTCACTGTGCTCCATATTGTCATATTGTGGACTGGGCCAAACTTGATCTTCACTATCAGTGTCTACTTCACAGATTTTTGAAAAGTACGGCGACAAGGGAATTAGCTGAGAATACTTCTCCTTAAACTGATTCAGTTGTTCTTGGTCTGGCTCCCTGTGGCACCTCAGTGGGGTGAGATCTCTTGTGGCGTCTGTAGATATGAGTTTTTCGGCTGCGGCACTATTGTAGAGATTCATTAGCTCTTCCACCATGGCGTGAGAGCGACTTTGCACTGCCTGCTTCCCAAACGGCCATTCGCCTTCCAGCCGGTGTTTTCTGTGCACTTCTGAGAAACGACAAGCAACAGCTAAACATTCCTCTACTTCAGAGAACCGCAGAGGCTCAGTGTCATTCAAGCAGTATTTCTGAATAATTTCGTCTGCCTCTTCATACGTCATCCGTCTGTTAGACCTAATGCAGGTTTGATCAAAATCGATTTTTAGTATTTCGCTTGTTTTCTTGTTAATGTCTACCAGCAAGGATATGGTATTACGGATCTCATTAGGCAACAAACTCAAGTGGTCATTGCTCAGCTCTCTTGAAAACATGAAATTCACTTCACCCTTATTTGGAGTGTAAATTGTTTTGCCACACAGTCTAGCGAATTTGTCTTGCTCACTATCTTTGGGAATGACACTTGCGACATCTGTAATGTGAATACCAATCTGATAGCTATCGCTGTTAATTTCCCTCACACTAATGGCGTCATCCAAGTCTTCAGCTGTAGGTGGGTCAATGGTGAAAGTGATAATGTCACACAATTGTGTCCTGTATGAAGCCTTATGATCTTCAGGTTTTTGTAGTTTGAATGGTGGAGGTGTATCTTTACAGCCAAGTACAATTCCTAGCATTTCATCCAAAGCATCACACTCTGAAATTACTTTTGTAACCACTCCAAGAGGGTATATTTTCCCATTTTCCCATTTTATAACCTTGACCACCAACATTTTAGTCTCAGCAATCTTTACAAACTCCTTTTTCACCCAACGCCCATTATTGTGCTGTCGTATTTCAACCATGCCTGTGTCAGACTTTGTTTGAACTGTTCGTATTCTGGTCATGTTTTTGTTAACAGGTGCAACAAGTTTTGGGTTATCTTCCACCATATTACAGATAAAGGTTAGGGAGTTTTCATCTCTATTTATTAATCCAACAACCCTCCCTTTTAACATTTCACCTTCTCTTTCCAAGATCTCTACACAGACTTCATCTTCAGGAAACGACCTGCCCACATTCTCTCTTCCACAGATTTTAATGCGGAGCATTGGTTCGTCGAGTGGCCTGGCATATGCCTGATCATGTCTTTCCATTTCAAGTTTACAGTGTTTGAAAACATCTGGATTTGTACTCAAAAAAATGTCAATATCTTCCTTGCAAAATTCTTGATCAAATTCACAGGCAGATTCAGACTGCAGAAACGTGGGTTCAATGAGGGTTTTGCAAACAGTCTTGGGCTTATTCACCTCTGCTTTGTTTCTTCTAGCAGAGTCACTGTCTTCTGATCTAAAGTTCTCCATGTGCTTTCTGTTTTGATTTGCACCTGCAAACACAAACTGAGACATTAGGCACTTAATGTTTATATGAATTGAAAATGCATCCTACTTGTTTTGTAAATGCCATAACTGGAACTTCCTGTGAAACATCAGACTTCTCGCTGGTGACATATGCAAACCTTCTTAAATCATTTCATCTCTAAACTCCGCCCGTGTAATCTCACAATCATCTGAGCGTAACACCCACAGCTCAAAATATCAACACTGGATGCACAGAAAGACCAATATTTTTTCGTTTTCAATAATCTGATAAACTGAGATGTACATTATGTCACAATGCACAAGAAAACATCTGTTGCTACTAATTCTGTTTCATTGCGTCTTTAAAGACTATGAGTTATACACAGTATAAGAGAGGAAAAACATTTTTTTTTAACTTACTAGACACATTTTGAATTTTTATTAAAGTGCCCCTATTATGCCTTTTCAAATATGATCTTTCATGCATGTCATATACATGGCCATAAATTTCATTTGACAGTAGTGGGGGACAATAAACACACAAGTTCTTGCAAGCAATTTTTGGGAGGGGACACAATTATTTCAGTCGAATTGCACTTAATAACTGTGGAAAACCTTGCTGCTTTTATTATTGTAGCATGGAGACTGCATCATGGTTATTTTAAGCTATACGTTTTTCTCTGGTTTAATGAAAAGGCATTAAGCTACTGCAAAGAAGTTAACGTTAAATAGATAAGTAACGTTTTAATCGTTAACATAGCAGATTCATGGAAAATTACATCTGTAATCAGCATTTTTGCCACAACTAATTTATTAACGAATCAGCATTAACTACATTAAAGAGAATCGCTTTATTTAAAGTGAATAAAATTCCCTACTTACTGGAGTTCAACAACTAGTTAATGTACAGAGACGCAGTCACATACCTGCCATGCAGGTGAAGCGTAGGTAGGTGAGATGAACTAGGATAGTAGGCAGTGGGCCAAACCACAGTGAGGAAGGGGAGGGGAAGCTCAACTATTTTGAAATGCATTTTTTGCGTTTGTATTTCCACGTACACAATAATTTTTTAGGTATACATACATCTATTTTTCGCAATAGACAGTGCGATTTTTTTTTCATTATGATTTTAGGGGGGACAACCCTCGGATAGAGGGGGACATGTCTCCCCTGTACCCCCCGGGAATTACGCCCATGGTCATGTGGCTGTGTGTGAACTAGGGCTGGGCGATTTAATCGATGATGGCCTCTTGGGCAGGGTTCTGAGGGGATTTTGGGGCCTATGAGATGTTTGGATATGCTCTGATATTTGTGCTTTTTTTCAGCCACTTAGAACATATTATAGACCAACCTGTATTTTTCTTGTAATCAGCACAAACTGCTCTACAATAATATGTGACCAAAATGAATTTACATGTTTG
>JAUMHQ010000296.1:536848-549368 GCA_032361165.1 Enteromius paludinosus | reverse complement strand
GTTTGGGAGACGAATCACTTTCGAAACACATTTCCTAGTTAAGAACTATAGAAATGATCCCTGAAAGTATAGTCTTATCTTCGTAGCGCGCGCGGCGGGAACCCCATCAAACACACGAGGAGTCTCAAAGAAGGTAGTGCGCGATGAAGTCACCGTGGCGACTGCAAACCGATGATTAAAACAACGCGCCAATCTCTCCGTTTCAAGAGGCTCTTTCACTATGAAGGAGCGCGGTGCATATTTAAAGACCACACATATTCAATGTATGATGACATGAATAGACTTATTGGTAAGGTCCACGATGTTCAACGTGACATTACTAATGATGGAGCCACGGTGATTTAAACACTGTATTGAGATCCACCAACTCTTAACTTTTTGAGGTAATATATGCATATTTACATGCCCTCCTTAACGGACAGTATTAGACAGTAAACCGCCATGTATACGTGTCATGCATTCATTTAATTATGAGATAACCGAGAAACTGATGGTTCAATAAAATGATTGACAGTTTTAATACTATTTATACTGAGTTTAATATCAGAGTACATGCATTAAACATATTGTGCTAGTACAGTTGAAAACGTACATATGATTTTGTTCTACAGGATTATTCTATAGTTTACTTGTTTGCAATAACCACTCGGATTATGCACCCCTCCTCACAGGTCTATTACAGACCAATGAACGTTCATCAATGATGACAGTCCGTGATTAAATCGCAAACTATCATCCGATTCACGCTCAGAGGAGTGCACTCTCACTCATCATCGTGGTTTGGGAGACGAAACTCTTTCGAAACACATTTCCTAGTTAAGAACTATAGAAATGATCCCTGAAAGTATAGTCTTAACGTAAAAGCGCGCGCGGCGGGAACCCGATCAAACACACGAGGAGTCTCAAAGACGGTGATGCGCGATGACGTCACCGTGGCGACTGCAAAACGATGATTAAAACAACGCGGCAAACTCTCCGTTTCAAGAGGCTCTTTCACTATAAAGGAGCGCGGAGCATATTTAAAGACCCCACATATTTACTGTATGATGACATGAATAGACTTGTTTGGTAAGGTCCACAATGTTAAACGTGACATTAGTATTGTCTGATGAAGCCGCGGTGACTTAAACATCGTGTATTGAGTTCCACCAACCATTAACTTTTTGAGGCAGTACATTCATTACAATATGTATAACCACTCCGTAACTGAAATTATTGTTGCTTTATTTAATAAAGCATGTAAAACATAAACTAATGTTGCAAATAATGCTATTACCCACAATCCTCCTCGGTGCCAGCTTCCCTTTGTCACGTGTGGTAAACCCAGTACGTTAAGATTAATACAACTACGCTTGAAAATTATAACGCATATTAGCAAATCTGAATTGTAGAGGAGACTACAAATAAATAGTTTTGGGCATATAGAGGTGTTTCATATATAAGTCCTGTCATGCACCTCGACTTCAAGCATAGATCCGCGATAGAAAAACCCTGCAGTTACATATCTTAACCACTAGCTGTTTAGTGTACTGCTCAGTTTATTATCTATATAGAGATGATTCAGGGAGATTGGCTAAATTTAGAATAACATACTGTACATGCGTACTTTTACTACGGTTTCTAACATATGAAAAATATCCTAGTTATTAGGAATAAATAATAATAAATAATGTTTGCAAATCCAAACCTAAATGTGATCTCAATTAATTTTTTTTTTATGGCCTAGGGATCAAAATAAAAAATATACACTGTAAATAATGACCGCTATCTTAATGGTAGGAAAATTTGAAAATGCTAAAACCAGTCAAATGGTTAATGGTAAATTCCTGTTAAATTTACAGGGAAGCACCCTGACATTCCCAGAATTCCCTGCATTGCATCTTAACTTTTGTTTGAATTTGATGCTTTTTCTTTGAAATAACTATCAGTTATGTTTATTAGTGTTACTACTTAAAAGGTACTTGTGATGAGCTTTGGTTTGTTTATCAATAACCTAATAAAGCCTTAAAAAATTTTTACTTGTCAATGCACCACAAATCATTTTGCACTATCTGCTTCTTATGCTTTAAATAGGCCTACCTTTTCTGCACATTATCATGTACAGTTATTATGCAAACTACCTGTATAGTCTGTCTAAGGTTATGGGTATAGTCAATTATTTATAGTGCATGTTATAGTTTGATTGTTTAATTGTTTGTAGTGTATTTAGGTTAATATTTTTTATTTATTTATGTAGCGCCGTGGTCCTGCGAGACACAACATTTCGTTCCACTTTATGTCCACACATGTAGAGGAATGACAATAAAGCTTGACTTGACTTGATCATGTGACTTTCTCCTCAACACCTGCATTTGGTAGTTATCAGTGTACTTCAAAGATACAAAACCTTTAACAGAGGTCGCTAATTGCGTAGATACATTAGTCATCTTGATTAGTCCCAAAAGTTAGACAATATTCAGACGTTCGTGGACGTTCGTCTGCACATCTCAAGGTGAAAAAGGGGATGATTTGGGCGCCAGGGCTTCCGGACAGCCAAATATGAATCTTCAATAGCGAACAGGGCAATTCAGGAAGAGAGAAGACACACACACATACACATAGCTAAAGTCTAGGCTAAATAGCTCACTCCAAGCATCGTATCTAGGGCAAAATGAAGTAAAATACAGACTAGAACTGGATTGACATTTTATCTTATACTCAAACGTCACATTTGATTCTTGATTCTCCAGAGCATCAAAATTAATATTAAATAAAAGTTAATCCAAAGAAGAGAATCAATAAAAGGAAGGATATGGCATCTTCATATGCATCGCTCCATCTTCCCCTTCATTACGGCCCCAACAGCTGCCACATGGTAAAAACAATCCAGCAAATTTACGGTAAAAAAAACGGCAGCTGTGGTAGCCAGAATAAAACCGTGAAAAATACGGTAACAACTTTTTTATAACATTACATGTAACATACAACCCTAATAAACATTTCTGATACAAAAAAACTAAGCAGTAGCATAGTTATTTCAAAGAAAAAGCTAGAACTTTAACCATTTTACAGGTTTTTACCGTTAAAATCATTTTTTACAGTGCAGTTTTTCACCGTAAAATTATGTTGTTGTTTTACAGAGTAGCATAAGTGGATAAAATATAAATTTCCTTCCTTCCTTTTTTTCTTTCTTTATGGCCTTGGATATCAAGGATCAAAATTTAAATCTAAATTTTTCTTTCTTTCTTTGGAAATCCAGAAATAACAATGTAAATGTGATCTAAATTGTCGAGCTTGTATGATGATGAGAGATATTGTGATCTGGGATTTGAGGACTTATGAGTCAGTTGATAGATCTTTCCTTTGACTTTTGGTAAAAAGCTCTTGTGCCCACATATGTTTTACATTTCATGCCAGACAGACTATATTTATATATATATATATATATATATATATATGATGGATAATATGAATTCCTTATGAATTGCAGAAGGCTTTTCACACGGATTAAACGTTTAAGCAGGTAAACGATACGTTTATTCTGTGCTTAGGCTTCATATTTGAGGCAGCATTTCTCTCTCTCTCTCTCTCTCTCTCTCAAACACACAAGCACACGCTCTGTTTGCCATGAGAAAGCCTTTGACGAGCGTCGACCCAGTCAGTCATTCAGTCTCTGTCTGGAGAAATACTCAAGACCCCATACTTCTCTCTCTGCTTCTCTACTGAACCCGGATTGGACTTCGTCTGGTCCCATCATAAACAGAGCTCCTAAACTCTAGACAATAACGGGCTTTCAGAAGAGAATCCCTAGCATTTCTTCACTGAATCGCCAACATATTCAAACTGAGGGATTTAATAGGATCTGCGAACTACACCAAGGAGTAATTTATTGATAACGACGAAACCGTTTGTCATAAGTATGAAGCATAAATAATGTTTAATAATTGCTCGGATGGAAGATCTGTTCAGTCTTTCTCTAATAACTTGGAGGATTTTGATTCTATACGCAGTGTGCTTCTTTACAGGTTAGTGGGATGTGTTTTATTTGATAATATTTGTGTTTGTTGCTTTTCTCAGCCAGGTCCTTGTCGAATTGTTGAATGCTGAGCAGCTTTTTATTTTTTTTCTCGCATGCCGGAGAGGATTTAAAGACCTTGTGCGGGTTTTGGGGGCCACTTGAGTGCAGGGACATTTAACGTACATTTGTTTGCGAGTAATGCTAACTTTCTGTCAATATGAAACCATCGCTAATTTATCTAAACGCGTTAGCTGTCTTTATAAAAGTCTTGTTTATTTAAAAACCGAGGCTTTCGTAATATTTACTAATTCGTTATTATGAAATTGTATTTTTAATTATGCTAATTAATACACTATTAAATTATTCTAAAGTTTGAAGTTCTCTTCTTGTCGTTAGCTACTTTCCACGCTGTCCAACAAAAGCTTCCGCGTTGCTATAGAAACGACTAGATTCTACCAATCGCTGTTTGAGAAACTCGTCACGTGGCCGTTGGTCGAGACCCGTATGCGGATAACATGGCAAGACGCTGTTGCCGTTCAAACCAAGAATGCGCTTCTTAAAACAGATCTAAATGAACACCAGCACAGTTTGTCGAGTGTAAAAATGCGCGAATGGCGTCTAGACATTTTAAAGATGGAACCGAGGCGGATTTTGAGTCCGACAAACGCGAGAATAAAGAGGACGAAGGAGGCAACGAAACTGATTCTGATGCATCAAATTACAGTTACTCAGATTACTCCGAGTAAGAGCATAAACCAATTCAAAAACTCTAATTATTAATAAGGGGACTGTTAATTAGATCTGATATTTTGCATGCTTCACTATAAAACTTTCTTTTTGTTATTTACATCGTTATAAACGTAGGCATAGTAGACCTATATAAAATGGTGTTAGCTTTTGTTTTATTATTATTATTTTTAAAGTGTATTAAAATAGCAAAATCTATTTGAGCTAGTTTGAGTTCAACCCTCTTCATGTTTTGGTTCATTTCGGTGGAGTGGTCTTTTCTGACCCACATTTAGAAAGAGAGGCTCATGAAAAGGGAAAATAGACTTTGTCCATTCTCTGCCCTCTCTCATATTTTTAAGGGGATTTTCTGTTTCCAATTTGGAAAGTCAGCCATCATAAATAATTATATGCTGTTCACCATCTTTAGTGAATTTATGGACGTGGTTGCCAAGAGCTAACCACCAAAGTAGTGCGGCTTAATTTAGGAATGGGGAAGAAAACATAATGTCTGGCTGAATATTGAGTTGAGTTTTTCTGGAATGAAGGAAAGGATTGGGTTTCAAAGCTTTAGGATGCGTGGCTTTCCCTGCAGCATTTTGACTCATTGCTTCTGCAGTGTTTAGTTTGTGTATCAAGACACTCTTATATCATATATTGATTCATTACTGGTGCTGAAATGTAGGCTGAAAGTCTAAAAAGTGAGGGACTACAATATTTTCACACACATAAATGTCTACAATTGAAGAATTTTGGGTTTGCAAGTAGTAGTTGACCATTTGCTATATAAATTATATCATTTTATATATGCAGTTTGCTATTTAACTAGGTGTGGTAGCCTCAAAAACTAAATAGCAACCAGTTTTCTAACAAGACAACAAGTCTAATATATGCTTTTGAATCTTAAAATAGCAATGACTTTGAATATGAAATGTCCAGCATTATTGTTAACTAAAATTAAAATAGTAAAAACATGCAACTAAACACTTAAATCATAAAATAAAAATAAAAAGTTGAAGATTAACGTTTGAGAAAGTTTGGAAAAATAAACATTAACATTACTACTACTTTAAATGACAACTGAAATTATAAAAAAAGCTTATTTAAAATATGAATAAATACTACACATGGTACATTTTTTATTTTTTTAAAGAAACATCAAGTAAATTGTTAAATTAAACGTGCAATTTTGAAGTAGAAAAAACTGTCATAGTATTTTCTTATACAACATGCTCCAATAATCCTTATATTATTTACAACTTAATTTTAACTTAATTTTAACAACTTAAAAAAATAATAATAATTTTTATAGCGTATAAAAATATGCAAATATACCAAAATAAATCCTGCAGTTGATTTCTACTTTATGAAGTTATGTGAATTTGTATAATTAGCTCCTATTTATTCACATAGCTGTGGGAATGGATAGATTTAACGAAAAGTTAGTTCTGAGAAGAATGAGAGTCAGACATTTTTATTGCCCATTTAAGTACTTTTTTAAAGGCCACTGAATTGTGGATTTCATCACTTGCTTTAATGTACTCCTTGTTTTTTGTGTCACAGTGACCTGGAGCCAGAATGGCTGGATGACGTCCAGAAGAACGGTGAACTCTTCTATCTGGAGCTGAGCGAGGGAGAAGAAGAAGCTCTGCTGGCCCAGGTCTCTGCAAGTCACTCTGCTGCCACTAATCACGTCCGCTTCAGCGAAAAGGAGGCGGAAATCATCACAGACAATGGCAAAAAGCAAGCGGCCTCCAGCAGCAAAACCGAAGCGAAACTCAAGAAGTTCACCAAGATCCTGAGGCGAAAGCGGCGGCCATCTCAAAGGAAAGCCGCTGATGGAAAAGACGCAGGGTCTACCCAGCGTCCCACCTCCATCTTAAAGAATCAAGCAGGCCAGCGGGCAGGAGTCGTGGTCCAGCAGCAGCGTCTAAAGGACGTGTGCGTGTATCTGAACCCCAAACGTCTCGGCAGTTCCTCCCCTCCGTCTCCTGACAGAGGTGGTTTGTTAGAGGCCTTGTTGGGTGTCGTTCACCGTCCTGGAGGAAATGCGGGGAAAAAAGGGGGAAAACTCATCATCCATGGTCTGGTCCCTCACAGTCCCGCTAGCAAGTGTGCAGAAATTCTTATCGGTAAGCTCAGCTAGACAAGGAGTGGGCCAGTTAGGAAAGTCTTATTAGTGTTTTTGCTTACAGACTTGCGCTACAGTTTAAAAGTTCAAAATGCTCCAAACCAGCTGGTCAAAGCCGTACCAACATAAATGCATAAACGCGTTTTAAAAACCAAGTGCAAATATTTTATTGAAAGTGTAATCTATTAAATGCAGATTAGCAAAACAACCCATTTAATATTGAGTGTCTGTTTAACATGTGTTCCTTTATTAATTTGGCTAGTTTTATGAGGGCTTGGCTGAACAGTCCAGTAAAAAATATTAACTATTGCTTTTCCTTTAATTATACCAGTGTGTCCTAAAAATCATCAAACTTGATCCTGGAGAGCCGGTGTCCGGCAGAGTTTAGCTCCAACTTGCCTCAACACACCTGCCTGAAAGTTTCAAATATACCTAGTAAGAGCTTGACTAGCTGCTTTAGGTGTGTTTGATTAGGGTTGGAGCTAAACTCTGCACGGACACCGACCCTCCAGGACCAAACTTGGTGGTCCCTGCCATAGACACTGGTTCGTGGATTGACTGTGATCAGCCTTACTGGTGAGCCATTAAGGATTTGAAATCTTTCAAAACAGTTACGATGTAACAAAAACTCACCACTGGTTCAAAACAAATGTTTCACAGAGGTTTCAAAGCTTCAAAGCACTGTCTGGAAATCATACTTCACTAGTTTTTTTAATTTACTTATTTTCATGTTTTAGCGCCCCATGTAGGTGGAATTGGGCGAAATTTGGTGTGTGTCTTTAAAATGTCCTGTTGTCCGCATGTTTCAAGTTTCATCGTGTTTGGAAATTGCATTTAGCAGATACGCACCGATTCGTACAAAAGGGTGTCTCTCAGATCAATTAATGTGAAGTTGCTTATTGGAAACACCTGGGGCCTGTTCCATAAAACAAGTTTACCAAATAAGCCAGGCTTATTTCAGTTAGTCTGACTTATTTTGTATCAAATCTACTGACAATAAGCCTGACTAACCAAAATAAGCCTGGCTTATACTATAATCTTGTTTTATGGAACAGGCCCCTGGTGAGTTTCCTGCCAAACAATCTTTAGTTTTTAATCCGTTAAGTCAAGTTACAGCTTGGTGTTGTGGTTGGTTTTACTCACATTCTCTCTCAAACTGCCTGTTAAACACGCTAGTTTTATGTCCCTAGCACATTTGGTAATGAAATCGTACAAATGGAAGCTGTTTCAATTGCGCTGTATATTTACAGTGAATGTTTTTCTGTTGATGTCCTAAAGGGAAAGGGAAGCCCACAGTCATTTTCTACCCGAGACAGACCAAAGAAATTCCAAACGGGTTACACCACCCCAAAAAACTCTTTCCCCAGCAGCTTTTTACGATTGTTTCTCAAACGCCCGTCCATACTAAAGCAATTAGACCGTTTATCTGGAATAACTGAAGGGAAATCTTTGCGTGCCGCAAAGGGAAGAGTGTGCAAATCTACCAGAAGCAGGTGGAGGTGCTGTTTGATGTGCATTTGTTTTTATCTTGCGATAGAGATACAATTTACCTAAGCTGTTTGCACATTGGCGACAAGTTGCAGATTAAAGTTTTTCATGTTCTCTGTAGGTGATGCTCTGGTTGCTGTGGACGATGTTGATGTTACTTCAGAAAACATTGAGAGGGTCTTGTCATGTATACCGGGCCCCACACAGGTAAGTGTGAGCTTTTGTGCTTTATCCTTGCAAATGAACATCTATCTAAGAATAAATGTTTGAAACATTGAGGTCTTTTTGAACTTTGACGAATGAAAATGATCAAATGCATGGCTCAGAAAGTCTCTTTGGCTCTTTAGTCGTCTCCAGAAGTCAAATAGTTGGTAAATATAAGGATGAAAGCTGAGAAAAATCTTAAATCTCAGATGCTTTTCACTGCTTGTAAGACAAAAGCTCAGCTTTCCTGCCAGCAGACCTCCTGTAAACTCACAAACGTTGAGGGCACATCAGGTCAACTGTATGTGTTTGGAGCTGAGGTCTGTTTTTAAGGGATTCATTTGACTTAATTGGCTTGAAATTAAAGATTTTTTTTAAACAAGACATAATCGTTTCAGATGAGCACTTTCTAAAAGTGGTTTTGGTTTCTGGTCTGTGCCTCTCAGGCTGGCGAGTAAGTGTTCGGCCGGAATGATTTTATTCTTCTACTGAAAACCCTCCAGGCTAGCAGTATTTTTTACGTTAACAAATGATTCTGCAAATTGTTAAGAGTTAAACTTAATTTGTTTAAATGTGCTTGCTGAAATATTGGCGGTAATCTTGTCATAAACAAGACAAATGGACTGTCGATGTGCATTACGCTTTGATAGTTTCCTCATGTCGTAAGCTGCTGATGATATCTTTGGGTTGGCGAGGCTGTGGCTTGTTGGAAAATGTTGGTAAAATTCTGCCATTTTCAATTGCATCTATTTATGGTCAAAATAGTTATTGATTTCGACCCAAAGCACTTCAAGTAAACCCCAAAAGCCAGAAGCTGTGTGACGTCTGAATGCACACTGCAAACGAGCTCTAAACTCAGCTTGACTTGTGTTCGAAAATGAAAGCAAATAAACAAAACAGTGGTAAAAAAACATATATTTTTTTATTTCATGAATGCATTTTCCCAAAAATATGAAGCAGCAAAAGGGTGTTCAATATTAATATTAATTAAATGTTTCTTGAGCAGAAAATTTCTGGATTTCTGTAGGATCATGTGACACTAAGGACTGGGGTAATAACGCTATAAATGCAGCTTTGATCACAGGAATAAATTACATCTTGAAATATTAAAAAAATAGAAAGCATTCATTACAAAATGTAAAAATCTGTACATAATTCTGTTTTTGCTGTATTTTGGATCAAATAAATGCAGCCTTGGTGAATGAAAGAGACTTCTTTAAATTTTTTATTTTTTTTTAATCAATTGCAGAAGGTCCAAAAACTCAATTTTGGACTTTTTAGATTTTTAGTTATATTTACTCAACAAAAAGTCCAAAAATGAGTTTTTCAGAAGCAAGCATCACTCACGCAAGATCTTGAGTTCAGTCAAATGCTTATAGTCTTCAGCCGTGTTTTTCTCTAACTATAGCTAGATGACGCTTCTTTCAGAGAATGCTTTCCATTTGATCACTTCTCAAGCTGGTTTTGTTCACTCAGTAGCCTGAAAGAGGACGGAATGTTGAAATTACAGAGTTGTGTCGCCCGGCAGCGACGGCGGTTACGGTAACGCTTGTTTTTGTAGGCCACAGGAAGAGAGCCATTATCCTGCGGAGAGGAGAGGGAGAAAGTGATTAAAGGACAAGAACCGATAGCAAATTACACCGTAGGACAAAAAAGGACAGGCGAGACTATTATGATATTAGGGTAGAGGAACTGTGCTCTTGTGAGGTTTCAAAAGGCTTGCCAAGATTTTAAAATGAGCTTCGTCTCGGCTGGTGAAATTATGAGGTAAGAGTTGCTTGATCGCTGAAACCATCATGTCCACTGAGAGCAGCCTTTCTTTGGACACTGACACCACCACAGGGTCAGATTGTAATGGTTTTATTCAAAAAGAATGCATTAAATTGATCAAAAGAGACATTTATAATGTTGTAAATAATTTCTATTTCAAATGAATGCTGTTTTTTTTAACAGATTCTTTGAAATCTGTTCATCAAAGAATCCTGAAGAAAGAAATTTTAAGCAGCACAATATTTTCAACATTGATAATAATAAGAGATGTTTCTTGAGCAGCAAATCAGCATATTAAAATGTATCTCTGAATCACGTGACACTGAAGACTGGAGTAACGATGCTGAAAATTAAGGCTTTATCTGATTATCTATTTATAAATAAATTACCTTTTAAAATATTGAATTGGAAATCAGTTTTAAATTGTAAAAATATTTAACAATGTTTATGACTATTACAATTAGATATTTAATAAATATTGCAATTATTTATATATCCTGTGTTCACGATGTGTGTGTGCGCTTGGATGCAGAGCACAAACCATACTTGGCCGCTCGTCACTTCACTTTCAGTAACGTACATGATAATGTTAATTTTTTGGTCTCTGCTGCTGTACACCATATATACATCCACAACATGCTGCTGTGAGCGTCTGGGAAACACTGATGCTGCACATATAACACGTGAATAACCCTCATAGCCAGGTATTCGAATATTGAAAACTCAATGTAGTAATAGCGTCAGTCAGACCCTAATCTATGAAGACATCGTATCTACATCATATCATTTACATTTGTCCATTTAGCCTTTATCCAGAGCGACGTACAGTCGAGAAGTGTGTTGTGAATGTGAGGTCGGCGTGGAAGCTGCTGTAATAACAGGCTGCCGTGGTTTTCCAGCTCTCTGTCCTCCAGCTGTTTGCGGTCAGCAGATATCCCTGTGCGCTCGGCTCTGTGTGTTAAACAGTCGCGTGGGAGTGAATTCGCCGCTTGATCTCTGAGTGCACGGCTTTTATGATCTGCACGATCTTAGGAAGCGACGGTTTGTTTTTAGCAGCCATATGTGGCTGTCTTTAGAGCAACTTGTTTACCTTGAATCTTAAATCTTATGTGTGAGTTGAATGCATTTGATGAAAGATACAATAAAAACACTAATATTATTACAGTTTTTCTGTTTTAACATGCTTTAAAACGCACTTTATTCCGGTGATCAAAGCAGCATGTCTCACGATCCTCCAGAAATCATTCTAATACACTGATTTGCTTTTTCTGATTATTGTCAATGTTAAAAACAAACTGATTTTCTTAACAACAGCATTTATTTGGATTTGAAATCTTTTGTAAATTCACTGTAAATGCATGAAATCACAGTATGGCGCAGTGTTACTGTTACAAACTGTTTATGTTTCTGAATTACTGAAACAACGTGTAGTAGCACATGGAGTCTGTTTTTAAACAACCACATCTCTTTAGACTGTCATCGTTCTGCCTTTCTGAGGTTATTTACTTAAGTTAGGCTCGATGTCAGGCTGCTGCACCAAAAACAAAAGTAATACTTATTTATGCCAAGTAATACAGCCCTGGCAATAACCACCGTTATTATACCGCTGTGTTTAGTGTGCTGTATTATTTTAGGTTTCATTTTGCTCGACCTTGGTGGAGAGGAAAAAGTTGTTGGCGAGTGTGTCAAATATATTTTGTGATCTCAAAAAAGAAAAAAAATGTTTTGGTCATTTTTGAGAATACTGGTAGTTTTGTGCCAGGTCTTTATCCATTAGATTCTTATTAATTATAATTATTACATGAATAAGGGGCTGTTGTAAATCTTTTCCCAGAGAGACCACGAGACACACTTTGGATATCTTAAAGCAGAATTTTCTCTTTATTCTGAAAAACTCGCTGCAGTCATCAAAGCAGTCTCTAATTGTCTGACACATCTCAATCGTCAGACTTGTCTAACCAAAGCAGTGTAACATTGTAATTCATATAGTTTTGAAGGGGGAGGAGTTAAAGAGAGGTGGAAACAGTTGAAACAAAGAATGCAAATTAAGTATTCAGGTTCAGCAAACTTCCTCCAGTACACCAGTCCTGATCCAATCAGCATAGCCAATCAAGTACTGGAGCAAAAGGCCCCAAGAGCTGTTACAACAAAAGGTGACAAAACAAAAGTCTCATTAATCCACCTCATTTGACTTACAATGGGGC
>JAUMHQ010000296.1:510157-520863 GCA_032361165.1 Enteromius paludinosus | reverse complement strand
ATATAAATAATTATTTACACTAATTTTATTAATTAAATATAATAAATATTTATTACATTGATGTAAGTCCACAAATAATGAGGAAAATTTAAATTTCAGTGCTCTTAACATTTAGGAAATAAATAAAAACAAGAGACCATAAACATGTTTACAACAAATTATAATTTCCTCATAAAATAATTTTAGCTAGCTTTTTTCCCCTCAAAGTCATCAAGGAGACAGAAAACATTTTTCTAAATGCACCTG
The DNA here is from genome assembly GCA_032361165.1 of Enteromius paludinosus. Taxonomy (NCBI): domain Eukaryota; kingdom Metazoa; phylum Chordata; class Actinopteri; order Cypriniformes; family Cyprinidae; genus Enteromius; species Enteromius paludinosus. Next base: position 520,617 of record JAUMHQ010000296.1, on the reverse strand, counting down.
TATATTTGAACCCAATTATCTGTTTATTTCTGCAGTTATTACTACCTTATTAATATGCGTGTTTGCTTGTGCATGAATCAGGTGGTGGCTACCTTCCAGAGGATGCGTCAGGAGCAGCGCAGTATGGCCTCCAAGGCTGCAGAGTTTGAGATGGAGATCAATGAACACAGGTGTGTTTAATAAAAGTGACTTCCCATACCCTCTCGTATCGACAGCTGATAAATACATCACAATAAAAAATGTAAATTCTCATCAATTGCTCACCCTCATGTCGTTCCAAACCCATATAAGACCTTCATTCATCTTCAGAACACAAAATAATATAGAGCCGTCTGACCCTCCATAGACCGCAACGCAACTGAAAAAATCCAGAAACATAGTAATACATCAGTAAAACAGTTATCAGTGGATCAATTCAGAGTTTTTCACAGGTGAATCAATATCAAGGATGTTAGGAAGGAAGAAAGCTCTTGTTCTAACTCTCATCACTTCCTCTTCACAGCCTCGTCATCGACACGCTAAAGGAAGTCGACCCGTCGCGGAAGTGCTTTCGTTTAGTCGGCGGCGTGCTCGTGGAGAGGACGGTCAAAGAAGTCCTGCCCGCGTTAGAAAACAATAAAGAACAGGTACGACTCTGCTGCTGGACTCGCACACCTCGTCATAACCGATGTGTTATTCACGCCTCCCTCCTTCCCTTCAGATCACGAAGATCGTGGAGACGCTGAACACGCAGATGCAGTCGAAAGGGCGGGAGCTGACGGAGTACCGCGAGCGCTACAACATCCGATTAGTCGGAGAAGACGACAAACAGGGCAAAGCGGACGCCAGTCAAGCCAAAGAGAGCGAAGGAGGAGGCTCTAAAGGAGGCGCCGGGGTGCTCGTCTCTTAGTGGAGCTCTCTGTTAGAAACCGTCGGCGCTTTAATATTTGCGGAGAGACTGAGTTGGCATGTTTCTATTTAGTCTTACAGATGCCGGTCATTAAACACGAAAGAGAGTGAAAGTCTGGGTTTTCATGCACCTTTTTGTACATTCATGATGTTAAAACACAGCCCACAACAATCCGAACATTCACAGCCAGGATGCATCAGCTAAACTTTCCATTATTTGCCTTTAAATGCAGTTCATTACTAATAAAACATGCTTGCATAAATTCACCCTGTGTTCAGAATGCTTGACTTTCACTCTCTTTGGGAGATGTGGTGTGTAGTAATATCTGGTGCGGAGTGAAATGAGCGCGACTGTCTCGTACCCTGGACCTCTGACTGTTGACCGCAGCTCGACTCGTTCGTCGTTTATCACGTCACGACTGTACGCCTGTGGATGAAGCCTTTTTATGTTTTTCTTTTTGTGGTTGTTTTTGGTTATTGAATTATAAATACAAAATTCAGCAAGATCTGTTCACTGTGTTGCGTGTTTTGTTCCTCATTAAATGCACACACTTGTTGCTCGTTTAGTTCATGAGCGGGACGTTTAAAAGTGCAATCATGTTATTGCAATAATAATAACAACACATTTGTCTTTATGTTTTATAGATTTTCAAAATTATATTGCTGCTGTTATTCAATCTAAATCTATATATGACAGTGTGAATATAACGTAGACTAAAAGAGGTTTGAGTCTAGTTTAAATGTTTATATTACAGTAAATAATTTTACAGCTCTGTACTGTAAACGATGTCCCTGTTTTGAAAGTGACATATGTGACCACAATTGGACAACTTTTGATGTTTTTATGGAATATTTTGCAATATAGTCCATGCTATCAAACAATTATCATATGCATATAGCATGGTCTGTGGGTGACACTACTTCAAAGTAGCTGTATGTGTTTTTTAATAGTATTTTCAGTCAAATAATTCACACGGCTTCAGTTTCTTTCTTTAACTCCCCCAAACCTCTATTCTGAGGTTTACTATGTGAGTTTGGGTTGACTAATACAGGTAAATATCACATTCATAAAAAAAGAGAACCATTTTTTAATAGCTTGAGATCTGTCATTACTGATAGCATTGAAGGCATAAAGAACTTTTATCCATTTTAATGCATTGATTATTTATTTATTTTTTCAGAATTAGTGTTGGAGATTTGATTTTAACACCTATATAGTTTTTGTTTTGTGTCACAAGTTATCCATTTTTATATTTTATTATTAATTACTAATAATGTTAAGTATGTATTAAGTTTCTTAAAATCAAAGTCTGGTGAGCGGGTACGAAAACGCGCGAAAACGACAGATTGCTTTACGGCAGCAACAAACGCACGTGCAGAGCTATGTAATTACGTCTAATTTTACGACAGGAAACTCCACTCGCTTAACTGTAGAGGGCTCCAGCGTCTCAAAAAACACTCTCGAGAGAACCGTTCTATATTACATAATTAAAAATAGATATATAATTGTATATTTATTATTTAAACCTGAACATTACTAAGGCACCATGTACGAAAACATCATTGTACTTTATAATTTGCGCTTGCCAAGCACATTTAGCACGCAATACACCAAAAATGCAGGACTTCCGGTCTGTCATTTTAACTAATATGAAACATAAATGAAAAATTGATTATCGACGAGGATGGGATTCGAACCCACGCGTGCAGAGCACAATGGATTAGCAGTCCATCGCCTTAACCACTCGGCCACCTCGTCTGATACACATGCCCTCATGAGCGAACTTTTTGGTCCTACACAAATGTCTTTTAGCTCTTGAATTGTGTACTTTTTGATGTGTAATATGTGCTTAATGGCATTTTTGTCTGGCTGTCACTAACAGGAAGCGTTTATGGCGTCGAAACAGTCACATACAGGCACGCCAGAGCACATGTAGCGAGCCGAGCCCGTTTTACGGTGTTTACGGTAACGTTAACCGGAACAGTAAACAAACATGCGCCGCCATGCGCAGTGTGTGGGCTCCTCACGAACGCGTCTCTCTTCTGCTATTCACAGGCGTCTTTTCAATGCATGCATCCAAACATGCAAGTCAATTTCCGTTTAATCTGACCGGCACTACATCTGGCTGCAATGCAAATCACTGAGGGCTGCATAGCTGGCTAACCCTTGCTGATCTGTGCGAGAACTCTTCATTTCATTAGCATTACCTTAAAGGTGCTATTAACTGTAATGCATTTCTCCAAAAAATGCTCCGTGTTTAAGGTGGTGCTCAGTGCTCTTCTCATCGTTGCACTGTTGCAGCTTTTATATCTGTCTTTCCTCTCAAAGTTGCACGGCAAGCAGCAGCGCTACAAGTATTCAGAGCTCTTCGGCTCCAAAAAGAGCGCAAACCAAGGAGAGAAGAACCCCAGACGGGAACATCTCAGGTACTCTTTATCCACAGGCGGGATCTTCGATGGGAGCGGACAGTACCGCGTCTATAAGAACCTAATCAAAAGCGACTTCTCGACCAATCAGAAGCCAGGCGCGGATCCCAGATCGCATCACCTGGCTTTGGCCACGCATACGACCATCAACAACCTTCACCATTTGAGCTCTTTGCTGGAGCGCTGGCAGAATCCGCTGTCCATCGCGATATTCGCCAGCGGACAAGATGTCAAGTTCGCGACGGCGTTCACTTACGCCCTCAGCCTGTTCTGCCCGCAGGTTCAAGCGCTGGTGGATTTCCACCTGGTTTGCCATTCGGGCGAAATGGCGAGCTTCCCAGACCAGGATCGAGAGCATTTCGCCGGACTGGAGGACATGGGCTGCTCCGGTGTCTTCTCCAAGCTGGAATCGCACAGAGACAAGTATAAAAACTACGCGATTGGGAACAATGTCTCGTACCCCAATAACCTTCTTCGCAATGTGGCCCGCGGTGGCTCAGACGCTGCCTACATCCTGGTCATCGATATCGACATGATACCCAGCGCCAATCTGCACCACCAATTCGTGACCATGCTAATGAGGCGGGAACCGGCTGCGGACGAAGTCCTCGTGCTTCCTGCGTTCGAGATCAGGCACACTCGTAAGATGCCTGCGACGAAGGCGGAGCTGGTGCAGCTCTATCAGGTGGGCGAGGTGCGGCCGTTCTACGAAGAGCTTTGCCCGCGCTGTCAGGCTCCTACCAATTACTCGCAGTGGGTCAATATGGCCAGCAGGAGCTCCGGGCCCCTGGAGGTGGCATACACCATAAACTGGGCCGATCCGTGGGAGCCTTTCTACATCGGCGCTCGAACGGTTCCTCTCTACGACGAGAACTTCAGGCAGTACGGCTTCAACCGCATCAGTCAGGTGAAGCATGCAGAGCTGGACACCTGCAGGAAGCGTGCACACCAGCACTCGATTCACCGAATGCAAAACACACTAAAGAAAACGTTTTGCGCTCTAAATAGTAAAAATGAAATGCTTTAACTGCAGGGAGAACGAGAAGGTAGCAAACCTCACACAGAGTACAATACATACTGAAAAACATCTAGCAAAAAAAATTGTGTGGCAGGATGGTCAGGTTTTCACAGCAAAATCCCCCCATTTCCTACTCAAAACTAGCCTAATTGGGGTAAAAAAAAATTGGCAAGTGACGAATGTTGCATTCCAGGGGCTTATTATCACTTTATTGGGCGAACATGACAAACATCCCACGGAAAGAGTGTTAAAGTAGCCCAATCCCACGGGCAAACTGTGAACTTGGCAACTCTGTTGTCTGGTTAGCTACCTTCTTTCTTGTTTACACTCACACACATATACGTGTGTGTGTATTCATGTTAAAACATAACTCATGCATCTTGCAGAAGATCGCTTTATCCGGATCTGCTTCACTCAGGTACTGGGCTCCTCCGCAGCGGTGCGTACCTGAACCAGTCTAAATAGTCCGAATAGAAACACTTATTATAGGTGGTGATTCAGGACAGGCCAAAAACATAGTTTGGAAAATGGATTCATGGTGTACTCGCTCATGACATAAATGTTGTACATTTTGAACACAAAGAAGGTAATGCAGCTTTAAATAAGTAAAAAATAAATTCTGAACATGATTTATTACTATTATTAATTATATTAACTGTAATATTATTATTGCTTACACACACGCACATCTGTTAATGTTAGACACACTCTTACAGGTAATGTTAGATTATAATATAATACTCAAAAACATGTTTTATATTATTTATATATTAGTGTTTACATTTATTCATCTGGCAGATCCATACAATAGCGAACAATAGAAGTGCAATTGATATAATCATATATATATATATTATAATGCATAGTAAAATAATATAGAAATGATGTATATACATGAATTTACCCCATAAAAAAACAACAACAAAAGCACAATTGAGCAAATATATATATATATATAAACATATATATTGTGAATAGAAAGTGGGCTTATGGTGCAAATAGGAATATATTTTTGTTTGTCATTCATTTACTGAGTTACCTACTCATTGATTTCTCTCTTCAGGCCTGTGAGCTTCACACCGCCGGGTTCCGCTTCTCTGTGGTGAGCAATGCGTTTGTTGTGCACAAAGGCTTCAAGGTCCAGGGAGAGTTTCACAGCAGAAAGGACGAGGAGAACCGCAAGAACCGTATCCTCTTCCGCAGCTTCAAGGAGAGCCTGAAGGCCAAGTATCCCAGCTCGTCTCGCCGCTGCTGAGAAACAGACGTCTAATCCTGGCCGACCTCTTCCAGACTTCATCCGAGAATCACAGACGCACAAGAACCTGTTTGTATCTCCACTCATTTCAAACATCAAGAACTGTCAACGGAGATCCTTTCAGTATCTTATCAGCCGAAGACATCGTCCTTCACACTTTTAAAGAAACAAACTGATTAAAGATGGTCCTTTTTTATTTATATAGTGAGTTTGTGACTACTTCGGATTTGAAACGCAAGATGCAAATGTCTTCAAAGTTAACTTATTTATTTATTTGGTTTTGTATGCTGTCTTTCATCGTACACTTTCAATGTTTCTCACGTTCTTCCCCGAGTTTAAGGCAAGACACCCCAGCTGAATAGGGTACAAAGCATTAATATATATCACCATCATTTTATATCTGATTGACTGCATTAAGAAGTTTTCAACATGGCGTTATCTATTTCAATAGACACTAATCTGCATACATTTCCAGTTCATAAATCTGAACATTGGGTAAAGCCAAAATTGCCTAGTCAAATGAGTTTCTTTTTTAATATGAATAAGAAAAATGTGATTAGAAATAAAATTGGCATATAAACAAAGCTCTTTGTAAAATCCTTCAGAATACAGTCGAGACTAACACTAAGATTCGGTCCAAGTGCTGCTGAGGTAAAGGAAAACAAACACTAGAAAATAAGTATTTTAATTGAACCGATAGATTAAAATAATAGATTTAAACTGGTCTGAAACAACAAATTGCACACAACCTGTAGTGTCTTGAAACAGTTTCCGGGAGTAAACATGCAGCAGCAATGATGAGTACATATCTCATGTTGTGACGCGTGTTTGAGTTACTGACGAGACGAGGTCTGGTAAAGACCCAGAGATTAGTTGTAAAGCTATTAACATATTAAGGTCGATAGGCCACCTTTATGCTAATAACAACTCTAAAGACGCTCACAGATCCTGATGATATTACACACAGGGAGCGGCGTCTGAAAATCATATTAGTGTTTTAATTATACTGTGGATTAGGGCTAGATGACAATTAAGCAACACTAGATTAATGCAGGAATGTACAGTACAGTGGCTGCAGGTGATTAGACTGAGCAGGCAATGCTGTATATGTCAGATATTTACATCAACTGTTGATGATGCATATATCGTAAATGGAGATGGTCTAGATTGTCCTTTGTTTTGGGAAAATTTAATACATTTTCTTTTATTTTATAATATTTTATAATATTTATTTATTTTTATTTTTTTTCTGGCGTGAAAATCTTGAAAGAGTTTATTTTTTTGCATTATTTGCATTTGGAATATTATTTTGCCAATTAATTTTTGTTATAAAAGCCAGATTTGAGTTATTTAACTCGGTTTACCCTGATATTGTTGCGTGGTACTGGAAGCATGAATGTTGTGACACTGGAAAAACACTGTTGTGGAAAAGATTGTAAAGTGTTTTATACAATTGTAACATAAAGTGGACACCTAATTATTTGATTACACGTGTTTTAGTTATTGTTGAATGAAGGTATTTTGTTTTGACTTGTTTGTTTTGTATCCAGTTACAATAAATCGACAACATTTGTGTTGGTCTCTTTCAGTCTAACTTATATCGCAGATGAATTATTATATATATATATATATATATATAGTGTCCGGAATCCAAACTCAAAAGTGCATCTGGGGGGAAATGCATATTTCACATTTTACACTTTTACTCTCTTCTATCTATAACTTTTATTTCTACTGAAATTCGCTATGTTCCTATTAATGTGCGAGACTTCAGATTCATTTGCCACTACAAGAGCAAAAAATGCAGCAGCCTAAACGGAAAGCTATTTGTGCTACAGGCCAATGTATAATTACGACAATACATTAAACAGTTATAAAGACATTATGACGTATTCAACGTAATTGAATTTAAATAGAAATACCACTCTAAAACACTGCGAGTTGTTTTGTACAACAATGGGCTAAAGACATAAAGCCAATGTCACCAAGTGGCGGATTACATATGAGTTGCAGAGTTTTTAGTGTGAAGTCTACACTAATAAATGTCTGAGTGTCATTTAATAACTGAACCAGTAGGGGGAGTAAAGTGTGAGGCAGGGGACAACCGTCTCTCCCAGCTGTTTCATGCTTAACCTGTGTTATGTAAAACAACAACCTGTGTTGTGTTATGCTGGTGTTACTCAACATTACGTACATTACAACCGCTGTTGTACATTGTTAGACCAAAGATACGGTCCAAAAAAAAATGGTCAAATGGCCACTTACAACATTCCTTGACTCGCTGACTGGCTGCCCTGGTTAGGTAGGTTTTGATGCTGGGGTACTGGTCTTTTTGCTGGTTTATGCTGGTCACGTGATGGCAAAGGACCAGCATAAACCAGCATCCCAGCTTCAAAACCTACCTAACCAGCATATGCCGTTTTTTTTGTAGCAGAGTGAGAGGTTTGTTGAGGAAATGTTGGGTAACTTTGACTAAACGATCGTGTGTGGACAAAAGGCACTATTTTACAGTTATAATTAGAGAGGAGACAATCGGGTGGAAGTGAGTCGAAGTGAGGCACGTGTTTGCTGCGTCACCTTGTGTTTGTGTGAATTGGTGTCTGTGTGTCATAAGGTTTAGCTGCTCTTCACCTCTGATTAGATTGCTCTTGAATCTGCCGGAGCCTTTACACGCATCAATAACCCCATGCTGAGGAGAACGCAAACAAACCAAGTTCATTTTAGTTTACATCTGTTGCTAAACGCTTTAACAAATACAGAACTGAACGGGTTCTTAAAAATCCAATTATGTAGCTATCAATTAACTTTGAGAGGCTAAAACATGTTTTCTAGTGCGTGAGACTGACAACCCAGTGACAGAAAACCTTCTGAGAACTTTGGCTAACGTTCTCTCAAAGTAATTAACAAAGATAACAAGTAATGGTAACAGGACATTCAATCTAAGTCATCTGTTTTTTTTGTGTTCACACAAGATTAGCAGAATAACATTTAAACATCCTTCATGGAGTTCTCAACGGCAGTTAAAGACTCTATTTGGAATGTTCACACTGTTTGAAATAATTAGTTGCTATGGTAACTGTCAGAATGCCTTAATGTGTCTGATTTTGCTGCTGATGCTTTTCTGTCATGTGTTATTCCATATCAAATGGAAACTATTTAGTATAAAGTGTTTTTATCAGGAGTACAGCAATAGGGAAATATATACCTTCATATAGCCTATCTTTAACTTATTGTTTTTTTACAAACACGCAGCTTTTCACCTCACAAGGTGTTAACTGATGGACTGGAGTGGCGTGGATTATTGTGATGTTTTTATCAGCTGTTTGGACTCTCCTTCTGACGGCACCCATTCACTGCAGAGCATCCATTGCTGAGACACTGATGCAATGCCGCACTTCTTCAAATCTGTTCTTTCAAGTGAACTGTTCCTTTGATCCAAAGCTACTGACAGAAGAGCTCAAGATTTGTTCTGCGATGTCTCTGAAACATATGACGTCTGTCATCGCTGTATAGTCTGCACATTGAGCTTCTTGTTCGTTCACTTCTCTTGCCTAAAGAAATGTGGGAGAGGAAGCATAAGGCATGATGGGTGAGGGGTTGGTGTGGATAAGACGTTTTATTAAGCAGGTTTGGTGAGGTAAAGTGGGGCTTATCCCAGCAGCTTTGGGGAGCAAGGCTTATTTGGGTCACAGAGCTTTATGACACAAGCAATTAGCAGCAGCGCTAGCAGGAGGGAGGCAGGCCTGAGATTAGCCGCCCTGAGCCGGGAGAGAAGGGCAGGCTCGGACAGCTGGGCCTCGTGAGGGGGTTCGGCCGAGCATCTCGTCCGGTTGACCGATTTGTTTCTCATCACACGCAACTCACGAGAGTGTGAGCAGATTTTGTTACTGACTCCAGTAAACACAGATTGGAGCGAGAGGCTGATGCTTGATGAAGCACAGACGGGGGTCGACTCCACAAAAACAAAACCCAGTCAACAGTTTCAGCACCTTTAGTATTTGGGCAAAGAGTTTTGCTATCTATCTGTCAATTGTATAATATCTATTGTTGTGGTTGCTAACCAGTCGTGAAGTCATGCTGATGCGCATGCGACAGTTGTGCCGTATTCTGTGTTGTTGTTGCTTACGTTCTGTTGAGTAAACTAGCATTCACCTGAGGCTCCGCTTGTATGCGTTTTTGTTGAACACAACATTTGGCAACGAGGATGCCTTTATCTCTGCCTCCCCCGGAACCTTTTCTGCCCCACGCTGGTCAACCGATTGCACCATGGGAGTGCTGGTATGTGTAGTTTCAGAGGTACCTCGTAGCCGCCGGCTTGGATGAGGCCTCGAATGGGAGACAGCGTGCACTTCTCCTTCATTGTCTCAGCGCCGAGGGATTACGGATCCTTCAGATGCTGTTGCACGGCTAAAAGGCATTTTCAAAAGACTCATATAGTGCTGTTGAAGTGCCTAAATTTTAGACAAAGATGCCAACGATCGGGTGAGTCAGGCTGTCAGTTTGTCGCTGATTTAAAAAGCCTTTCTGAGCTATGCAATTTCTGTGCTCTCCACGACAAATTAATTAGAGGACAACTTATTGAAAAGACAAACAGTGCACGGGTCAGATAGAGGCCGCTTATCGAAGATGATACACTTACCCTGCATAAGGCTCTCATGCTGACAAGCTGCACAGTGTGCAGGTAAAATAGCAGAGACTAATGCAGCTAAAACTGATGTACCTGCCAATGCAGTCATGGATGAGGAGTTCCAGCCTACAGGTGCACTCATCCAGCAAACACAGCATCAGTCAAGTCAACAGAGACGGAAATGTGGCAACTGTGGCTCCCTTCACCCAGACTGCCCAGCCATTGGCCAAAAGTGTAGACATTGT
>JAUMHQ010000296.1:491859-510057 GCA_032361165.1 Enteromius paludinosus | reverse complement strand
AAAGTAATTATGAGAAAAATGTACCAAAAAATATTAAAAGAAACTATTGAAAGTTAAATTTCTTAAAGGACAAAACAACATGATATAACTTTTTAAATACTGTATCCTAAGTTGTGGATAATTAAGCTATATATGATATGTTGAAGTACATTTCTGGAGTGTTAAAGATTAAAAGACAAAATAACAAGAACCGTACCGAACCGAAAACCGTGACACACCGAACCGTGGGTTTCGTGAACCGTGCCACCCCTAGTTCTGAGGCGCCGCTTGCATGCATTTTTGTTGAACACAACATTTGGCGACGAGGATGGCTTTATCTCTGCCTCCCCCGGAGCCTTTTCTGCCCCACGCTGGTGAACCAATTGCACCGTGGGAGCGCTGGTGTGTGTTGTTTCAGAGGTACCTCGTAGCCGCCGGCTTGGATGAGGCCCCAGATGGGAGACAGCGTACACTTCTCAGAGGGTCGAGGGATTACAGATCTTTCAAACGCTGTTGCATGGCTAAAAGGCATTTTCAAAAGACTCATATATTGCTGTTGAAGTGCCTAAATTTTAGACAAAGATGCCAACGATCAGGTGAGTCAGCCTGTCAGTTTGTCGCTGATTTAAAAACCCTTGCTGAGCTACGCAATTTCTGTGCTCTCCGCGACAAATTAATTAGAGACCAACTTATTGAAAAGACGAACAGTGCACGGGTCAGATAGAGGCCGCTTATGGAAGATGATACACTTACCCTGCATAAGGCTCTCATGCTGGCAAGCTACACAGTGTGCAGGTAAAATAGCAGAGACTAATGCAGCTAAAACTGATGTCACCTCTGTACCTGCCAATGCAGTCATGGATGAGGAGTTCCAGCCTACAGGTGCACTCATCCAGCAAACACAGCCTCAGTCAAGTCAACAAAGACGGAAATGTGGCAACTGTGGCTCCCTTCACCCAGACTGCCCAGCCATTGGCCAAAAGTGTAGACATTGTGGGAAGCTCAACCATTTTGCAAGGTGGTGCAGATCAAAGTCTAGTTTGCAGCCTTTAACAGCAGCCACTGCTTCTTGACACAGGAGCTAAAGTATCATTGCTTAATATGACCACCTACAAGAATTTTTTCTCTGACGTGGAGTTACAACCATCGCTCCTGAAGCTCTGTGGTTATGGTCAAGCTAGGATTGCAGTGATTGGAGTAGTTAACCTACCAGTACAATTTGAACAAAAACATCAACCTAACTTTCCATTCTACATAACTCAGCATGGTGCTAATATCCTGGGTCTTGATCTTTTTCATAGCCTTTTCTCTGCATGATGACAGTGGTGCATCCATCCTTCAAGTGGATTCTCCATGGCAGTTTCCCACTCTATTCAGTGGTTTAGGCTGCCTCTCTGTTTTCCCCACAAACCACTGCTTAACCCAGATGTACCACCTGTAATCCAGCCACTGCGACGAGTGTCTTTCTCCATGCGTGACAAAGTCACTACTGAGCAACAGGGCATGTTAGCTGCAGACCTAACTGCGCACATTGATGCATCCCTCTGGGTCTCAAATCTTGTGATTGTGCAGAAACAGGCTGGGGGCATACGTCTCTGTGTTGACCTTCGGGGACCTAACAAGGCTGTGGTGCCAGATAAATACCCATTGCCAACAGTTGAAGAGCTTACAACATTCTTCTATGGCTCAACAGTATTTACAAAAGCTGGATCTTAAGCAAGGTTACATGCAGATACCCCTGCATGAGGACAGCAGAAACTTGGCTGCATTCGTGACTCACATGGGGTTGTTTCAGTTTAAAAGAATTCCTTTCGGCCTAAGTTCAGCACCTAGTTTCAGAAAATCATGGCTACTGTTTAGTAGGGATCCCTGGTACGGCTGTGTACTTGGATGATATTGTAGTACATGTGGAAGGATGTGGCCACTCATGACGAATGCCTCAGACGGGTGATCTCAGCTCTGGCTGGGCACAATCTGACATTGAACACAGAACAATGCGTGTTTGCTGTGCCAGCAATGGACTTTGTCGGTCTGAGGTATCGCACCATTGCAGTCCAACAATGAAACCATTCTAAACCTCCCAGTGCCAACCTCCACTGGACAGCTTGCATCTTTCCTCGGCATGACTGCTTATTATCTTAGGTTCTCACCTCAGTATTCTGAAATCACTGCCCCTCTTCGACAGTCAGCCCATATATGCACTGCCTTCTACCATCCTCAAGCTAATGGCGGTGTAGAAAGATTTAACCAAACTCTGAAAAATGGCATACGTGCACACCTTGCCCAAGGCTTCCCATTTAAGACTGCTCTCTCTCAGACCCTCTTGCATTATTGTGCCACCCAACATGCCACCACTGGGGTGTCCCCTGCCTGTCTAATTTTTTTCTAGAATTACCGTTAAGCAGGCTGCGCCTCATCAGCTCCCAGCGAACACTTTAGGTCAGGCACGGGTTCGTCAACGCAACATGAGGGTCAGATATGACAGCAAGCATTGTGATCGGCCCACAAAGATAAGAGTAAAAGATTGGGTAAGAGCCTGCAGGCCACATCGCAGCAATAAACTGAGCTCTTTCCTGTCAGAGTCTCTCCAGGTCAAACGGCAGCTTGGGCCAGTCACCTTTCAGCTAGCTAATGGATCTCGCTGGCATGCCAGTTGTCTTCGAAGAGTGCCCACCCCCTCAACTGACAACCAACCTATTGTCCCCGTTCTGTCACCACTAAATCTGGATCCTGATGTAGTCACCGGCCAGGAAGGGAGAACCGAAACCCACAATCTGAAGTTTCCTCTATGACACCTCACCCTGGGAGGACAAGGACACGTCACTAGACTAGATTACACTAGATCTATCTATCTATCTATCTATCTATCTATCTATCTATCTATCTATCTATCTATCTATCTATCTATCTATCTATCTATCCTCTCTTCCGGTTTGTTAATGCTGTACAACACTCCTCGTCTCACCCAATCAAAGGCAGCTCTGAGGGAAGGTGATCTGTCTGTCATCAGTGGGGCAGTGAGACATGTGTCGTTAGATGCTTTGGCTGCCGGTGTTTTAAACCGATCCTGCTAATACCGTGATCATGTGTAGGGCAGCTCTAATGGAAGACGACACTAAAACAGCAGGAGTGACACAGGAGAGCGCTCCAGCAGCATTATAGCCTGCGCTTCATTGGATTTTACACAAACACAGATGGACGCCCAGGTGCGCACCTCAGCACATGACGCAACGCTTCAAAAACACTTTAAAGTATAACTGGATCGAGCGAACGAAGAATTCTGCTTTAAATGCACACAGAATTATATGCTATTGCATTTATAACAAGATACACCTTCATCTCTTTTTCTCTCACATGCAACACACGAGTGACTGAGAAACTATTTCCTTTTAGAAAAATGTGAATATGTCTAATAACACTGCCACTTCATTTATTTTGTGAAGGTAGCATTTTATTTCTAGAGCTAAAGAGCTTGAAGCTTGACAAATGAAGAAGAGTAAAAATGATTCAGAAAAGGAGAATAAAAGCAGAAGAAAGGGAGACAGAAACATCTTTAAGTATCAGAAGGTCATTCAGATGTCACTGGCAGTAATTTGCATATTTATAAACATTCTATTACAGAGGTTAAAGACACTTAACTCCCGTGCTGAACAGATTTCTACATTCTGGACTCATATAGCAAAGAGTACACTATAACATAGTCATCTTTTCTTCTGTGACGGACAGGTCGTGTGGGCGGGGCTTGTGAGCGGATCAGGGTGATGCTGGAAGTCACAGAGGCAGGCCTTAATGAGTATTAAAGTATTAGGTGAGAATAAGCCGTCAGGATGAGCCCTGCAGGATTCCTAAACAACTCCAGTAACACCTGTTATATCATACTAATCATTTATTCCTGAGCTCCAATAAATCCTGCAAACCATTAGTGCTGTTATGATCAGGCATCAAGAGAAGCCATTCATAACATACATCATCACTTTTGTTTATTGATCTTTTCAAGTGGCTACGAGACAGAGATTTACACTGTTCCTGACATCTCTTCTGCTCACCAAGGCAAAAATATAGTAAAATAGTATTACAATTAAAAAATGTTAAAGTTTTCTATTTGAATATATTTTAAAATGTGATTTACCTGTTCATTTTCAGCATCATCAGTGTCACATGATCCTTCAGAAATCATTCTAATTTGCCAATTCTAATTTTTTAAGATTTATTTTTTAAGAATACAAAACTTTAACAACATTTTGAAATAGAAATCCTTTATAACATAAATTGTCCTTAACAGTCTCAGAAATAAAGGTAGAAAAGTGGTACCGCACTTTTTCAAAACTTACATATTTGCATCTAAAGGTTCATTTTTGTACCTTAAAGGTACATATAAGTACTTAAATTGTACATATTTGAATCTAATAGGTACAAAAATGTACCTTTATTTCTGAGAGTGCATGAACACAAATAAAAAACTAAACAAAATCTTACCGACCTTTTAAACTCATGTTGTTAATATGCTCTTCTAAAACAAACCAATGTCAAAAAGTAATGCTACTTCAGTAAAAATTGGCCTAGACGTCAGGATAGTTCCTCTAATGAAGGAATATTTTTGACGGTCTGATGAATTCTCTCTGATTGTGTCAGAGGTCAATCACATTCAGCCAACAAACAAACAAACAGGAGACTGACTGCCAGCGATGTTCTACGAATGGAGACGCTTAAATTAGCTTTAGTAAGCTGATCTCCAGCCGAGGGACGTGTACTGTCTGAGAGTTCAACAACAGTCAGCTTCAACACAACTACAGATAATAATTTAGACATACTTCTCAGTGTGTAAATGCATGTAGAGTCTTTGAGGAAAGTTGTTTTGAAAACTCAGTTTTATTTCAGCATCTTATGGGTATAGACTTTGAATGTAAACTCATTACCACACACACATTTTGGGGCTTTTTCTATCAAAGAGGCAGGTTGAGAACATTTTCTTTAACAACCAGCAGAGCCTAGAACCTCTTAAACTTTAAATTAAGCGAATTTGTGAATAAGCACGAATAAGATCAAAGGTGAAGGTGATAAATAAAGGCAACAGTGTAATAAAATGCCCTAAAAACGATAATAATATAATATAATGTAAAAAACACAAAAATGCAAACATAGGTAAAAAGTAAAAAAAAATCTAATTATAAAATCAAATGACAAAATGGCCTTAAATTCTTGAATATAATATTTTAATATATAAGTTCTGAGCAATTTTATACACACACACACACACACACACACACACACAACACAAGTCACCATGATAGAGAAACAAACATGTGTGTGTGTGTGTGTGTGTGTGTACTCTTCCTATTCTGCGGATTGAAAAGAGTTTATGTTTCCTGGTGTTGGTGTGGAAGTGGAGCAGCCGTTTGTTTGCTGTGTGGCGGGGAGGAGGGGATACAGCCACAGCACACCATTGATTTGCAAACGAGTTTGTAATTAGCTGTTTGCAATAGGGTATTAGTGTGTGTGTGTGTGTGTGTGTCTGTGTGTGTGTGTGTTTCAGCCCTTAAGCACATTTTTGTGATTGTGTGTCGCTCTTGTCATGGGTAAATGAGGTGCTCCATGATAAGCAGATAACACTAATTAGTTCTCCACCCATTTACTTGTTAAGTGTGTTTGTGTGGGTTTCCAGGCCGTGCTAATTCTCCATCCCACCCGCGGCTTCTGCCCGCTGGCCACGTTAAGGAGCCCAATTTAAGCCTAATTAATTATGCCAAGTGGGGTTCCATGGCAAGGACTGGAAATAATGCGAAGAGACAATTCATACATGTACTCATCCCATCATAACCCGTATAGACAAAGAGCGATCATTAATAAGCATATTGTGCATACAATTAGCATTTGATTGATCTAGTCATTTTTAATCTGTCTGTATTACAGTCTGTTTGGTCTGGTTGGTTTGCAAGATAAAAATAATCACAATAATAATAATGACAGCTGCAGCATTATTCATTTTTTTTGATAGGCCACCTATTATTATTATTATATTGTCTTTGATAATTTTTTTAAAGGCTTTGCATGTTCAAATTGGCAGAAACATTATTTAAAACATTTGTGGTTTCAATTTAGCATTTTAATTTATTTAAATGTATTATTTCAATATTTATAATAAATGGCAGCTACAGCTACAGAATAATTCATTTAAGATAAACTTTCTGTTTAATTTATTTAAGTTTTAACTAATGATAATGAAAAGAAAAAATAATGAAAAAAAATATATAAAAAATGCTGACAAGCACAGCATTATTTATTAATGGTAATGCACTTATTAATTTTGCACATTAAACCTTCTTTTAAAAAAACACGCCAAAAAAATTACTCAATCACTTCAAACATTTGAATCAATTAAACATCAAAATTATTTAAATCAAAATGTATAAAACAGCCATAATGTTTTACTTTTAACTTTAAAAAAAGGTTTTGCATATTTAACAATATTTAAAAAAATAATAAAAATCAAAGGTTTTATAAAAGTTTTACAATTTCCAAATCAGCCCTGATGTTTAACAGTTTACAGGAGAAATGAAAACCACAGAAATATTGGATTAGAAGCCAATTAAGAAAGTGTTTTACTCTGATCTGCTCCAGCCTCATTCACTGACTGAAGTATCGATCAATAAGTCAGTAAGTGACACACACACACACACACACACACACTCAGCCCATCTTCATCTGATGATTCATCCTCTTGTAGAAGCTGAGAAGGATTAAGCAGATTTGGAGTCAGTCTGTTCTCAAAGTGTTAAAACAGATTGGACGTGTTTGCGTGCTGCGTGTGTGTGTGTGTGTGTGTGTTAGCAGCGTCTGAGAGTCAGATTAATAGAGAAAATGATCTTCATTTCTCCCCTTCTGTCTTTTGCTATTAATTTGTTATTAATTTTATTAATTCTATTAATTTTTGTTCTAATTATTTTTAATATGAATTCTATACTTTGTGAAATTGTTTATTGTACTTATTAATTCATTCATTAATTTAGAACAATTGTGTTTATTATAAACAAGCTTTTTGTAAATAATAATAATAATAATAATAATAATGGTATTTTACACACACATACACAGTTTATCATTTTATATTGATTATAGTGCTGTCAAAAGATTAATCGCGATTAATTGCATCCAAAATAAAAGTTTTTCTTTACAATTTATATGTGTTTATGCTGTGTTTGTTTATTATGTTTATATTAAAACACACGTACAGTTTACATTTTGAAAGTATTTATATGTAAATGCATTTATATATTTATATTTTTATATTTGATATTATATCTAAATATATTTAATATATAAACATAACATATTTTCATTAAATATATACATGCATGTGTTTGTATTTATATATACTTAATAAATATACACAGCACATATAAAACATATTATGCAAAGAAAAACTTTTATTTTGGATGCGATTAATCTTTTGACAGCACTAATTAATTATTGTTTAGATTACAACAGAAACAACAATAATAACACGACTTTTTGAGTATTATTATTTGTGTCCCTGGTCCACAAAACCGGTCATAAGTGTCAATTTTTCAAAATTAAGATTTACACATTATTATGAATAAGCTTTCCACTGATGTATGGTTTATTAGGACAATATTTGAAAACCTTGAATCTGAGGGAGGAAAACAGATCACCTTTAAAGTTGTCCGGCTAAAGTTCTTAATAATTAAAAATGAAGGTTTAGTATATTTACGGTAGGAAATTTACAAAATGTCTTCATAAAACATGATCTTTAATTAATATCCTAATGATTTGTGGCATTAAAAATATTCTGACCCATAAAATGTATTGTTGGCTTCTGCAACAAATAAACTTAGCTTTGCTCCAGGGTCACATTTAAGTACTATTAATAATATGATGATTGTAGTCTGGTAAGACTGAGGGCGATTTATTACAGGTAACAGATGTCAACGGAATAACAAAGGCTTTTGAGCTTCATGACAACAAACTTTCAGAATACACAAATCCCCTCATAATAACAGATCAATGTAGATCTAGACAGATCAGATAAAAGCCTCCAGATCTCGACCTTCACCTGACTGCAACCTTTCCTGAGCGCTCCGTATCAAGATTTAACATCGTTTGCCCCGAGAGCACGATTAAGATGGTTATGAGCCATATGCAGTCTGCAGATGCTTAACGTTTGCTTTAAAGATTTTAATCCGGAACAACAAACTGGAACTAAAAAACTAATAAGAAATGCTGATGTTTGTTGACTGGAGAAGAAAATGCATATAATAAAAGTATCAAATAATAAAAGATGTTATGTCTATATCTATATTTCAGCTCTGTGTCTCCTAAATAATGATAGATGTTCCTGTATATTATATTTTCTTGTGTTTTCTATCTAATAACTAAAAATCCTCATGCTGTGATATTATTGTGACATCATTACATCTACATTGCATTTAGCGACTTACAAATGATGAAAACATGCAGTCAAAACCCAAAAATGTTTTATTAGTAAATTAGCCAAATTAAATTAATACTTAGTATTGTGGTATTATATTAGTATAAGGGTTATTAGTACATCTTTTTATATAACGAATGGTATAAAATGCATATATAAACTTTTAATATGCACGCATGCATGCATAGATTTCAGAAAAATGTGTTTATATATTAAATATGTTTATTTATTCTATAAATTATATGAATATAAACACGCAAATACATGTTAATAATTTCTCTATATGTGTGTATTTAAACATCCTGCACACAGAATACACACACACACACATATATATATATATATTTAGCAAACAAAACTTTTATTTTAGGTTTGATCAATCGCAGCACTAATATAAATATAGTCATGTATTTAATTGAGGAACAAAACACACCGATCCGAAGAACGTGTAATGAACATCAAGAACTTTGATTACTAAACAAATCCTGAAATCTGAGAGTCGCTCCACTACACGACTAATCAGGCATATTTCAGTCAGGGTACAGTTTTTGACAGATGCTTATGCTAAACCGGATTAATAGTAAAATGGTCTTGCGGTGGCCTGATTAATGGGCAGAAGATCTGGAGGGATCTGACTGTAAGGTGCTCTCCGAGCTGCTCAGAGATGCTCCAGGGTCACGGAGGAGACCAGCAACTGCGTGCAGATTAATTAAGGAGGTATTAGTCAGTCGGGATTGTGTTGGATTCTGAAGCGATTTAGACAACATGCATCTCGAAACGACTCCTCGGACCGGCATGTGAGGGTGATTTCCATGGCCTAAGCACCTCGCTCTGATCAAATCCCAATTAAAGACGGTATGACAACACCACAGACCTCTGCTCCGCTTACCTTCTGACTGCATGAGCCGAGATTCACCGAGAAGCCCACGAATGATTCGTGCATCAATACAGCCTAAACATAAACAAATCAAATAAAGTCATTCAACCATTCAGAAAGTAAAGTCTGGAAATCGACATCAGTTTGATCAAAATTCTCTTAAAAACTAGTTTTTCTCAATTTCATTTCATGTTCAGCATTTTTTATAATTATTTAGATTTTTTAAATAAGTTTCTACTCATTTTCACCAACAAGGCAGTAGGTTTTATGCATCACAAATATAAACAGAACAATAACAATTTGTCTAAAGAATATTTATAAATATATTTTAATTACTAAAATGTATTGTTAAATATTTGTTATTGTTCATAATTAGTTTGTTTATTTATTATTATTATTGTAATTATTATGTATTTTTAATTATTTTAAAAAGCAATTGTTATATTCTTATTCAGAGGAATCACTAGCTTATATGATTCTTTAGGATCTTAATGGAATGTTTGTAATATAGTTTGTTTTAAATTTTCTCAAAGATAGTTTTAAAAACGCTCATTTTCTCCTGTTCTTTAGAAATCACTCTGTTCTGTGTACTTCCCCTTTAAATCTTCACGAGCTCCGCTGACTCCGCCCCTCTTTTCCGACGCGCTCTCAGAGGATCTTTGTTTAGCCATATTCATAGAGAAACTTGCTAATTAGCACATTATCAGGAAAGGCGATTTGCAAAGATTCATTAAAAGACATTATAATGCTTCTGTAGGTGAAGCTGAATCATGAATGATTCACAAGAACATAAACACATTTCAGTTGATCAAGGGTGCCTTTCCATTCAGAACCAAACGTAACGTTACTCCTCTGCGTCTCTCAGATGTCGGGAGTAGATCACTACAGCTATGTTCATTAATACATTCAACAACAAAACACCTCAATCTCTGAAAAGTCTTGCTTGTCTCTGCGTCTCTGTCTGATGACGGCTCACTCAGGGCGGGGCTGTGTGACACGCTGCTGTCAATCATCTATTGTGGGTGTGGCCTCTGTCTGTGTGACGCCACACCCACATGCATTTGAGAATGGCTTGATTTCAGAAGGGGCAACTTATTTTTATTACATTAAAAGAAGACTACCTGTGGATCTTTATCATTGTAGGGTGGTTGTGTACTCACACTCCCAACACACATTTCAGTCCAAACAGCTTGAAAAAGTGCATGCGGCCCCTTTTAGACAGAAGTGACTAGATGTAATCAGCCAGAAATAATCTGCAACTCCTTTGATACGTTTAATAAGTAAATGCTAAATTATTATAAATGCGACTTACTTTTCAGAGAAAAGAAAGGCATGCATCACATAAACGTACAATTTGTAAATTGCAAAAATGAATCTGCATATTCATCAATGCCATAATTTCTTTATATCAGCAAACATTTTAACATGGATATTTTTTCTTAAAGCAAAAATTTCAATTAAATTTAAAAAAGATTTTTTTTTTTTGCTTATGTGTCACAAAGATAGATCAAAGATTAATAATATATATTTTAAATAATACACATAAATATATTTGTAATTACTAAAATGAGTAAATATTTGTTATTTGTAAATAAACAATTAAAAACTAATAAAATGTTTTTTTATGCTTATTTATTATTTAAAAAATATATAAAAATAAATTGCTTTATTCTTATTTTACTAGTCAGTCATCAACCAGAAATAATCTGCAACTCGTTTACTACATTTAATAAATAAATGCTAAATTATTATAAATGCAATTTATTGTTACAAGGGAAAAAAATGCATGCACCAATCTGCAAACAAGAAAAATTCCCTTGCATGTTCATCACGCTATAGAAATGTTCATGTGCTATATTAACCAGGTCGGTTTTCACTGGCTGCATCAGGTTTCCATTCATCCAGCATGCAGGACGATATAAGTGTGCGCCAGTTAATGTGCTTCTCAGTTAGTCAAACAACCCGATCATCCCGTCAGTCCCTGGGCGAGCAGCTCCCCCGCCGAGCGGCTAATGACCGAGGCGCATAATCCTCCTCAAAACAAGCGCAAAGATGCTAATTCAATCTCTCTATAAATAGGCCTGACTTCTGCCGCTCCTCCTTTACTAGAACTGGAGGACGCCGCCGTTCCGCGATTCCCAGCAGATCTATCCTACCGGGAAATCGCTCGCTTTAGAGGGGCGTTATATAACAGGTGTATCCTGGAGTACTTGTAAAACTAAACTCGCGCGCAATGGTGATATAAACGCGCGCGCCGAACGCAACCCAAAAACCTAGCCATGTTTCCGCTGCCGCTGTTCACACCTGAGCAGGTGGCTCGGGTCTGCGAGAACCTGGAGGAGACCGGGGACATGGAGCGCTTGGGCCGCTTCCTTTGGTCGCTGCCCGCCGCGGTGCCCGGTTCCGCCGGAGAGCTGCTCAACCGGCAGGAGTCGGTGATGCGCGCGCGGGCGCTGGTGGCCTTCCACGGCGGGAACTTCGAGGCTCTCTATCAGATCCTGCAGAGCCACCGCTTCACTCGGGAGTCCCACGCCAAGCTCCAGGACCTGTGGCTGGACGCGCACTACCGCGAGGCGGAGCGCCTGCGCGGGAGGCCCCTGGGCCCGGTCGAGAAGTACCGCATCCGGAAGAAGTTCCCCCTTCCTCGGACCATCTGGGACGGAGAGCAGAAGACGCATTGCTTTAAGGTGAGACGCGTGGGAAACACCTTGTTGTAAACGGGGCTCAGTACTGGAGTTACTACACTGTCAAAAAAAACAAAAACGTTTGGGTTATTTGGCAACCCAAATATTACACTTTAGCTTATATTGACCCATCTGGTGGGGTTAAGACGCTGTTTTTTTATTTAATTTAACCATTTAAAAAATATTGTATTGCTGGCTTAAAATGGTCTGAAAAGAAGATGTGTTGCTTCAAAGGTGAGACACAAATCTGCGACTGGGGCCCTTGAGAGAGAGTAACTAAAAAAAGAAGTGTGAAATGAGGATGCTGTCGTGATAATGTCTCTTCTAGTCAACATTTGGTGTGAGCATCATTTGCGTTTAAAGCAGTTTTTGGCCTCGGTGCACTTGGGCAGAGCGTCGCAGCATGTTTCTTGAAGCATCCCGGTTTCGTGCCATTCCAGACACGATTAGATCAGATCTCAAAAATCAAACTGATTAATGTTTGGAAATATAAACTGATATTTCCTATCGACACACACTACAGCAAAAGCCAGAAATAACTGACTTTAAAACATTTGTAGATGCTGAAAATACTAGTGTTCTTCTACATCTGGGCACGGACTCCTTATAAGCACATGCTTATATCCACCCTAAGGTATGCTACAAAAGTGCCTTTCTTCTGAGAGTGTAAAGTTATAAGGACTGAAGGAAGCATATTCTGGACATGTCCACTTGCCACATTTTACATTAACGTTAGTCATAAAAGCTTAGACACAGCAAAGATGGAAAGAAGGTTGTGCTGTGACCGTACATCCAAACAGCTTCATATTTAACCTTCTTCGAAGTTGCAACACGCTCAAATAAATCCATCAGCCTTCACACTTCAGTCTTCTTAAGAAATTCATAAACACACTTGTGCACAAAATTATTTTCAAGTATTTAAGTGGATCATTTAAATACAAACTTTTGATTGATAGTCTAAGCTGATTGAATTATTTCACCTCCACTATTCCTACACAGAAACTAAATCAGACCGCTCAGAAAACAATCTAGCTGTAATATTTGTAATATAATGTCAATTTCATGTAAAATATTACACAATCAGTATATGTTGTTGACTAACTAGCACTTATGACTAACTAGTAATTATTTAAATTGCTATTTAAAAACATTAAGTAAAACACGTTTTTGTTGTTGCTACAATATTCTTTTAAAAACACCACTTTTTACAGTCTAAATGACAAATGCATGCTGAAAATGCAATGCTTCAAAAAGCGTGCATGACTTTTAAGGCTTCGCATCTGATGATCTGTGCACTTCATTAAAAACACAACCTCCTTTTTGTTGCAAAACCTACGTTTCCAGGCAAAACATAACTAAATGTTACTGAATCCAGCTGACTATATCAGGCTCTGACAAACAAAGACATTTGAAGGGCCCGACTTAAGTAGAAATAGCTCTTAAAGTGTATTTAAACAGTCAAATGAGGGCTTAATTGCGCTTCATTGTCCACGCGACAATGCAAACGTGGCGTTATTCTCCAGCAGCTATGACTCCTGCAAGGCAGAGACCTTCTTAAGCCTCTTGAGCTCAGGACCACCTGTGGCAGCTAAGCTCTCATTCCCCATCATGACTTTATACCTTTTCACCCTGCTCCAGATTAACTCGCTGCTAAACTGCTTTGCAAAGCCCTCGTAACGACTCCCCGAGTCCGTGATTGTTTTTGCAGAGTTGGCCGAATGTGAATTGAAACGGAGAGTGGATTATGAAGGGGTCTGCCTCTGCCGGTTCACTTTACACAGGTGCAGAAGCAGCAAATAAAGCGGAATCGGACGATAAACGAGATAAGACATGTGTGACACAAACTGGGATGGAGGGAAGCCGGATGCCAGAGCAGTGCTTTAAGCCCACTTCTGCCCTTCTTAGCTTGGATTTCCAAGGACATCACGATGAAATATAGACGACTGCATGACTACAAGTGTATAATGAATTGCAACAAATGAACAGTGCTTATGTAGGAAAGTTCATTCTTGACTTGAAAATACAGGTTCTTTTAGAAATTACACTGCTTTTGCCAGTGTAACGAGACTGATCCTCTTTAGCAATGTTTCTCCAGGTTATAGTGATCTATAAATATCCTGCCCTGCAGACTGATTATTTTAAATGTGCTTTAATGAGATAAATGCGGTTATCCATGCAAAGCTTTTTAAAAGACATTAAGCTCCAGCACATTTATTACTAGTGCAAAGTTTTTGTTTACGTAATATGTGTGTGCACATAAATACATGTGCATGCGTATGTTAAAGAAAAATATGTTGTTTATACATTTAAAATATTTTTATATAATATTATGTGAATATAAATATATGCATGGAAATATTTTCAAAATATATAGTGCATGTGTACACACAAACATTGTGTGTTTTTTCAATGAGATTAATTCCAAGTAATTGCTTGACAGCACTAGTTATTACAGTTCATTTCTGAAAATGTGCACAAAGATCTGATGATTTATGCAAAGAAAATATGCATTCAAAACTGAAAATAATGCATTAAATAACTGATGATAGTAAAGACTTTTATAATGTTTTAAAAATATTTTTTTGAAATTTTTATTCAGTCCCCCCCAAAAAAGTATCACAGTTTCCACAAAAATATGAATCAACTATTTTCAACATCGATAGTAAAACTTTCTTGAGCAGAAAATCTGCATATTAGAGTAAAGCGGCTGAAAATTTAGCAGGGATAAATTAAATGTAAAAATATATTCAAATAGAAAACAGTTCTTTTCAATTGTAATATTTCACGGTTTTAATGTATTTCTGATTAAATATTTTAAAAATATTAACAATCTTACCAACACTACTGTAACCCTGAAGTCATTGTGACTGTTCTGTGTTTTCAGGAGCGGACCCGCAGTCTCCTGAGGGAGTGGTATCTGCAGGATCCTTATCCAAACCCCTCCAGAAAGCGTCACCTGGCGCAGGCCACGGGACTCACACCCACTCAGGTGGGCAACTGGTTCAAAAACAGAAGACAGCGGGACAGAGCGGCGTCTGCTAAAAACAGGTACACACACTATTACAGCTACACTGCTAAAGTGAATGGCCGAGACACACACACAAAAAAAATAAAACGGACAATGTGATTAACTGAGATTTGTCTTCACTGCAAAAAATGCTCTTTTATTTATTATTATTATTATTTGTTCTTGTTTGCAGCCAAAATAAAAAAAATAAAATAAAAATAATAGGAGAACGGTAGATTGTTTTTTACTTTCTACAAAATCATTTTTGGTTTAAGATTTTACATCTTGGCTGGAAACGAAACAAAAAAAATCTAATTAAAAATAAAATAAAAAAGGGTCATGAATGCACAGAAAAAAAAACAACAATTTGCAGTTAGTTCTTTTTAATAAAATTCAAAAAGACAAAAAACCTGGACAGAAGACGGAGCCGTTGGAGCAGTACACAGAGTGACATAGACAACAATACAGTAACAATACAAACTGAACGGAGCATACATGGATTAATTACTAACAGGTGGAAGTGATCAAACAGCTGGTGACAATGAGGCAATCAGGGGTGCTTGAAGGTATGGGAAACGAAGTCCAGAACACACAACAAAAACTACAAAAATGAACCCTCTGGTGGCTGCTTAGGGCATGACAGCCACCGACTGTGACACTACCCCCCTCCTAAAGAGTGGCTTCCAGACACTCTACAAAGTCTTTAATGAGTTCAGGAGGGAGGCGGATAAGAGGGACGGACGGCGGGCCAGGTCCATGTAACGGGAACAGGGATTCTCGATCTGGAGCGGACTCGAAGGATTCCCAGTCAGGAGCAGATTTCCAGACTGGATCGGGCTCAGAGGATTCTCAGAGGGATGACAGCCACCGACTGTGACACTAAGAAAAGCATTTTTTACAGTGGTAAAATTGATCTTGAATAATACAAGCCAATCTGTATTTTATAGCTCACTTGGTGTTGTTAAATGTTAAACAAAACTATTCAAATAATTTTCTTATTTTAAATATACCTTAAATAAAAGTAATATTAAGTAGAAATATAAAAAACAAACAAAATGATAAATGCGAACAAAGGGGCGTGAGGAAAAGTCTGGAGGAGGTTCAGAAGGCGGTCAGGTGTCTGGGAGGAGGACGACTGGCAGAGTCCATGGTGGTGATGATCTACTAGCTCACCCTGAGCCATGGTGTGGAGCTTCTCTCCGTGCTCTCACTGTCCGTGGCGAGCTCAGATTCTGGCTCTCGCACCTGGTCTGCCGTCACAGGCTCAGCCCCGTAGCGCTCCAAGGAGCTGTCGCATCCGTGGCAGATGGCTCGTGGGTCGTGCCGGGTTCAGCTGTAGCGTCAGCGGTGGGTTCAGGTAGCGGGGAGATGGTGGGCTGGACTCTGGGTCAGGAGTGGCACTATGTCTCGCCAGTGTCCACTCCACAAAGGCGGCCAAGTAACTAAACTGAAGAGAACTTATAAAGGGCAGGCAATTAACACAAACAAGGAAGGCACACCTGAACACAATGATAATCAACTGAAGCTAGGTCAGACGGAGACAGAGCACCTGGGGAAATGAAAACATAAACAAAGACAGTCCAAGGCGTTTTTTGTGAAGTTTAGGCTTCCAATCAGTGTTTGGTGCTTGTACATCAGTGTCAGTCACCTATCATTTCCTCTGATTTTAGGCTTTTCTCATGGATAAGGTTAGGTTTAGATATGATCACTACTCCTCCTCCCCGAATGGTTGAAATCTGTATGCATTTCTTTGTTTTGAACACAAAGGAAGACATTTTGAAGAAGGTTTGTAACCAGGAAAAAAAAATACTATAGAAGTCAATGGTGACCAAAACAGTTTGCTCACAAACTTTCTTCAGAATATCCTCTTTTGTGTTTTAGCAGAACAAAAAAATTCATACAGATTTGCACTCAAGGGTGAGAGAATGATGGCAGAATTTTCATTTTTGGGTGAACCATTCCTTTAAGAGTTCAGGAGTTTGATTAGCATCTGAAGAGTAAATATTAATCTCTCTCTCTCTCTCTCTCTTTTCTCCTCCAGGCTGCAGCAGGATTCATCCCTCCTTCCATCTGGAAGCTCTCCAGAATGTTCCTCAGAGCACAACACGCACCTCCAGGGTTCCTCCCCGCACCGCCCCGGGAGCCCAGGGGACAACAGCGACTGCAGCTCGGGCACGGGGCCGCGGGGAACCGGGGCCTCCACACCAGACATATCCGTCAGCAGCGACAGCGACTTTGAGTCGTGAACAACGAACACCAGAGTCTGGAGCATCCAGACTACTGCTTACACATGCACTTAAAGGAAAGACTCGATTCGAGGTAGAGAAATGGACAAAGTTCTCAGTTACTCCCTTTTCCGCGTTTGGCCCGTCCCTGACCGAAGAGGAGCTACTGGACCTCTTAAAAGGCATGTGCCAAATCGATCTCTTCGGGTTCATTGGCTTTTTCAATCATTCTAACACTCAGGTGGCACACAACATAACACCTATCGCACAGAAGGACTATGCAAATTTTGTATTGAACGTGTAGTCTAGATCATCCAGCCAGGCCTTTCATAGCACTCCAAACATCAACCGCTTTGATCTGCTTGTAATGCTGAAAACAGAAGGTAGAAGTACCTTGCTGCTGTATGTTTTTATAAGAATATAGTGTAGCTTGTGTCAGTTAGGTCCATTGAACTGTGAATATAATCATGTAGTCAGGATGAATGTAGATATTAATAATAATGCTGCTTACCTTGAAATATGCTGTCAATTTCTGAGCGAGCAGGTTTCTGTTTGAACATCCGCTTACTGTACGTCTCATCTCAGCGAACACTCAGTCTTTTATGTGCCTACACTTTGAGGACGGCATCAAACTGCATGATGGTCCGTCGTTCGTCATTTCCACACCCATACTCGCTGAAGTCACACGAAGAACGGGACTGTCGTTTTCGTGTTATTTTGAAATAAATGAAATTATTTTTGAAGCTAAGAGACTCAAAGTGTGAATATCAGTGTTCAAAAAATACTTTTCAAAACCTAAATCACCATTTCAAGGAATTATTTAACAGTGAGTAACAATATTGTCATTACAAACCTGCACGAAATTCTGATCTACTGATGTACATTAGCATAAAAAACAAAACATCATTTATTTTAAAGGTGCCATAGAATGGAAAACTGAATTGACCTTGGCATGGTTGAATAATAACAGTTCAGTACAT
>JAUMHQ010000296.1:480669-491759 GCA_032361165.1 Enteromius paludinosus | reverse complement strand
GGGCACTACTATTTTTGAGAGTAATATGTAATATGTAATATATTACTTTTTTGAGTAACTAGCCCCAACACTGGATACTTTTGATGAAATCGGAGAGCTATCTGACCCTCCAAAGACAGCAACACAACTGAAATGTTCCCAGCTCCAGAAATGAAGTCAAACATTGGTAAAACATTTATTTGTGTTCTGAGGATGACGGAAGGGCTTATGGGTATGGAACGGCATGAGTGCAAGTAATTAAGGACAGAATTTTCATTTTTGGGGTAAACTAACCCTTTATATTAACACTGAAATGGCAAAAGTTGCCCTAAAGATGAAAAATTAGTATCTACAGTATATTCTTGCTCACCAGGTTGTGCTGCCATGGCTTTGTAAACGCTCTTGCACACCTGCAGCACAAGCAGCACCTTGTCAATGGGCGAATGGCTGCGCTGCATCAGGGTGAGTTTTGCCTTGGCTCTATCCATGCCGCGAACATCCAGCACGCCGACTCGTACAGCCAGGCGCTCCAGCGCCCCCTCCTGGTAGGCCAGCAAGCTGTCTGTGATCTTCTGTAAGGAGCCGTCCTTGGTGTGGAGGGAAACGAGCGTCTGCTGCAGCTGAACCTTCAATGGCTTCAACACACAGCCAAACAGAGCCTTTTCCAGGGCAAGATCTGTGGGTCACATGACAGGAAATACGCATCTTGTATTGCTGCTAAAACACATGGGTTATGCAATTAAAGCTGCAAAGTTTGTAAATCGTCCCTGTGAAATACTGTGGGTGGATATTTCTGAATGATAACAGTCTTTTTCTGGTGTCCTTGTGCACTATTTACAGGCTTTGTACGGCCTTGTCAGGGACTGAAATACTGGATTTGACTTTTTATAGACAAGGTTAGCGATATTTCACACAAAATATTGTTGCTATACTTCAGAAATAGTTCGTTTTTTAATGTTTATTGTGGTGTAAGGCCTTGGCCTGTAGACTAACATTGTAAATGCCTTACTGTGCATGCATTCATTCCCATCAATGCTGATAGAGCACTTTTAATTTAATAATGCTTTGATCAATCAAAATGAATGCTTATGCTTTTTGCAGAAAATGAGAAGATATGGCACAGATTGCATACTGGCCTACTCATGTTTGCCTAAAGCTATTTGGAACATGCACGTTTTTCCAGTAGCTCTATTTAAACACGATTTTGTCCTTGGTAGTGTACACAAAGGCACACAGTCACTGAGCAGCTTGACAAAAATAAATAAGCTCTGTTCAATAGCAAATTAATGTTTGTACAGCAGAAGAAAGAGCCAGACACATTATAGCAAACAAGAAAATCTGTGCACTGAGCAAAATCTCCTCCCCATCCCTCCTTCTATATCTTCTCTCTCTCTCTCCACACACTTCCTGAAGTATGCGTGGGAATGTGCTATGTGCTAATGATAAATGCAAAGTGGAAAATGCGAATGCCTCCACCAACATCTGAAACAGTATCCATCTCCGGGGATGTGGCCGGCTTTTAGATTTCTTCCTTTGATTTGGGGGAGATATCTCATAATCACCTCATAAACCCAGCTATGCAGACTTATGAAGGATTGGATGTTCTTATTTTACTGACGTATTTGTTCTGCAGTATAATAATAGAGCTGGAGTAACTTGTGCTTTAAGCTCTGCTGTGCTGCCAGAAGTTAGCATGCTGCATTACCAGTAACATCATTCTCCTACAGAAACTGTGCAAGGAACATTTTTGGAAATATACAAATTTTTATAAGTGCATAGAATGGGAGTTATATTCTGACACCAAATCTATGTTACAGCTGTGCTAATAAAAGCTACATGTTACATTGCGTTACAAACCTTAATGCTGTTTTCCAGAAAAGTATTATTTCAAAGGATTCTAGGAAACATATTTTATCCACTCCAGGGGTTTTAGAGTTTCTAAAGTCTACTGATTGGTTTCCATGATGCAATTCATAGTGTGGAATCCTTTACTCTCTGTAAAAGTCTTAGTGGTGTTTGCCAAGTCAAGAATCACAATTAATATTGCTCATGCTTATGGTTAATGATCTGAACAAATTCCTAGTGCATCCTGGTGTATTAAACTTAGAACTCGAATGATGCTTCTTGTTGATTGTTTACTTTCAAAAACAATCAGACCTTAAGTTTCCACCTGACAGACATTAAAATGAACAAATACTCATTTAAAGACATTAAATGAGGGACTTGAGACAAATTTAAAGACAATACTATCATATAGGGATAACCATCTACAAACCGCTCAGAATATCCAGGCGACTTTCTAGCAATGTCCTGCCAACTGGCTCACATTTTCTTTAATTAAAAGTAAACAGCTCATTAATATTTTATTCTATATTACTTGTTCAAATTGGGGGTGGTATGGTCTAGTGCAGGGGCTCTCAACTCTGGCCCTCAAGGTCCACTTTCTTGCTGAATGTAGCTCCAACCTGAACAATCTAATCAAGGTCTTCAAAACTATTAGAAAGTTTACTTGTAGAGTTTGTTAAAAGTTGGAGGTAAACTCTGAAGGAAAGTATTCCTCAAGGACCAGAAGTGTTGAGAACCCCTGGCCTAGTCATTGCTGGTCTAGTAAGCAAAAACTTGAATGTTTAACTTATATTGCATGCAAGTGTAATGGTCCTAACCACCCCACTTTGAGCAGGACTCAAACCCAGGTGTTGTTTTAATTTGGGAGAGATATCTCATAATCAGCTCATAAACCCAACCCAGGTCATCGGTATGGGATGTGGGTGCACTAAGAAGGATGTTGTTACTGTTGGCTTTACACTCCCATCCGGGTCACGGCACCAATATAACCCCTCCGTTTCTAGCCAGCTTACTCTGAGCAAGACTTGAACCCAGGTTCATAGGAGGCAGACATGCTAGCAAAGACACTAAATTCCACAGCGTCTCTTGAAATCAGGGGGGTGAGGTTTACTTGCACAGTTCTTACCAACTGGTCTACGTTACACAAGATATCAATTTTGAAATTTCACTGGAAAGTTGGCATAAAACCTTGACAATGTTAGCATCTGCTCTACTGTCTTCTGGACGTAACACATCAACACTGGGTCACTGATCAAACCACTGATCAAAGTGATGCCTCCTTACCTTTCTCGTTCTCAGGGACCAGTGTCTCAATCGGAGGTTCTATTTCTCCTGCTTCCAGAAGGAGACTTTTGGCTTGGGACAGAAATCTTCTCACCCCCTGAAGCAGCTCCACAGCAGAACTATGCTTTGAGGCCTCCATCTCCTGCCTCAGCTTCTCTAAAAAGTCCTGCACCAGTGACCCAAATGTGGAGCGCTTATCGCGCGAGAGTTCGTCCACCAATCTGGCAACTCTGCGCTCAGGAGCGAACACGCAAACAAAGGCGGCAGTCATGCGGCGCAGAGTCGATGTGGGGTTTGCGGAGGGAAAACGAGTACCACGTGCTGCTGGTGGCCATTGGTGGGCAAGGTCCACCTGGGCCTCCTCCTCCTCCAGACTGCTGAAGGAACTATTACTGTCCAGTTCAGCAAGGGAAGGAGCTCGAGTCCTTTCCAAAGCCAGACACACCTCACCATCTTCAGTATCTTTGTTGAGTTCAGTGTTGCCTTGCTGGGGTAGAGAGTTATTCTACAGAACCACACAATGTGGAGGGGGTAAGGTGTACAAAAGAAAAACAATGTTATTTTTAGAATTTAGCATTAGAGAAACAGAAACACACATCACGATCATGACCTTCCAAAACCACAAGTGCAGTGTAGGCACAGTATGTGGAATATCATTATATTATTTGTAGGAGGCAGTTAACCAGTAACGGTTATATTTGTGCAAAGCTCTTTCCACCCGCGCTAACTACTGCACAGTTGCATGGGGACTGTGATTTAATCCAGTGGTTTTCAATCCTGGTCCTAGGGACCCATCACTCTTATTCAAACCACCTATTCAAGATCATCAGCTGGTACGAAACGAGCTCCATAAACTTAACCGTGTGTCAGATAAAACAGAGCAGTGTGTCCTTGGGACCACGAATCAAAACCACAAATATAGTCAAGTAGGATGTGTTGTTTTTTGTCATTCCCAAAACAAAGTTAAAAGCAAGAACAATTTCAAGCCTTTCCATATGCATAACTATTCAATATCCCTAATATGAGAGTGAAATGAGGGTTGATCAGTGATCAGAATTTTCCCAGGGTTAGCTAAACCTACTCCTGGAGGGCTACCACACTACAGAGTTTAGCGCCAACCCTAATCAAACACACCCTAAAAAAGCAACAATTGTTTTTGAGGAGGGTTGGAACTGAAGTCTGTAGAAAGGTGTCAGGAACTGGGTTGACTACCCAAAGCCTGATAATCCAATCCTGCTGCTAGAGGGCCACTTTCCTGCAGAGTTCAGCTCCAACATACCTGACTGAAAATTCTTGAAGACCTTGATTAGCCTGTTCAAGTGTGTTTAATTACAATGACAACTAATACTGTTGAAAGGTGGCCTCTGGCCTTACCTCCTCCCTATACCTGAAATCGTATTTAAATGATCATTCTTCCAGCACCAACAAGACCACTGGTCCAGAAATACACTGATCCTAAACCCTAATCCAGGTGTGTCTAATCCTTGAAGGGCCACGGGCAGGATTAAAGATTCTAGAGCTAAGAACAATTTAGCTCTAGCCCTATTTAGACACACCTGATCCAGCTAATCAAGGTCTTTAAGAGCAGTGCTTCTCAAACCTGTCCTGGGCACCCCCAATTATTGCACATTTTGTATTTCTCCCTCAAAGATCACACCCAAGTCTTGCAGTCTTGTTAAATGAGGGAGGCATACAAATATTCAGTGGTTATGGGTCTCCAGGTCAGGGTTGAGAAGCACTAGAACCTCCCCATCAGATGTATTGGTGCAAAACTAGAAAATGGAGGTTTGGACAACCGTGTCCGAATCTCAGCCTTGAGTTACAGTAATCCTTAATGTTGTCCCAAGACCAACAAGGATGTTAAAAGGGAAACATGACTTGCTCTGCAAAATTTCAGCCAGACAAGGGTATACAGACTTACAGGTGGTATCTGTCCCAACATCTGATCATCTTCCTCTTCTGAAGTGGGAGTAAGTGCTGGGGTCCTCCTGAGCACACTTAACCCTCCCGTTCGCCTCGGGCCACCCTGGTTGGAATTCTGTCCGAGTGTCTCTCCTTGGGTAAGTTCCGATTCTCCACCCGACAAGCTGAGAGAGGTTTCATTGGACACACGGACCCTGAGGCTGCGTTTAAAGCGGTGGCGTTTGTGTGAGGCGGTTCTGCTGGGTTGTGGAGGCTGAAGGAACAGGGGGTTGACGAAACATGGGCTGATCAATCTGAATGTCCGGTGGGGCGCTGAGGGCGGAGGAGGGCCATTAGGAAGGCCAGGAGATGTCTGAGAGCTCCAAAACTCTGAAAACGGTATGGATGATTGCAAAGAGTGGAACTGATTGAGAATTGAGAAAACAACATTTCTTAGGAAATTTTTGAGTATTTGTGCCATATTCTAGTATCCATCGAAACTAAAGCTTTCCATGTAACATTAAAACATAACATGAGATCATTATCTGTTCACTGAAACATAACCTGCTCTGCTGTTTTATTATGATACCAAGGATGATATTTGGCTTAGCCATGTGGTATCTGTTAGTTGGTAACTAAATATAAGGGTAGGGTTTTGGGATAGTTTGCCAAGTGTTGTTGAGTCATTCTTGCTCCCGGCACCAAACAATTATCTCTGAGTTTGAGTTTTAGCAGTACACTTCAACAAATCTTGTTATGCTGTCGAAAAGGAAACACTAACTTCGCAAAGAGGCTGTTTTTGGACGATAGATGGGGAAATTAAAAACTACAGAGGACAAAACTCACACCCGCAGGTGGGCATAAGCACTGAAAAGCGCTGCAGCTGGTTGTAAGAGGCTGTTAAGGGTGCTAAGTGGGTGTTTACATATAAGTGTTAAAGGTACATCAGCAAAAATGGCTAGTTTAGTTTTAAAGGTCAAAAAGAGTGGTGGGAATGGTCACGATAAACATGCATTCATACCTAAACCCAAATGCGAAATGCTTTCCAGCTGGGTGTGTGTTGTGGCCTGTATAATTGCATCTGGGAGCTCAAGTGGGAAAGGCAATACATCTCTGTTGAACACAGACACAAAGAGCACAAATTACAATTATAGATAAAGCACTTGTTTAATTTACATGAATCATTTGCCTATAATGCTTGATGTTTGTTACCTGCTGACGGTGTAGAATGCCACTAGTCTGCAGAGATCAGGGAAGCTCAGGGCAGAACTTTCAAGAGAAAATGCTAAACGGTGTAAAAGAAGATGCAATAATTTAAGTTAGAAAATTGCTATCAGGTATAAAACCTTTTTTTTTGGATAATGAAATTGTGCAATTTCAGGTAGACATGCATAGACAAAATAGTCTCTTATATTGCTAATTAAAATACCAGTTGTTTAGGATTTTAATTAGTCTATAATTTGCTTATTAATAATAGAAGCTCCACAGCACAATACAACAACAGAACGGGGGAGCAAATGCTTGTTTGTTACGTTTAGGGGATAGAAAATACCATTAGCTTAGTTTAAAAGCTGTGACATGTTGAACTCACTGGAGTCTTCCTCACGGATGGGATACTGTGACACTCCTCCCTCCTGAAGCCGCACACACAAAACCTTCCTGTGGGAGGCACTACACTTACACACCAGAAACGTCTGCGGATAAAGAGGGGAGATACAGTACAACGTGCATGAACTCTCATTAGATGACGCTGTACATATGTTACATTATTATACTGTATAGAACAATACAGTTGATACTATATATAATGGATTAAAACCAAGATATTAAGAAATCAGCATCAAGTACAAGAAAATAAACCTTAAAATAAAATGAAGGTAATGCAGCAGGATGTCTGTAGTTCAGTGTGTTTATCTGAAGTGTAATTAACTGATTAACTGATAAAATTACACTTATCATACAAGACATTGTTATGGAGTCAAAGGTTATACTGAGGTGCATCACTGCATGATTACTGTAATTACGACATCAGGATTTGATTGTAAGAGGCCATTGGGCTTCCCTCACCCCAACTATCTCTCGCTGCAGGATCTGGTGGGCGGAGTCGAGGTTGATTGACAGCTGCAACCATATGGAGTGTGTGAGGAGAAGGCGATCCAAAACACTCAAGCTCCTCGCGTCCATCTATGACACAGGTCACAGGGGTCAACAGACGCGCTAAAAGTCCTTCATTCACAAAATACTGTAATTAAATATATTAGCTCTATCTGTTCACTACATCCGTTATCATGAACAGTGAAAAACGTACATTTTACATTTATTTAAAATTATTAAATTATTATGTTGCGTCTTTTATAGGGCTGCAGGATTTGGGAAAAATGTCACATGGCGATTATTAAGGTCAAAATTGCGATTTTCGATATATAAGTGGTTTGATTCAACTTGCTTGTTATCAAGGAAAATGCACACACAGATCACTAATAATGCTGAAATCTGTATTTCTCAACTGAGGTACAGTATACAGTGCAATCTGGCAACAACTAATTAAAACTAAACTGTACAAAATTAAATAACAGTAACATTACTGAATTAAATTACATTCAATTAACATTAAAATGAAATTAAAAAGTCAAAAGTACAGATAAATAAAACAAATACCCATTTCCATATTTGTACATGTTGTCCCAAAACATTTTAGCAGGATGTAACATATACTTAATATATTTGTTTTGGTATCTCTTATCCAGTGTGCCAATCATTTCCTCAAATCCCTCTTTGCTAAAAGTGCGTTCACACCTGAGGTGACTTGGTCGAATATATCTCGCTATTCGCGTGTAGTTGGAGGCTTGAATATGTCGAGTTTGTGCCGGTTTCACACCGCACGCCTCAGCAGCGCATATTTTTTTCCGGTGCCCATGTTAACAGATGAGAGCACACAGGGACGGTGCAGAAGCGCGTAGCAGGTGCAGAGAAATGGCATAAATCAAAGCACACAGTGTTCGGAGAAGAACGCTGGAAAATACGACAGAAAGATGCTTGTCTACAGCCTCCTGCAGTACGAGCTGCCAGTATGAAAGCACAATCGGCGCGCCCCGCTTCCGTGCTGTTTATGCGTGCAGTTACACCGGCGTGTTTAACTCGCTGCTTAATTTGCGCGAATCGCGCTGCAGGATGTCTAATAGTGTCTGCATTGACATAATATATAAATCACTCGCGCTTTACACTTCATTTGTGTCTGGTGTGAACGCAAACATGAATGTCTCGTTACGTCCCCGAATGCATTTGTTTATTTAATATAATCGCAACATTTGCTGTAATGTAATCGCATACTGTAGGCTGACATCGCGAGTGCTATATGATTAATTGTGCAGCCCTAGTCTATTATTATTATTATTATTATTATTATTTAATAGACCTGAGATAATATGAAGAATCAATGAACAGTTATCAACTGATGTCCACAAAGATAGACAAATACAGTAGAAAAAAGGTTTATTGTTAATTAATGTCAGTATCATTAACTGAAGGGTTTTTACTGTAAAATGTGACCCAAACATATTGATAATCAGTGTTCAATAAGTTATTTAAAAAAGTAATTAGTTACTAGCTCCTGATTGCATCTTTAAGAGGGTAATTAGATTGCTAATAACTCTCTCTAAAAAGTATCGCCATTACTTTCTACTAATTATTACATCCCCCTAAGATATAAGGATAGACATGATATGGATTCTCTCTCGATTTAAAGCTGCATGCATTATTAGTGAAAGGACCAGAGCATAAAAAGGGAGGTTACATTACAAACACATGCAATTTTGAAGTTAAATTCACTATTGTTTTATACAGAATTGTACAGAAAAGTCTATACCATGTGACCATGGACCACAAATCCATTCGTAAGGGCCAATTTTATGAGATTGAGATTTATACATCACCTGAAAGCTGAATAAACAAGCTTTTCATTGATGCATGGTTTGTTAGGGTCAATATTTGGTCAACTATTTAAAAATGCATCTAAATATTGAGAAAATGGCTTTTAAAGTTGTCCAAATGAAGTTCTCAGCGATCAAAAATTCCTTTGTGATATATTTACGGTAAGAAATTCACTAAATATCTTCCTGGAACATGACCTGTGCATAATATCCGAACGATTTTTGTCATAAAAGAAAAAAATTTGACCCATTCAATGTATTGTTGGCTACTGCTACAAATATATCCGCAGTACTATTGGCCACTTTTGTTATCCAGGGTCACATATTTTAATGCAATTACAAATAGAAGTATCTGTAGTTAAATTGCAGAAGATTTCAAGAGAAAAGCGATTAAATGTAACGCATTACACACCCAACACTGTTTATTACACTAATGCTAATATGCCCAGCAGTCCCTTCGGCACAGTTGAACACTTTTTACCTGCAGAGAAACTGCTGGAAAACTCTGCAGGTTCTGTCTGGGCCTACATGAAACACGCAGACAACGCTTCAAACGCTCGCTCTCTCTCTACATCTCGTTGCGATGACACTGTGTGGGCAGCCCGAGAGGATGCTTATGCATAACAGCAGATGGTTGTCATGGCAACAGATGCCTACACGTTCCTACCAGGCAGTCCCACTCATCCACAGACACCTACTCACCCGAAACACGCTCGCGCACAAGACAGACTGCGCTTAAAACAGCGAGGAACTGTTGGCAAAGTAGAGAGGATGTTTTTTAATTCCTGCTCCTCTTGCCCTTTCCCTCTCTAGCGGTGTCAGAGAGCTCTCCGGCGCAATCAGGGCTGTTTGCGATATTTTTATCTCGTTTTTGAAGCCCACGTCCCCTCCTCGAACACCATCAGACAGGTAGATTCAGCTGCCGTCGGTGCTTTACACGCTTCACAACGAAGAAAGGCCAGCGATGACATAAAAGTAACCATGCAACAGTGTGCAACTGCTGAAACTGAGAGCTTTCGTTTTAGCGATCGATTTAAATAGGATCTGCTTCTGTAAACGTCACCAGCAGGATCTGCATACATGGGTTTTGGAGAAATATGCGTGTAATTGTATGCGTGCGTACTGAGAGGTTTGCTGAGCACACAAACACACAGATATGAGTTTGACAGCGTTACTTTAACAGATTCAGCGTGTTGGTTTGCTTTATCGGCCGTTCTCAGAAAACGGTGCTATCTGTGCCTGAAAATGTCAGGAATTAATTAGCACGTCAAATCATCATATCAGCTTGAATAGAAGACTGATAGTATCACAGCAAATTAATTCATTAATTAACGTGTGTACCATTTATCTTTCAAACCCGGCTTTGTGCTTTAATCGAGCTCGGTTGCAAGAAAAATGCTTGAAGGGCTTGAATGTGTGAAAAAAAGGACGGCCAAAGAAATATCACTGCATCATAATTTGTGCCAAAAAAATATTTTTTTTAAATAACATTTATCCTCAGGCTGACATATTCAGATCAGTTTTCAAAATAGAAGAAATTCTATTTATTTCCTATATATATATATATTAAAGATGTCTCTTATATTCACCAAGGCTGCATTTATTTGATCAAAAATACAGGAAAAATTTTATATTGTGAAATATTATTGCAATGTAAAATAACAATTTTCTATTTTAATGTACATTACAATCTAGTTAATTTGTGAGATGCACAGCTGAATTTTGAGCATCATCCCTCCAGTCTTCAGAAATCATTCTAATATACTGATTTATTAGAAATCCTTTCTAACGATAAACACTACCGTTCAAACGTTTGGCGTCAGTCAATTTTTATTCTTTTATTTAAAAGAAATGTAAACATTTATTCAGCTAGGATGTGTTAAATTGATAAAAAGTGATGGAAAAATTTCATTCATCAACTTTTCATTCATCGTTGAATGAAAGCTAAGCAGGGTTGCGCCTGGTCAGTACCTGGATGGGAGTTGCTGTTGG
Organism: Enteromius paludinosus; assembly: GCA_032361165.1. Lineage (NCBI taxonomy): Eukaryota > Metazoa > Chordata > Actinopteri > Cypriniformes > Cyprinidae > Enteromius > Enteromius paludinosus. The sequence continues at coordinate 480,828 of JAUMHQ010000296.1, read as the reverse complement.
TAGAGGTGTTAGAGAGGCCAGCACCTTGTGGTCTGTGTGGGTCCTAATGCCCCAGTGTAGTGACGGGGACACTATACTGTCCAAAGAGCACCGTCTTTCGGATGAGACGTTAAACCGAGGTCCTGACTCTCTGTGGTCATTAAAAATCCCATGACACTC
>JAUMHQ010000296.1:429707-450905 GCA_032361165.1 Enteromius paludinosus | reverse complement strand
GTATTTACTCAGTGTGCTCGAGCCCCGTTATCTATTACCAAGCCGGGCGCAAATTGTTTTAAAAATAGTTTTTTTCTTCCACCCCCCACGAAAAAAAATCGTGATGCGAACCCAATCGTGGGTTTGGTGTATCGTTACAGCCCTAAATCCCATTTATATAGAAACATTTATTTTAAACTAAAATTCCAAAATGGAATTCAGGTAAAAAACTATATTCTAAAATGGAATTGTGGAAGGAATAAAATAGATTTGATAGCTATCCAGAGATTCCCCCTCATAAAGTCAAAAGAGGTCAGTGTTGTACATATTTTGAAAAAGTTTATAACTCTGTATTTAAATAAAGCCTGATGCCCTTGAAGCTGTGTTCACATCAGACTGCTCACATGGTCAGACTATGAATTACACTGCAGTAAAATGGATCTGTTTGATTCGTCTTTATCTTCTCTTACAAGACCCTGAGGAACTACAAAAGCATCTTTGACAGTTGAAGGCAGTAAAGGGTTACAATAGAAGCTTTTAACTACCAAAACTAGTAGTTGAAGAATATGTATTTTTCTGTGGACACTGATATCTAGAGAGAATTGTGGCCGGAAGAAGATATAAAGGCAATAATTCATGTTACCAAAGGAGACAGCTGAGATGAAAGAAACTCGTTTCATATGCATACACATCAAATTGCTGATATATAAAACTTTCTAGTCTTTTTATTGAAGAGTGGAAGTATTCAGCTGACTGTGAGAAAGAGACAATTATCCTCGACTGAAGCAAGAGAGAGAGAAAGAGAGGAGGAAAGAGCGACAAAATGGGAAAGTCCATCTTAATCAGCGGTGCCTGAGCAGTCCTCCACACACAGAGATCAGAGGACTTCACTTCGCGACAGCTGAGCAAACGCTACCCAGAATGCAACGGTTACACTTCCCTGAAACTTCCAGCGAGGCAGATCTTGCAAAGGCAAGTCCTCTAACGTTTGACACTAGTTCACACATGCCCTACTGACACCAGAAACAAGCCTTGTGTTGTTATTAAGACCCAAACTATTCTAAATATTTTGTGTTCGTTGAAAATAAGACATTTTATTCACACATTACTCACATTCACCTACAGCCTTCATATTTGTGTATTTTGTGTGTTAAGTTTATATTTTAGCTAACTTTGGAATTAGGAATTGGATTAAAATGCGAAAGGCTGAAATAAACACATACTGAACAAACGGACCACAAAACAAGTTTTAGACAAAAATAATAAAAATACCAGCAAGAAAATCATCAAATAAAAATTAAGTAAAATTTCATATAAAACAATATAAAAACAAAAGATAATTCAAATAATTAATACTATAATAACCTAGCATATAAATAAAACCATTTATAGGATGTTGTAAGGCATGATGGAAAGCTAAATAATAATAATAATAATAATAATAATTAAATAAATAAATAAATAAATAAATAAATAAATAAATAAATAAATAAATAAATAAATAAATAAATATCAAACCCTTGTAAATGCACAGCTGAATAATAATATCAATCTATTCATTAAAGAATTTATTTGTACAAGTATTTAGTACAAATATCTTGTTTTTTTATTAAAATGGGCTTAATTTTATTAGGGCTGCGCGATATATACAGTATATCGGCATATTTGCCTGCAGATGGGGGCGGGACTGAACCTGGGGGCGGGGCTGCATGTGTTGCTCCGCCCCATATTTGCTCTGATTGGCTCTGTCTTTCATTGGCCTATATGACAGAAAATACTCCACAGAGTTGGTGTAAAACAGTAGTGCATGGGTTAAAGAGCGACTCATCAGCTGTCCAGTCCTCTCCAGTTAAAGAGAGGTGTCCAATTCCACACAAATATGAGATTAAACAGCTCCGTCTGATAATTATTATGAATATTTAGGAGCGTATTCTATCTAAGAATTACACAGGACAGGTATCCTGACTCAGCTGTCAGTTGTTAACTTGACCGTCTGTTTTATCGAATCTTGAGATTTTAGCTGCTGCAGGTTTAATCTTCTGGATCAGTCAAGTTCACAAATCAGTCACTCAGTGGTAGCTATTTGTAAAACAGCTGACTGAAAAGAATCAGCTCAAAAGATTCGGTCACAAAACAGGTATCAGAGAAGATATCAATTTAATATATTTATATCACACTAATTAAATTAGTTTATTTGACCACGGGTGGCTGTGAGCTTCTCGGATCTGACTTGAGCTAGGAATTAGTTCAAATGTGATGGTTTCCAATCGACTTGGGCTGGGCGATATCGATATATCGATTATGTGCATCTCATCAGTAAAGCCGGTTCTCTGATTAGCGGTACGGTTGTGGTATTGAAGGTGGAGAGAGTGCTGGTTATTCACTCCCTCCACTAGGGTTGGGCGATGTCGACCAATTTGGCATCGTACGATGTCTGGGATTCAAACCCCGCAACCTTTGGGTTACAAGTCCAACTCCCTATCCATTAGGCCACGACTGTCCCCCAAGAACATGCTTTACTGAGATGCACATGAATATATTGTATGATATATATCGCACAGCCCCAAATTTTATCCATAAAAAACAAGCAGATCATGAAAAGTGAGCATTCAACACCAGACTGAAGTAAAGAAGAAAATACATTTGGACTGATTTGCACAGATGAACACCAGGGAAAAAAGAAAGTTAGACTGACAAAACTCCGATCTCAGCCATAGCCTCCATTTCTTTGTTAGGGCTTGTAGACATGGAGGTGAATTCAATTTCAGCCTGATCTCAGACGAGATAGTTTTTCGAGTGGCGGCCTGCCGGTATTGATTGGGTTGGTTTTTTTTCTCTCTCCAAATCTTGCGGCAGCTGCAATTACCTCCCCACCCACCATCCCTTGCTCCCTAATTCACATCTTCAGCGTGAAATCTCCCTCCGTCCCCGTCTCTCAGACCGCCGGCTGCATTCGCTCGCTTTCGGTGCTCAGCAATCAAATCAGGTGAACAAAGCGTGACTCCTGAAATCGGTGGCAGCGCAAACAAAAGGATGTGACATCGTCAGCCCTCAGACTGCAGAGGGAAACAGATGAACAGGAAACAACCAGAGCCTCTGCCAAACGCCGCCATAAAACTGCCTGAAACCAATGCAAATGATTCAGAATTAAAGCAACAGTCGAGCCGAAAGATGATGAAGTTACCATTAAACAGCCAAAGAGTGATGCATACGGCTTTTGCTCTACATAATAGGTCATGTGAAGTCAAACGATAGAGGAAGAAACTGCCATTAAAACGCACAGGTTCCTGTCCAGAATTCAGAAATGACGTGTCAATGTTAATCAATGGGTTTTTCGGTCTGAATGACGTCAATGACTGTGGTTAATCGAGCTGTGTTTCAAAGACTAAGCTACTAACCGTTTGGTTACATCCCATTATTGAAGGTTTTATGGGGAAGTGTGAATATAATGGCCTACTGCGGCGGACTGTAAGGTGTTGTTGTTGTTGTTTGTGCTGAATGAGGTGTCAGTCTGTTTTCCTGCTGGCCTCTGGCACCGATCAATGATTCAGCTGCCAAAAGACACTGAGGGGTTTTGCAAGGAAGGATTTTATCTTAACAAATATCAGACAGATGACAAACCTGCGACAACAAAAGCGTCGACGCGCAGATACTAATCGCAGCACATGTGCTACAGTCACTTAGAAGGGCGCAAATGGAAAACGGTTCTTAAAGCGATAGTTGTTATAAAATAAAATTAATTTCATGTGGCTCCAAACCAATAAGACTTTGGCCACTCTGGTAAAACCTGGAGATTTCTGTCTGTCCAATGAAAGTCCAGGAAACCATTTGAAGCCTTTATATAGCAATAACTGAAAATCATACACAGAGCACATCATGTGTGACCCTATATATATATATATGGGTCATCTCTGACTTCTATATCATTTTTAAGTCAATAGTGACCCAAGCCTACTTACAAACTTTTTTCAAAATATCTTCCTTTGTGCTCGGCAGAACAAACACATTCATACAGGTTTGGAAATACTCGAGGGTGAGTGAACGATGACAGCATTTTTGACTGAACTATTCCTTTAAGACCGGTTTAGTGGTGAAGGGTCAGATATGTTAAACTATTTTCATTTTTGACTGAACTATCCCCTTTAAAACCCATTTTCCCCAAGGGGGACAACAATAACAAGAATGATAACTGACAGCCAATTAGAATCCACCTCACTTTAAGGCGCTGGAGCATTTAAAGCAGCAGATGATAAACCCGTAGAGCGCTTATAATAAACACAATGTTATTGTGCATTGGTGTGGGCGCTAATATAGTTATCATCTTTGGTTTAAACAGGCTTTTATTCAAAACAGGTTCAATCTACAAAAGAAACTGGAGTAGAAAGATTTACATGGCGTTTGGTTACTTGATTTTTGAACCGCTGCACTGCCACATCAACAACCAGAGTACCCACAACCACCAATCAATTACTCTTGAGAGAGGGTTATTTCATTTGAAACGAATCAGTGGCTCATGCACACCAATAGCGATAACGGTAAGTGTTTGAACCAACAGATGGTGTTCTCTTCATCTTAAATGAGTGATGCGGTTTTGTTATCTGCCCCTTTAAATGTGCAGGCTCTTTAAACTCCGGATCCTAATAACGATATTGTTCCACAAAGTCGAGACCATTGATGCCAGTGGTTTCCACGATCTACTAAGGCTTATACGCTCTTGGGAAAAGCAGCCCAGAGAAATTGTTGACTTCCTCATTGAACTGTTAGTCATTCGTTTCATTATGTCCAATTTGAACCGGGAACTTTAACTGCTCGTCAAATCCCACTCCTATTGACCATTATTCCTCTTTTTCACTCAGAGACGCACACATGTACACATTCAGAAACCAGACACGCGCCGCATGGACGCCCTGTGCCACCCACTGTGCCATCTTTAGCTCTAATTAAGTAGCCGGGGTGAGTTACAAGGCTATTGTCCACCTGAATTAGACATAAAACAAGATCGAATTAATATTTAATACTAGTCCCGAGCAAGATGATAGGAGAGGTAAGGAGAGCGCTATGCTCTTTCCCTAATGCATTACATTTTGAATACAGCCATAAGCTCCGGCCAAACATGAACCATCAACAAGCCGATCGATATTTCGGTGTATTTTTAGAGTTTCTTGTCAATACCAGCAGCGTGATGCCACGCAAAACACAAGCCCATGCTGCGTAACCCAGATCTATACCAATTGCTCCATCAATACGCATTTAATACAAATAAGCCAATTAGCTTCGATGGGCAGCCATTTCACATGTCTGTGTTGTCTGTATCCATAGCGGCTATTAACTGCAAGTCATAACAACAGGCAGCAGGGAGTATCAGCTTTCCAGAAGAACGATTGCTTTGAACATGGAAACATACATGTTCACCTGATCACAAACGCAGGGTAACGCGCAGAGCCTGAAACCCTAGTTACCATGGCAGCATCCCAAACCAATTCCATACCATTCCTAATTTAGCACACGATGCATGAATCTCCACACATTCTAAGGCGACGTATCTAGGACTACCACACGACTGCAACATATTCCAGACCACCAGGCTGGAATTGAAAGCATGAAGCTCCCAAGCAAATATTTACAAGACGGTCCTAGTAATACAACATATGAATCCCAGTTAGGCCTACTTAACCAGCGTTTGTAGGATCTGTTACACCAGTACACTCACAACATCTAGCAATCCAACAATATTATATTCCCTCGTTGTCCAAAAGTGACCAAAGGTGAGTAATAACAATACAAGAAAATATGTGTTTCAATATGGGTCAATTTACTATCCTTCACTTCAATATTTTCCAGGATATCAGGTTGGAATACAACAGATTGAACTCTACAATTACCAATGGAGCATCCCAAACCCATCCCAATAAAATGCACGGCAAAGATATTTTTCCTGATATTTATTTCCGACTTTATCGGTTCCTAGTTTGTCAGTATTGGGTCTACCGATAAATTAAATATTTTGTGGGTAGCACTGTATCAGTATACTCCAATATATAATAAACTAACATGCAAAACATGAAGCTCGACAGTTACCAGCATCCCAAACCAATTCAGCATAGAATTTCCCATAGAATACGCATGAAACCCTGACACTAAAACAGCGTTAAATCAATATATCCCAAAAGATCCAACATTTATTTTAGACCAAAAAGCATGGTTTGAGGGAATACTACCACTAATAACAACAACAACAATAATTATTAGAATTTCTGCTACTACTAGTACAGCTAATAATATCTGTATCAATACTGGTCATAAAAAAAGCAATATCCATTAGTCTAATATTTTCCAGAACCACCAGTTGCAGCACAAAGCATGCAGCTCTGTAGCTCCTGTGCCAGCATTCCTGACAAATATCCCATACCACCGACAGGCTGAGATACAATACACGAACCTGACAGATACCACAGCAGCATCCCAAACCAATTCTATGACACACAATTCCATTTCCAAAGCCTGACAGACTAAACCAGCATCACGTCAATCTACTGTCCAAAATCTATTTCATTTAGACCATTCCCAGTTTCCCAGGACGGCACACAACATATGAATAAGATATACTAGAATTACTTCTCTATTAAGGGGAAATATTTTCCCAACGACTTTATGCAGTTAGTAGTGTATCAATATATCGGGTCTTAAAGAGCAAAATTTGGGGAAAATGATACCACTAAAAAGAACAACAATAATAATGATAATATTATTGCTGCTACTACTAATACACTGCAAAAATATATATGCAAAAATCAAAGAGTTCTGCCAATGGATTATTATGGATTAACCTTTGAAATTAGATTGGCAAATATTTTTGCTTTTTAAAAACTAACCAAATTTTTTTTTTATATATATATATATATATATATATATATATATATGTAACAATTATTTTACTTACAAATGCATGCATCGTGATTCAAGGATTTTTAGATATTTATACCATGCAATATCGGTAAATCTCCATCCATTACTTATTTTTCCAGAAAAGCAGAACAACAGTTCCTGTGCCAGCATTCCTGACAAATATCCCAGACCACTGACAGGCTGAGATACAATACATGAAGCCCTGCATGTCTGAACATTTCACCTGCAGCTCTTTGTTAAGCTGAAGTTGCTCTGGTCTTTACCGCACTGTCGTGTTCAGATTCAACCACCGATCATTGTTCATATCGCTTTCACTGAAAACCGCGACACACATATCGTGCTGAAATCTGTCCAGGCTCATTTTATTCTTCGATTACACCTGGCTCTGCTCACTGTCGTATACCCCCAGCTTTAACTCAGTGTGTTGTCCTTTATGTAGATAAATGTCAAGGAAACCTCGAGCATTATTCGGCGGTGCACCGCTGCTTCCCTCCCCGGCAGACAGGCGCCTTACCTCGGCACGCAGCTCGGCGACGATCGGTCCACTTCCCAGGTGGCGTACAGGTTCATGTGCACCGGCCGATTGGAGGTGATCGCCACCGGTTTGGAGGGCTGCGGAGACGGTACGCCTCCAGTCCTCGGGAGCCCTCCCCGCTCCGACATGCTGGAGGAACCTTATGTTTGAAAACAATGAAGGAAAACCCGAATAAAACGCCTGTTTGCCGGAGCGCCGACCCTCTTACTGCAGCACAATCATCCGTCCACGAGGACCGAGGCTCGGTTACACCGACCGCGACGCGCGCTGCGCTGCTCTTCAGCTCGCCGTTGCGAACGGTTCTCAAGTTGCGCTAGTTGTTTATCGTTGCAGGAAGCGGAAATTTCTTTTTTGCTTGCAGAGAAGCGTCACGGCCGAAGAGCAACGCCTCTTGTGAAAGACGAGCCCTCTTAACCAACCCGAGAGAGAGAGAGAGAGAGAGAGAGAGAGAGAGAGAGTGAGAGAGAGAGAGAGAGACAGAGAGAGAGATACAGAGACAGAGAGAGAGAGAGAGTGCCAAGTATCTTACCAGAGACAAATTTATAAGATGTAAAAATTAATTAATCTTCAAAAATGACACAAAAACATCAAGTGAATAATCAATACTCTAATCTTCTCAAAATTCTAGAATGCACCAAGTTAAAAACAATGTAACAATAATTTGTACTATACTCTGCTTAATTTTCTTTCTCCTACTCAAATAAATGGCCATCTTTGCTTGCCCCAACACAAAATTAAGCATTTGATTATTTTCTTTAAAACATATCTACATCCCAAAATATAAAGAGAGAGAGATTCAAAGAGGGTTGATGAAAGGACATATCTGTTGTGTTTTTTGTCCTGCAAAATAAGAAAAAACACAATATAATTTAATATTTTAGTGGCTTGCGGCTGTAACTTTATGATATTTTTACATGGATACCTGCATACATAGCATGCATAAATAACATCCCCCCAAAAAAAGTTGTATTAATATATTTTATAATTTTTTTTATTATAAATATAAATCTGAAATACACAAATTTCCTAAATATAATTAATGCATATAATAAATCAACATTTTACATAGTTTTAAAATTACTTGCAGCCCTTTACCTGTGGATTTTTAGCATGCCATGCAGCTTTATTAATTATTTAATCTATTTGTTTATTTTGTAAGTTTATGAATAAAGTATAATCCAACATATTTAAATAATTAAATTTATTTTATGATCATTGTACATAGTACTAGTACTGAGTCTCAGTTACAAATTCAACAAAAGAAACTTAAATTGACCAACAATAAATAATAAACAGCGGCAGCAAAATAAAGTGTGTGTGTGTGTGTGTGTGTGTGTGTGTGCAGACACTTCTGTCCAAACTGGCTTTAAACATATGATGTGTATAAAGGTAGTACAGGGTAAGAGGCCCATTGGATGTAATTGTCTCTTAAAATACAGCACAACAAAACCCACAGCAGCACTTTCCCAAGTGTGTGGGATGCCACAGATAATAGTTTATCTGAAGTGGAGGGATGGATTTGATGATAGATGTGTGACCATATGTATGATATAAACATCCCATTTAAATAACGTGGACAACTGAACCCACTGCTACAAAACACAATTTATATGATTGTATAAAATGGAAAAAGGGACTGATATCCACCAGAAAGTTGCATTCTTCTGCATTTTCGTTGCACAAATGGTCTTTCTCCCTCATAACACACTTCAGGAGCAGATAAAACACATGCAGAGCCACTGAACCGTCATTAAGAATGCATCAATTATTGATGCTTTTCAATGTAGGTCAAATTTGAGTTTCTCGGGACAACAGGAGGGTTCACCGTCGAGAGTTTGTTCATGTCTGATGGATTTATAGATGTCAGATATACAATTCATCCACAGCAGAACGTCTCAAACACAGCCACGCTGTCAGTAACAGTTTTTTATTTAAAATTATACATTTGACATAAAAAGTCATAATTGATGCAAGTCAGAATTATGAGTTAAAAAGCTGAAATTATGAGATATGTCAAAGCTATCACAAAAATATTAAATTACGAGATTTAGTCTAATTTGTTGCAAAATGCTAAATTACGAACAGTATTATAAACATGGTCAGTAATGGACGGTGAGTTAGTCTTCAGGTCACGTTAGGACAACACTAACTAGTGCTCAGTTGAGCTGGTCATGTGCTCAGCCACATTATAATGAGCCTGGATTATATGACGGTGATCCGGTCCTGTCCTAATAAACACAGGACTGAGGGTCACTCAGAAACGACCCCTGTGTCACAGCAAGGTGAAAGCATCATCTAAACGCCTGCTGTTTACTCACACATTTCCAGGCAAACTGAGTGCTGGGAACCCCACACAGGAGGAGGAGGCGGCGGCTGGTGATGAAAACACATCTATATTTATCAGCTCATTCACCTTCCGGCCGTCTGAGGGAGAGAAGATGACCGGCTGATGCTGGCCAACGCATGACACAGCTGGGCTTCTCCTGTGTGTGAGCCTCGGGCCCGTGTAGCGTTTATGACTTCATCTCTTAACGAGTACAGCCTGAGGATGCTGACGATGTTGTGCGATTGAAACGGAAGGTAAGCACCCACGCCGGTGGGTATTCAGATCCAAGCGCTAATTAGTTGAGTCACTACAATCTGGCTGAACTGCGCCGCGTCACAGTTTTAGTGCATCTATGAGAGCGCAAAAAGAGAATCAAACTTTTGTGTGAAAACTATGGAGGTGGAAAAAGTATCTTAATTCTGAAATGGAAAGACATGCTTATGGCACATGCTATTTGCATCCACAACATTATCGTAATTATGAAACAAACCCTGAAATGAGTCAAAATCACGGCAAATAATAAATTATAAAATAAAATTTCTTTCCCTGATTATGTTGAAACTGACAAAAAAAGTCAAATTACAAGAAAAGTTGATGATGAGGTAAGAAAGTAATAATCATGACAGTACAATGATGAGATAAAGTTATAACTATGACTCATAATTTCAAATTTTATGTAATAGGCCTGACTTTAATTTCTAAACCACATCCTTTCTGATCATTTTTTTACACCATAACACTCTTATAATTTCCTGTCATAATTTTGACCGCCGTAACTGACATTAATTAATATTAAATTCAGATTGATATTGATCCCAGCATCTTAAAATTAGCATTAATAAACATTTGCTAATTCTTGTAAAATCTACAGTTCAAAAATGTGTCAAGGTTTCTACTTTTTAAACTGACTTCAACTCAATTTTATTAAGATTCTGAATTGAATTCTAATAGAATTTAGAACTCGTAATAACTTTCAATCTCCATTTTCTGAGGCTTATGCCTAGTGCTAGACTGAAAACTGAAATGAGCCGAAACTTACACTGACTGAACTTTCATCACTTGGTCTTAAGATGCGCTCGAGTAATGTTTTTCTGAGGCACGTTTATACAAATTATTTTACTGAACTATGACCTGATCCTGGTTAAGTTTAAGAGCCCTGCCTGGGAAACCGGGCCTAGGCATCTCATCCTTTTAACTTGTATTTCCACAGCATGAGTTGATCAATCTTTTGTTCTTCTGCGGCAGAGATGGGCCTTCATACGGAAACCTGACTTTCGTTTAATGCGCAAAGCTCATTTCAGCGAGTACCCCAGCACATCATCAGAAACCACACACACACAAATGAAGACCTGAGATGACATTCAAGCCTTTAAAATGACAGGAATGTGGCAAATTGGTTCTTGCCCGCCGCCGTGACGTGTTGGAGCTCATTCGGCCGGTGTGTTTGACGGGAAACGAGCGTGTTATTGTCTGAGACGCGTGTTTGTCTGCTCTCGACTGAGGTCAAGTGCTAGTGAAAGTGCTATGTAGGTCAAAACAAATCCCACACATCAGGTGATACGCTCAGACTTCCTGAGGAGGCTCTGACTCGCCCCCTGCTGGCCTGAGCGAGTCACTGCACAACAAAGATAAACCACAAATAAATCCTGCAGTTTCCAGGTTGATCAATAGAGAGGTTACAAAGTCACCCACAAAGATTTCAAAGTTGAGCATACAAAAATAACTATTCCTCAAGGAGTGGGTGACATCACCCGCTTCGGATGTTATCACTCGATTGAACGGGCCGTTATCAGTCCATTCGACTGGTAGGCTTAGAAGGCTGTTATCATCCATAGGACTACTGGGCATGCGCACATCAATCGAACAATTTACGTCAATAATACTGTTTGTTATCATGGTAAAGGGTAGGTGTTAGGGTTGGAATAGGTGTAGACATTAAATAAACACAATCGAATCGCTAGAATAATTAATTTAATTTCAACTTTTACCAGTAGGCCCCTACTGACCCATATGAATGGGCTGATAACGAATCGAATGGGCCCATTCAAATCGCCTGATAACATCCGAGCCGCCTGGTGACATTAACGAAATGAAAGACTGACATCAGTTCGTCATGGACTGGTATTTTATTTACAAAAACATCGAGCTTAAATGAAAAACGTCGCTCACTGCGATGTGACGCTCAAACACACGGGCGTTTCTACACATCATCAGCAGTTAAAAAACAGAAAGAAGTGAAGGATGAGACGGGCTGGCGTCCCGCAGATCGCCGCAGGGCTAGAACTTGAACTCTTTGTACTTCTTCGCTCCAGAGCGCGTGTCCTGCGGCTGAGCCTTGCGCTTCTTTTGCTGCAAGGAACACAGAAGAAACATGTTACCGGAAAAACACATTTACAAAGACCACACACGAAACACCTCAGTTTCGCAGAGAGCTTTAGTAGAAAGCACCCCGTTTAGTGTCTTTTTTGCAAGGTCCTTAAACATGCAGGTTATTTTTTTACCTCAAATCGAAAGTTAGATCAGAAGGTTTAGGATGGGCTGAACTTACCTTCTGTTTGGCGGCGTGCTCGGCCACCATGTCGCTGAAGTCTTCTTTCTCCACCTGCTGCTCTCTGACGTGCTCCTCGTACTTCTGCGTCATGGCCATGGGGTCGAGCTCCAGCTCCTCGGGCGCCAGGGCCACCTCCACCCCCTGAGAGTCTCCGCTCAGCGCCACGACCCCCACCTTACGGCTGATCACCGTCTGCACCAACCACACCAGAGAAGACGATCAGAGCAAGCAGCAGGTAAACACAACACACGCAGAAACGCTAGAGCGCTGACATTTCCTCCGCCAGCTGCTGCTCGTTTATCTCGCGCTGTCATTTTAAATGCAAATGAGCCACGTATGGGGAGTGATTGGATGGCTGCGAGAGCTCTGATGGAGAGCGCTCCTGCAAAGGTTATCACAGAACTCGTGGAACTGAAAGCATTGCTATAAAACAACCAGACCTATACGCATCTGCGCAGCAGTCCGTCTCCATTAATGCACCTGGTTTGGTAAGATGATGAATAATAGCTGGATATTAAAAGATTTCACCATTTGATTAAAGCCTGGTTATGTCAAGTTTTTCTTTCAACTAATACTGCAAGCTAAGCATGTAATATTTTGCTACAATATTAAAGGTTGCATTTGCTAACTGTATTTTTTTTTTTATATCAAATATAAATGCACTTATATTGCATGTAAAGCAGCTTATTTAAAAATTAGTTTTCAATACAGATTTATTCAAATATACATGAAAAGAGAAGCTTTTTTTATTTTTAGGAAAAAAACAGACAAGGCTTAAGCCACGTCCTTCATTAAGAAGAATAAACTTGCACTGACTGACTTTAAAACATGGCTGTGCCTTCGTTTTGTCTTAAGATGCGCACCTATAATGTTTTCTTTTGTTAAGGCATGCAAACGTTCATGCAAATTACTCAAACACTAAGCCCCGTCTATGAAATAGATTAAGTGAATAAATGCAACAGGCTTTTCTGAGGAAAATGTTAATGGACATTGTTCATAAGCTGCTTTACTGACATCTTTATGCGGCTCAAACACTGATTGTGTGATTACGAGACATTAAGTACAGAGTTATTTTATTTCAACACCTTCAGGAGGTTTAGATTTCAAAGATTGGTTCGTATGACACTTGAACTGACGTGCTATAGCAATGTCCTCCCACACTTGTCAAAACCAAGATGTATTTGTATTTTGTGGTATAAGTGGTAGGTTTCATGTTAAACTAACGGATATTGGTTTATTAAACGCATCGTAAGTGCACCGTTTATAAACCAGCTAATATTTCTGATGTAAACAAATATAGGTGTTAAACTAACAGTGTGAATTTAAGCCCTGCAAGAAGAATACATCAAACCAAAACTGCTCCGAGAAGCTGACACGCAGCCGTACCGTAGACATGTCGTAGATGTGTGTGGAGGCCATCATAGCGGCCCCGACCGGCCCCGTCCTCCTCTCCGGCAGCACCGTGAACAGCTGAGGCGTCTCATTTCTGAAAACACACAAACACCACTCATAGAATCAGAGGTTTCATCTGAAGCGCTGGAGGAGACCGTGCCGATAGCTCACCAAACAGCGCTCGCAGAGCTCAAACCTACAGCCCAGCAGCCCACATTTCTGACCGTTAGAACACATTAGTCACAAATGCCACTGGTTCGCACGTCACTGCAGGTTTAAAACATGGCCTGTGCAACACTAGAGGAATAATGGGGCCTGTCAGAGCTCTGGGAGAGTATAAACACATGAGTCACGCTGTACTGTCGAACTGATCAACCCTATAAAGCCTACTCTATCAGGCTTGATACATGTATTAAGGTCTATAAACGGTCAGCCTTTTAGTAGAAACGTTAAAATACTCATCTTCAGCTCTTCCTTCACGAATATTACATCCTCACCAATTTATATGCGTTTCTAAATATTTCAAGAACACCACTTTACTGGACTGAAGTTAACTCAGGCTTACTTGATTGACCATCTTTTTTCCTGTAAGTATGAAATATAACCTTCAGGCCTTTGAGGAAGGTTTATTTGTTCATCTCCTGATCACAATAGCATCGCATCGCATAATATGTTTTGAAACCACAGCTTCGTTTATATATTAAGCATTAATATCACCTTGCTAAGACACATCACTGAAGATATAGCATAGATATTTATATAGTTTTATCTCTCATACTGCCAAGATATTGATTTATATTTTATGATATCAGACATTTAATACATTTTTTTGCTCATTTCAATATCAGCATCTGCACCAAAATGCATATTTGATATATATTTATGTGTATATTTATGCATTTATATATGTATAATATACATATTGTGAAAGTATTTACATGTAAATGCATTTAGGTTATGTTAAATATATCCATGCATGTGTTTGTATTTACATATACACGTAATATATGTAATGAAAAGCGTATTTTGGATGCGAATCATCGTTTTTCAGCACTGATTTTGTCTGAAAGTTGATTTGAAGTAAATCGAGGCTTAAATCGGCCCTCTCTCAGACACTCACCCGTCCATGGCCTCTTCGATCTTCTTCTTCCTGAGCTCAATCAGCTCTGGAGTCTCCATGCCGGCAGGAACGGAGGAGAAGCCGCCCGGAGTGATCAACCCACTGTCAAAACAACCAGAGAGAACACACACCTGTAAGCACTCGCGTCTCAAACACACACACACACACACACGAGCCAATCAGAGACGAACCGCACCTGTCTGCTGGTGTGAAGAAACCCGTTTCATCCGGCTTCTCCTCGTCGCTCTCCTCCTCCTCCTCTTCCTCAGACGACTCCTCATCAGACGCCTCCAGCTCGCCCCACGGGGTTCGGTCTACTTCCTCCTCCTCTGCTTTGGCCTGTCAACAACATCAGACAGAAATCAAACGCTGCAGGAATGTGAAGCGTGTTATATAAATAGGAAGCTTGCGATCAGATCTCCTCACAACAAAAACACAGCATGTTTCACCGGGTTAGTAAAAGGCACATATTCAGGGCGCGAGTCGTAGTTCACTCACATGGAAGTCTATGGCGTTGGTGCCGAACACGTCTCCGTACAGCGGTCTTCCCGTCTCGTCCACAGGAGGTTTACCCCAACCGCCCGCATGATACCCGAACGAACAGCCCTGAAAGACAGAGAGAGAGACGCGCCTGATTAGCAAGATATCACATGACCATACACAAACATAAAATATCAATCAGGCTTCTAAAAGCAACATTTCCCGACACTGTTTTCCTGTTTGAGAGTGTCTGACCTCGGGGATGGGGGCGTTGAGGCCGGGGATCTTCAGGTTTGGATAGGAGGGTGGAGGCCCGTATCTCTGCATGGCGATCAGCCACGGCGGAGGAACTTTATGGGAATTCTGTGGAGACAAACATTTTAAAGCAGAGCTAAAATTACACAAGGGCCTGAACAGCTCTCCTGTGCCTTCATAAAGCAAACAGCTGGTTTGTGCAAAGAGGAAATGATCTGTTGTGTAAAGCAGAGCGGGATGAAGCACTCACAGGTCCTGTGGGCATCCCCAGAGCGATCCGCAGCTCACCGGACAGATCGCCTGGTTTCTTCTCCTTCAGCCGCGTCTCAAACTCCTTCCCCTGACACACAACCACCACACGACAGTTACTTGCGCTCCAGGAAGTGCCGTCACAAACATCAGGTAACACAAACGCACCTCATAATACAGGTCCCCGTGTATGGTGAGCTTCGGTTTGATCTGCCATTTGAAGAAGGCGTCGTGCAGCTTCTGGTAGTCGATGTCGATCTTCCCCATCTTGGGCCGGACTTTCTCTCTCATCTTGGTCTTCATGGTTTTGGCGTCTTCCTGCAGGGATACAGAGCGGCGGGAAACGAACCAACCCGGAACATTAATTATATTTACCCCTAAATATGCATTGCATCTTTTTGTAAAAGATTTTGCAAGGCGTCTCTCTTGCTCGCAAAGGCTTCATTTTTACTCAAGTCTTCAGTGTCGCGCGATCCTTCCGAAAATATTAATTTGCAGCTCAAGAAAGATTTATGATTATTATTAAAATGTTAAAAACGGCTGTACCTTCTCCTGCAGGGCTTCCCTCATCTCCTGGATGCCGGTTCTCTTGATGAACTCTGGGAGCTCAAACGGAGGTTTCTCGATACCCCTCTTGCCCTGCAGGTACTTCCTCTTGAAGCACCAGTGGCGTGGCACAGGCACCGTGTTCCTGGTGGCCTTCAGGTGAACCAGCAGCTTGGGCTCCTGCGCCGTCACGTCGTGCATCTCCACCACGTCAGGACGCGCCACAAGCTGACAGACAGAGCAGCACAAGCATCATGAAGCACGTTCTGAAAAAAGGCACTCGTTTCCACTCTGAAATGGCCCTGCTTTTCCTCATATAATAGAGTAACAGAAAAGCCACATGTGTTACCTGTTTGAGCTCTGCCACCGTCAGCCGGTTCATCCTTCTCAGTTTCTTCTTGGACAACTTGGGCATGTCCTTTTTGATTTCCTGTCAGGAAATGGACGGGGTTAGATAGAAATATCATCAGCAAAACCACCAGCTCTAGAAGCGGCCTTCGGCTCACCTCGTCACTGTCATCGCTGTCTCTCTTCTCCAGCTCGAACCCTTTCTTCTTAAACGAAAGGATCTCTGGCTTTTCAGGCTTCTCTGGCTCCTTTTCCTTCTCCTTTTTCACATCATCTGTCAGCTGTGACAGAAAGCCAATGAGTTATTTTCAGTCTTTAAAATATCAGTCGGTGAATGAAGCAGGATGGATGTCAAACTGAGATGGAGGAGTACGAATTATGCAGTAGATCAAGGTCAAAACAAGCTTCATCCTTTATACGTTCTCAACTCGAACACAAAGTTCTGTTAGGAGTTCTGCAAGTCACATCAAGAAATCTAGCACTTTCTGACCTTGAATGTCTCAAAAATCCTCTTGAAGATGATATAGTTCGGGTCGTAGATCGTAGGCTCCTCCGTCACGTACTCGATCTCCACCTCGGGCTCCTTGTCACGGCTCTCCTCTTTCTTTTTCTCCTCCTCCTGCTGCCTCTTCTTTTTGTTCTTCTTCTTCCTGTTCCTGCGCTTGCGGTTTTTCTGCAGGTAAATGAGGAGAAATTCAGTGAGAGTTTGCAGAACAGGAAGTTCCTTTAACGATAGCCTTGCAAAGTCTGATTTAAAAAAAAAAATGTAATGAAACCTACATCTTTTTTAGAAAGACCACTTTCATCGTCCTCATCCGAGCGGGCGGAATTGTTCATGTCCATCTCACCGGTGTCTTCGTCACCATCTTCCTCTGTGGATAAAACCAGCAGCAGAAATTATTTCTACACTGATCTCATGTCCTGACGTGACAAATTAACCAGCTAAATGTCAAAGCTTTTCAAGGAAGTTCATTTTTAGCTCATTTTTGCTAAAAACAAACATTAATATAGATGATTTTTTTTGTTTATAAACACACACACACATATACATATATAAAATGTGCAAACGAATTATGAGCAGCAGTAATTTTCAGCATGATTTGCTTCATTCTCACACCCTCGGCTCACAAACTGCCTCAAAGGAAACTCAGTGCTTCTCCCACTGATGATGATACTTGTGCTCAAGGGCTCTCAACTCATAAACACGATCATTAGCAACATTAAGGTGGCGTTTAAGCATGAAATAAACCCTGTGGATCGGCAGTGTTGCTCATAATGACCTGTAGGGGCGATGCTGAGCTGCTCCTGCCTCATTTCCTTCAGCTGCAGGATCTTCTCCAGAGCCTGAGGAATCTTCGGCCCGATGCCAACGTCTTCACCCTGCCAGGACTGAACACATGCAAGGTCAGTGAAGAGATTGGGTTTATATGTCAAACAGCTCATGCATTGAGGCTCTCGGGGTCTCGCACCTCTCTGGCGTCTTCTCCTGGAGGGGGCGGGACTTTCTGTCGTTGACTGACGGATGGGGGCAGGAGAGAAATACCTGGAGGGACGGGGCCACTCTGAGGCCCAACTACAGCAGGACAGAAATCATGTTTAAAGTAAAAAATCACCCTTATCAGTAACTGCATCTCAATCGTGTCTGCCTGGCGAAAGGCAAGACACATAAGGTGAATTAGGTAAATAAAAACACCGCTAACGGTGATGAAATACAATGCAAACTAGTTTTTACTGTTGAAATGTTGTTTAAATACACAAATGAAGCATTGTGCAAGTAAACATGCACTTAGTTGCATGCTTTTCCAGATTTTAAAAACGTTTTGAGGAGAAAACCTTATACTGTGATTAAAACCTACAGGCACAGTGCACAAAAATAAACACTTACATAACAACAACAACAACAACATGTTATGAAGAGTCGAATATGAACAAATCTCTCAAAATTAACCGGTGCAAGAAATAAAGTGTGTTTCTGTATTATACATGCTTAGTGAAATAAAAACAAAGAGCATGCAACTTCACATGATATCATATTAGCCTGACATAAAATCAACGTTAATGCATAAATTCACAGCTGTTAAAGCAAGCATCCTTAAGTATGAAGGCCGAGGAGCGCTGACCTCTGAGAGGTGGGATGGGGGGCAGGAGGTTGGGTCGTGGTCCCAGTTCAGGTCCTCTGGCGCCTGGTGGCACCCCCTGCTGTATTTTAGCAAGTTCCTGCTGCCTCTCATGTTCCAGAAGCACAGCAGCCTGAGAGACAGACACAAACGTTCACAGTAAGACCTCATTTCAGAATAATTCATGTCAATTTACACCAAGAAAAAAAAATTCACTTTCGCTTTTGATCTTTAATGATTTAATGTGTCCCTGCTGAATGAAAGCACTCATTTCTTTAGACATAATCACACTGATCTCCGAAAGTTTGAACAGCGGTGCATAACAAATAATGGACAATCGTACAGCTCAAGCGATATAAACCCTTCTGAATTTGAGCAGTATTTCCTCACCCGTTTCTGCTGCTCTAGGAGCTCCTGCTCCTTCATCTCGTCCATCCCACGTGCATCTCCCTGCACACACACACACAGCTGTAAACAACTGCCTGATCGTGGTTCACCATTGAACCAGTTTAGCACTGCTTTTTAGTCAAATAAAAAATGCTTCTTATAAGGTAAACATGAGTATTTGCTTAGATTGATAAAAATGTCAAATTGCAGAAACGAATAGGACTCTTTGATGGGAGAACAGTAAGGTTTGACACACAGAGCTGTGTCTCTCTCTCACCTGTGGTCCTCTGTCTTCGTGCTGCATCATGCCGGGCGGCTCCATGCCCATGTGGATGGGTGGAGGACCGCCCATCATGTTCATGGCCTGCATCATATTCATGCCCGGAGGAAGGGGCATAGAGGGCATCGGGGGCATGGGCGGCAGACCTGGCATCTGAGACACACACACACAACACAGGAAATAGCAGAGATGCTTGCCTTTGCAAACAAAAGGAAGTGACACACAAAGATAGAGAGAGAATAAACAAAACATGGCAGTACCGTAGCAGTCATGACCTTGTCTTCTCCTTGCATGTTTGGCTTAGTTAAGATCATCCCAGACTGCAGAAGAGATAAATGTTACGCACAATAAAAGCAAAAGAAATACATTTAATGAGAGAATCGGCAAGCCTGCTTCAGTTACCTGTGCATAAGATTTCAGTCGGTCTATGAGCTCCTCTCTGGGACCTGAAACACAAACAGATGCGTGAGCCTGGAGCACGAAACCAGTCACACCAGGTATATTAGTAGCCAAATATACATTCATTTATGCCACACATCACCAGGATATTAAACAAAGATCATGTTTCATGAAGACATCTTGTAATCATTCTTTACCATAAATATATAAGAGCTAATATGCACTGCTAAGATACATTTCTATTTATTTTTATCGCACCCTCAGATTTTTCACTAATTATATCTCAGCCAAATATTAAATAAAGCTTATTTATTCAGCTTTTAGAATCTTTAGAACCGGTTTAGTGGTTTTAAGATGAAAAACGACTGAAACACGGTTTAAATGAGTACGAGGTGCGAGTAACAGTGCTGTGTATCAATAATAGTTTCAGTGTTGTAACGCACTGTGCTCACGAGCGACTTCTTACGCTTGGCTTATATCCATAGTCATAATATAACCACCCCGATACATGCATATATAGATTCCCATTGGATATATTTACATGTGCGACACACTTTAGCGCGAAGTTCAGAGCAGCAAAGGCCTGTGCAGCAGACAGGGACATAACAGGCTAACCGGCTAACGCTAGCTAGCGAGAAGAAAACGGAGCCAAACTCCGCCACAGAGCTCTTATTCAAATGCGTTCATCTCACCCAGGTTAGGTGCTCCAAACTCGGCCAGCTTGGCCTGCAGCTCGCCGTGAGTCCATGTGTTAATATCTGTATTTAAGTCAGCGCCCGGCGGCCCCTCACCAGCCATGATTAAGCTCTGCGAAACTAACGCGTTGGGGCGCAAGGCATCACGGGAACGCCACGCACTTCCTGATGGGGCTTGTCGTTCGTTACGTCGAGCAGCGTGCAAATGAGGAGCGAGGACGCGCGCTTAGTTTGGGTTTTATCATGTTGATAAGAATCTAAAGGATAAATATTGTATTATAAATCTGTTCGTTATAGTTCTTTGTGTTTTTACACATGTGCAAATATTTGTCTGTAAAGCAGGCTACTTTGGAGACAATTCTACCTCCAGCGACCTTCAAATTGATAACACTGTGTACATCTCATAATATTGGTTCTGTAACCTTTTACTTGGTTGTAAAAAGTGCCTTTTGAGGCACCTTCTCTTTTTATATTGTAGTTTATATTACCGTAAATCTTTCATTTGAAAGCCATGTTTCTAGCATCTGTAAAACTGTGTTTTTCCATCTCAAGAACAATCCTATGCTCTCAACCTCAAATGCAGAAATGTTAGTTCATGCGTTTATGACCTCGAGGTTAGATTATTGTAATGCT
>JAUMHQ010000296.1:408808-421249 GCA_032361165.1 Enteromius paludinosus | reverse complement strand
CTTGCTGAAGATGTCCCATCCAGTGGTGGTTCATGCAGAGCCTCCTGAATTAGCTGCTCGGGAGAAAATCTCCAGACAATTTCAGCGCAGTTGCCTCTGGCTTTGGTGCGCGACTCAGAAGAAACTCCGCGAGAGTCTTGTTCTCGGTTAGTCTTTCGTTCAAGTCTTAGAAACTGATGTTCCTCATCTGGGTGCTACATCAACTCTAGCATTAGCATATAGTCAAAGTGTGAGAACATTGCTAAAAGTGTCTGAAGTTGAAGGCTTTTTTGAAGTCAGATGCACAGCTAATATCATCTTGTCTCTGCAGATGCATTTGGTCCTCGGCGGCCGTCTGAGAGAAAAGTAGTCCGCTGGATGAAGAAGCAGGGATGGACATACGTGGCAGATGCTGCTGAGCTTGTGAAGGGCTGGAAGCCTCCACGAAGTGTTCAGGCACCGACAGACAGTGAAGCAATCCGGCGAATGAGCCGCAGGCAGTGCTGGAGAGGCCTGCAGCTGATGGACAGGGAAGACAAGGGTCTCCGGGTGGTCACCAGCAGGATGTTTGCTCGTGGAGAGGTGATCTGTGACTTCCACGGTCGGCTGATCTCCAGAGAAGAGGGACTGGAAATCCAGCAGACCTATCAGACACAAGCTGGACATCTGTTGTTCTTCACCGGCAGGAACGGACAGGAAATGTGTTTGGATGCTCACGAGGAGCGATGCGAGTGCCATCCCAACAAAACCACGTTTGGCAGACGCATCAAACACTCTTCTAAACGCGCCAATCTCAGTCCTCGACTGCACTTTGTGGAGGAGGAGCCCGTCATACTTTTCATGGCCACACGAGACATTCAGAGCGGAGAAGAGATACGCTTTGACTACGGAGACAACAGAAGGTCCTTCGCTGGAGACGGTCTAAATCTGACGCCGTCCTGAATTTTACTGGACACTATCTGGAATATGTGTGGGGGTTTTGTGAAGCATTCATATATAGATGAGACTTGATGGTTTTACTTTAATATTGTGAAAATGGATTGTTTTCTATAATTTCTTCAAAAATAGTCTTGTGTGTACATTACAAACAATAATTGTCATCTTTTTCACCAAAGACAGTTTAACCATTCTTTATAGCTTTAAAGTTTGTTCAAATAAAGAAATAATTTATATTTTGTATTTTCATGGTTTTTTTTTCTCTTTCTGAAAAAAATTCTTATTTCAAAAAAAAAAAATGAAAACAAAGAATAGAACAAAAGTTAGAGGCTTTTTTTTTTGGTTAAGTGTATAATAAACAATGGAAAACAAACCGATTTAATAAACAAAGAGCAGAGAAGTCATTGTTTTTAGAAAATAAGCAAATTAATAGAGTGGACGTTTAAATGGGGCAAGTTGGGTTTTTTTAGGTTAGAGATAGTATAGAGAGTTAGATCGTCAAATAAGGAGGGAAGAGATGTGTTTTTAACTGATTCTTGAAGATGGCTAAGGATTCATTTATTCAGGATTGAGATCAGGTCATGAGGTTAATCAAACATTCTGTGAAAATGGAGGTTGAAATGGTCATTCATTTGCAGAATCCAAGCTTCTTGATGCACATCAGTCTGAAGTTATAAATGTAGGTAAAGTGGTACAGGTGATTTTGTAACATTAATGCCTTAAATTTAATGTGAGCCTCTATTGATAGCCACTGCAGCTTGAACAGAGGTGTGATGCGTGGATGTTTGGTGTTAGGGTTAGACATGTGATTAGATTTCATTTTATTGGGTGTCTACTGTAAATAATCACACAAATTTTTATTTTATTTATTTTTAGCTGAGGAAAAAAAAATCAGGAAGCCTTTTAATGTACAGAAAGAAACAAAAACATTATTATACTTAATATTTTGATACACAAGAACATGAAATTAACATTGTATTAGCTTTGAGAGAAATTGTATGATTTAGACAAATACAAAATAAATAAAATGTTCTCTGTGCTAGTAGAGGAATTGTGATTTATGCTGACCCTGCTGAAAAATCCAGCTAAGACAAGCTTAGGCTCGTTGGCTGGTTTTAGCTGGACATAGCTGGTTTTATCTGGTCATTCCAGCTGGTCTCCCAGCTTAAACCAGCTAAGACCAGCCTGGAAAGCTGGAAGTGTGGCAAAAACCCCTCTAAAACCAGCTTGCTGACCAGCTTAAACCAGCTAAGACCAGCCTGGTCTCCCAGATAAAACCAGCCTAAGATGGTTTTAGCAGTTTTTTTTTCCTGCAGGGGAGGTGCCACACACTATTATAAAATAGAGTTTGAAGTGAGAGTGAAGATGTGAAGACTGAAGAAACAGTCAAACATGAAGATACTGAGCAACAAAGAGGTTGGATTTCATTGATCTCACAAAGGAAAAAACAAAAGTGTGTTTCCTTTAGTGCCTGACCTGCAGAAGAAAACAGCTCAAACCAGCTTAGGCTTTTAGAGGAGTTTTACCCACATTTCCAGCTTGCAAGGCTGGTTTAAACTGGTAGACCACCTCGAACGACCTGCTAAAACCAGCCTGGGACACCAGCTAAAACCATGGACCAATGGTAGCTCAAAAGTGTTTAGGAGCTGTTTTTTTTGGTCTGATTTAGTTTGAAATGGTGTAAATTCAGTATGTTCTTTGATTTAGTTTTAAGTACATTGGCCTTTAGAGAAAAAGCATGAATATGAATATTTAAGATTATAGATTGTCTCGATAAATGATGGCGAGTCGTTGTCTGGACAGTTTTTATAAGTCACGGATACTATTACTCTGCAAACTAAACATGCTTTTGTAACTAGAAACCAATCATTTATTTGCTCATCATCGACTCCTGCACCTGGATCAGTCACTACACAATCAACTGTTCCTGAGTGAGTGTCAAGATTACAATCACCTGATTACTAACACCTGTTCTCTATCACAGTCACTATATAATGGCAGTCTTAGCAAACAGTCAGCGGCTGAGCTCAAAGTTGATTCGCTCTACTTCTCAGCAACCTTCTGGACTACTCTCTGCTCTCTCTGGATCGTCTTCTAAGATTCCTCCCAAAAAGACTGAGTATCCTTACATCTTGTCTACTGACCTGTTGTGCCCCGTGAACTGCCTAAAGACTTTATACTCACTGTTATACTTACCTGTGGTGATCTACTTGAAGACTGATTTCTCAATGTTCTAATTCCCTGTGATTTCCAACGAGAGGTATCCATGCACTGTCATTCACCATTCACCAAAGACATCCTTGCCTGCTATACTTTTCAGTGCTATGCTTCTGAAAGACTGTCTCTAATGATCCAAAAGACAATTACCGGTGATTTATTGTCCGCGCTGCATCTCTGCACTGTGAAACACTGTTCCACTATTTCAGGTGCGTTCTATATAAATACATTTTGATATGCTGTTTAATTTCTCAGTAATTAATTAAATGACTTTCTCTCTCCGCAGTAACAGCGTGCCCAAGGCGTACCCCAAAACCCAAGTTCAATGTGTTTTTCATAGGGTTCGAACCAACATACGCTTGCGCGATAGGTGAACGCTCTGCGATTGCACCATCTGAGGCACGTTGTTGTTATTAAAGGCCGGTGATATGCTAATACAGTCTAGCAGGGGCTGCTGATTGAGTGTTCTTTTGAGATGATGTTAATTTCAGGGTAAAAAAATTATACATTCTTTCTTTTTAGATGTTGAACTGATTGATTTGAAAAAAGGACGAAGATAATACAGCCGCTGCGGAAAAAAAAGAGCGGTTGCTGTTGTTAGTCCTACAAACCCTCCGTCCGAGGATCTCGAATAGCAAGTAATACTTTTCTTTTCGCCTCCAACTTCGTGAGAAATGGCCTCTGAAGCAGAAAGGTGGTTTGGACACTGCCATATATGTACTCGTATTTACGGGGGAGTGGCTAGGCATGCAAAAAGCACTGGCCAATTCCCATTGGCGTTTTCATTGGCGTTTTCTCCAAATATCAGAGTCAATCCCATAATGTCAGTCAATGACGTAACTGCTTGTTTCAAATCAGGTTTTTTGATATATGACAATATACATCATGGCGATGATGTAAAATGTGAATAGATTTAACTTTCTAAATTGTTGACCTAAATATACATATAAAACTTATTTTATTTCACATTGTATCATATTACTTGGTATTGTTTTTAATTTCACCTAGTATCCAACCCCAAAATTCATTTTCACATCTGACATGAACTGCACCAAAGGTTTCAAAGATCTCCATAGGGAACGGTATGGCTCAATCTGTTCACTGAATACAAAATATTATTTTCTGGGACTTGAAATCGTATAATTTACAAATGCCTATTTTCAGGTGTTCAGACAGGCAGATGTGTGCATTACTCTGACTCTATAAAGGCATGTGAAGTGTTGGGCTGGTGTCCTGTGGAGAAGAAAGTTGAACCTCCAAAGTAAGAGGTCCAAACCCCTACCACAGCCATGGCAGTGTAGCCCCACCCCCCAAATTTTATTGGGAGAGTTCCTAGCCCTTGCGGGCCATGGCTCGTGTGGGTGCTCAGGAGCAGTGAGGTCTGGTAAGCAATTGGGAGGAGCTGGCTCCGAGGGGGCTCTGGAGGGTGCTCTTGTAGAACCGGAACCGAGATCGGCACATCCGGCTGAGAATGGCAGACTAGATTCTCAGGGTTAGGGATCTGCAATCGTGACTGTGACTGCGGAACGGAATTCGCAGGGAACTGGAATGGCTCTCCTGGCTGTGATTTGGAAACAGGAGTCGGGAATGTCTCTCCTGGCCGTGACTGTGGAAAGGGATCTGCAGGAAACTGGAAAAGCTCTCCTGGCCGCGACTGCAGAACGGAATCAGCAGGAAATTGGAACGGCTCTCCTGGCCGTGACTGTGGAATGGAATCCATAAGGAACTGGAACGGCTCTCCTGGCCGTGATTCGGGAACAGGACTTGGGAACCGCTCCCCAGGCCGTGATTCAGGAACAGGACTCGGGAATGGCTCTCCTGGCCATGATTCAGGAACAGGTTCGGGAACCGCTCCCCAGGCCGTGATTGAGGAACAGGACTCGGGAATGGCTCTACTGGCCGTGACGGGCAGACTATATTCTTAGGGATCGTGAAAGGGCACTCCTAGCCGTGACTGGCAGACTGGATTCTCAGGGGTCAGGAATGGCACTCCTGTACGGGCATCGGACGGTGCTCTAGCAGCATGGGCATCGGGTCTGTCGGCTGGTCTGTGGACGGTGGGCTGGCTTTGGCTCGGGCCCGGACGTCTCCTAGACACTACGGGAGATCCACGGGAAGAGAAGATCCAGAAGGGAAGATCCCTCTTGTAAAGACGGAGGAAGTGAGCGGCAAGCTCCATCAGTGTGATGGTCAATCCTTCTGACACAATCATGCTGTAATGAAAACACAAGGAAGACTAGGACAAACGCAGTTTAAAATACACAACATAACGAGGGGAGAACTAAAGACACCTGGGGAACACGGCTGAGAAGAAACTTACACAAGGAACTAATCTGAGACAGGAACAACCAAATATGGGCAGACACATTGGGAGCAAAACACAGGGCACGGACACACAAGTCTGACAATCTTTATAAATACACAACAAATATAGACAGTGCACATACATATATTATGGACACAAAAACATTTATTTTAGGTGTAATTAATCACTAATAGTCGCACTAGGTAAAATATATATGCACTTAAAACAACTAATGTTATTATCTTCTTAATTTATCTGTTGGCCACTGTAGGTGGACTGGTTCATTGATGTCATTGCTGGGTGTGTTATAAGTGGGTACGAAGAAAACAAATATAAATATCTGAAAATAAATGTATTTAATTTTTCCCTCAATGTACAAATACCGAATTAAATAAAAACAAATATCCCAGCTGATTTTCTAATACTGACTATTATTTGTTATTAACCTTTTACACTTTTACGCCTGCATTTTGCCAACCAAATTAAAAAGCTGCCCATAACCACATGCAGAGGTGTATATACAAAAGATTGGTTTCATTTTAAAGGAAACCTTTTGAAATTACATAAAAACAGTTGAAATTGATTAAAATTATTGTATATATTGTCTATGTTATAATTAAGACAAAAAAAGAGGCGCTTTTTTATTTTTTTGCTGTAAACTGAAATTTGAAAATGTATAATTCAGGTTCTGATCAGGAGAGTTGGAGATTGTGGCGTACAAGAGGTACAAATTATGTAAATATTGTTTAGATTTTTGCACAGAATGATCGTTTCATGTATAAACACCTCAGTGTGTCGTCACAAGCTGTAGGGTTTGATTTGGTTTTGTCTGTGTGTTTTTTGGCTTTCTGAACTTTGGAACATTTGGGGACCAAATATTGACTTTTCATTATATAACTGACAAACTGCAACGGGATGAGGTAAAGTTTCTTTGTGTTCTACTGAAGAAGCAAAATCACATCTTGGATAGTTATACGACAAAGTGTCAAGTTAGTTTCGCTTTCTCATGGGAACAGCTTCTTCTCGATCTGTTGCATATTATGTTTTGTTTTCGTTTGTAAGTTAATTCTTGTTATATGATGACTGATTACAAATATATATGCATATATGTATGATTTAGATTCTTTGGATTAACATAATTTCAGTAATAGTCTATTCAGTAATAGCGGTTAGCCTAGTCTATATTTAGCACGACATTCAGTATGGTGATTTAATTTTACTTTAATATGATAATTTATCTATAAGGGTTAATATCTGTATTTGATACTATTTTATAGTTGCTTTGATAATATTTGAGCGCTTATGGAGATATAAGTGTCAGAGTTACTTATATGCAGTTGTTGTATAATTATTTTGATTATTGTTTGTTAATTTTTACAGTTTTACTTCTAATTCATAATGTACAAATACACCTTAAAGGCATCTTATTAAAGCGACAAAGACTAAGATGAATCCTGACTCATCTGTACTTTATGGCTGGAGTTTGACTGGCTGTTAAATTGCATTCACACATGCAAGGAAAACAGTGCAATGTCATTTATTGGTTAAGAAAATGTAAAATAAATAAATAACAACTATAATACAAATGCTTAATTAACTTAATTTATTAAGCAACCATGATCGACAACAGATGGTTTGATACCTTGCAGCAGACATACATTTTTCATGAATTGTCACTGGTGTTACTTCTTTATGGGTAACATCAGTGAAGATCAGTATATAACATCTCTGCTGATTTACAGTATTGTTTCACTGATGTTTTTCTGTCACATTAAATAAAGTATAATCTTCTTATTTATTAATTTTTAGCTCTTGATTACATGCCAGATAGTCCCGGTTGCTCTTTTCTGCAGTTATTGTGGAATATTTCTTGATTACATAAATTGTTCTGATGAGGTTTTAAAGACAAAACTTAATAGTAATGTTTGCAAGAGCATCATGTTCTGGGTTTATCTCTCTAGACAAAGTAAACAATTCAACTGAGAATATCAGATTATTTTAGCAAGACTAAGGATGGGACATACTAAACTTAATTTGACTCTGTAAATAGTAGAATTATTTGAAACATGTAGAACATTTGTTATAAATTGATTCAAGACATGAATGGAAATTAACTATTTAGAGAACTCTACAATATGGAATAGAAAGAATATAAAACCAGTAATTTATTGTGAACTTATAGATTTTAAAGATAAAGATTTAAATTGCACCTAAAAGCTGGTATGCAACTCCCCAATAAACCCACAAAAGAAGAAGTCTGTGTTCAAAACCACATACTCAATGAGTAGGTACTTAATTTTAATAAGTACTTAAAAAGTGCTGAAAGAGTACTGTAAATATGTTGAACAAAATGTTAAACAACGTAGACAAAAGAATTAATAAAAGATGTGAGCTGTATAATTTGTTATTTACATAATGTTACAAGACATTGAAGTCTACATTGAATATAAAAACATTTTGAAGAATGAAAAATGTTTACTGTGAACTGTGAAATAAAATAACTGCAGAGAATTCTGAGCACTCGACACGCTGTTGCCCTGTCTCATGATTATTATCCTGTATTTCAGGTACTCTATCTGCTGACGTGCTACTGTTGCTGTGGTACCCGTGACATGGGTTTGTAGCTGGATCCTATTGACCACACCTGAAACACAAAGAAACCTGTGTGCAGTAAACAATTGGTTACACCATTAGGTATTTTCGGTACTTACCAATACTAAACTAAAAGTGAAAGAATATGCTGCCATAATCAGGATATGACATAGTGTTTGTATGTAAGCAAACAGTTTGCTGAATATAAACATTTCATATTGAATTTAATAATAGTTTTTATTTAACTGTGCATGGTTTTACACACTGAAAAAATGTCTTCTAAAACAAATGAAAGTACAGCAGCTCATAGACAATTTGGTTGGTTGGTACAATGAAAGTTTGTATGCATACAATAATAATAATCTTTCAGATCACATGACAAACTGAAAACGATTAATATTCATGGAAATTCCAGAGCATGAGAGACTTCATCTTTTTATCAAAATATAATACAGAGACTTGAAATAAACCAAGAAGAGCTTTGCTGTGACAACTCCACAAATGTATGGTCACATAAATGGTGTATTATAAATAAAACTTTCTGTTAGAGAAAACAAAAAAACTTAGAACCATGTTCTGTAAATTTACAGTCAGAACCAGGGAAACACAAGAACAAATGAAGAACAACTAGCAAACTGGCCACCTTATATTAAATTAAATATTTAAATATATATACAGTATATATACACATTTAAATATTAAATTCAGATTCAAGTTCATTGTTTGTAGTCATGTTAATAAATACTCCTTGTTGTGATGTATCAACCTAGAAACTTATCTTAATAAGTTTAAAGGAATTGTGCTCTCAAAAATGTAAATTCTGTCATTCTTTATTCTTTAATTTTCACAGAAGAAGAAAAAAACATACAGGTTTTGATTTCCTTAATTTACACATAATTAATTACACTTACATGAAGTATGTTCATTTAAAATGTGCATCCTTTTGCCATAAATGTGTTATATACATAAAAAGCTTTGTTTTTAATGGAATAAAAAAAAAATTAAGCTATTTTTATTACAGGATCACATGATGTGTCCTCATAAACTACATAAACCAGCATACACACACACACACAATAGATATCTGATGCAGTTGCGATAGTGTGATACTAATCTTGTTTAAGATGTCTGAGTAGTTTCATATTTCAAAACTATTTTAAGATCTTTGACAAAAAGCCACTAAAAGAAAATATGGTGTCCAGAGCAAAAATTGTGTCAAGACCGAATGACTTAATATGCATCAATTCCATTGGCAGCTCTTTCATGAGTCTTAAAGGAAAGATAATAAAGTCTGCAGCAAGAAAAATTGTATGTTTTTCAGTCAGGCTTACATTTGCTCCTCTGCTTTCAGCTCTCCTCAGCTTCTTCACAGAGTCTTGAATGTTTCTCTTCAGTAGGTCTACAGCCACACACTTCACTTGGAACTGAGTGGTAAGTAATTCAGTAACTTTTTCTGTTGAATCCTGTCTTGATAACTTAATATAAATCAGGATCCTTTCCTGATATAACGTGTACAAATCTATTGCCTTTTCAGCCTTTTCCAGATCAGCCAGTGCTAGAGTGATATAACCAGTGTCTTTCTTCTTAATGATGGCCAGTGCACGGTTATAGAGAGGAATAATCTCTCCAGATGCACCATCCTCCAAAGCTTTGGTGTACATCTCAATGCTTTCAGTAAGGCGTCCCTTCTCACGGAGATTGTTTCCAGATCTGATGTAATAGTAGACCATGGAGGATGGAGACTGTTTAGTCAACAATTTCTGCTTTGCTCTCGACAAGGCCATCATCAACTGTTCCTTCTTCATCTCAGTGGACTTTTCCTCAGTGGAGTGCATCAGGAGCCACAAACCCCAGCACTCATGAAGAGAGAGCACTACTACATCACGCTGCTCTGAAAAAACATCATCTTCATAAATGGTATCCAAAACATCAAGGTAGCCAGAAAAGAGCTCTTCCTCATTTGTGATTTTTGGAATGTCTTTTTCAAGGAACCTTGAGAGTTTGATGTTAACCAGAATATTTCTGGCATCTTTTACCTGCTCAATATTGCTTTCCATAATTGGAAATGATTTCATCAATAAATATGTGAGGGCAGAGATCATTGCATCATGAGTTTGAGAGCTGATAGTTTTCAGGTATTGATTAACTGCATCCTCAAAAAAATCCTCTGTGCATTCATGTGGCATCAATATACTTGTAAGACATGACTTAATTTTAGTTATAATGTGGTTTAGATCGCTGTGTAACCTGGAGAGAGATGTGTTTAGGCCCATCACTAGTTTGACTAAGTCAGAGAAATGACTGGAGCACATGATGAGTTGAGCGGATCCTGGACTTCCTTGACGAGCCGTTCGTCCAAATGCTTGCTGTTCAACACGTACGTTCAGAGGTAAGAAGGTCTGCACCACAAATAGTCCTCCTGCTTCATTTACACTTTTACAAACCTTCAGGTCTGTACCTCGACCTGCTAGATTAGTTGCAATGATGACGTCACCCGCTTGGACAGTTTTATCAATTATTGTGGAGTTATTCATATTGTTATTTACATATAGTTTTAATTTTTCTTTTGAAATGGTATTTCCAATTGTGAAATAACTGTGAAATTTTTCCGCACGATTGATAGTTTCACAGATGATAAGAGCTGCCCGTGGACCTCGATAAACTGTGGAGGACACTTGATGTTTAACAACATCACAGACGGTACTGATCCAATCTTCTTCTTCAGCTATCACCAAACCCTCCAACTCATAAAGTTTCCTTCGTCTAAAGGAGGGAATCTTGCAGGTCTCAATTCCATTGTAGAGTTTCTTGAGCATGTCAAGCTCTGTTTGGTCACCCAAAGTACCTGTGATCCCATAGATCTTGTTTGAGTATCTCCTAAATAAGCCCACATTAGACATGAAGTTTGTGATTAAACTCATGTTGGACAGTTTAGTTTGGTGTTTCATCTCCAGGAACTGCTGAAGTCCTTCCCCCCATTTCATGTTGTTTTGTACAACACCAGTGCATTCGTAATCAACAGGAGAGACTCCATCTCCTTGAATGACATATTCATGCCCCAGAGTCATTTTGGTGGCTTGCAGAGCATTTTCAATCCAAGTTTGTAATTTGCCATCAATGAGATCTTTCAGGCCTGGGATGTGACAATCAGTTTGTTCCTCCATTGATTCAAACTGAAAACACTTTTTAATTAATTTACACAATGACATAACAAGAGAGTCCTCCTCATAGTACACTAAACGACATTTTCCATTACCTAGGAGAAACAAAGTTATTTCTTGTTTCTTATTTGTGCCTGTGTGACTGATCTCCTTTAGTTTCTCTAAATTCCCATCAGGCCCTTCCTGGTAAAGTTGAAAGAAATACTCAGGAAACTTTCCCACAAATATGTTCAGGAGTTCCTCTGTTTGTTCAATGCTTGCATTATCTAGTTCTTCCTCTGCATCTGCAGCATTCTGCAAAGTACTGAGTTGATCAATGTTTTCATCTTCATGCATGATTTCAGACAGAACCTGAGAGAAGAGTCGAATGGGTCCTAAAATCTCTCCAGTGTCAAAACGCTTCAGCTGATTGACAATTAACCAAATTTCAGCCAATAATCCATTGAGAGATTCCATGAGAGGCATATTACTATTTAAATAAACCACTTCAAGACCTTTGTCCAGCATTAGCGAGTCCACCTCATCCACTATAACACACTGAAACTCTCTCTTAGGTCTCACATCTCTTCTGTGGAAGCGCTGTCTCAGAAAATCACCCGCAAAATTGTCAGCCGTACCATAAACTACCTGACATTCATAGCACTTCTTCAGGTCTTTATCTTCTGATTTATTGGTGTTGACGTCAACAGTGATGTTAAGTCTCTTATAAAATGCAGACCATTCTTCAGCGTCTCTTTCAGCAAGTACAGGAGAACTGGAGATGATATCAGGGGTTTTTCCATTTATGGCCTGATATGCAGCGAACATTGCAACGATACACGACTTTCCTTCTCCTGTTCCAACCTGAACCAGTCGACTTGATTTAGAAAGAACCAGAATGCACCAGCTCACCATCTGAGTAAGGCGAGGTTTATTTCCAATTGTCTTTTCTGCAGCGTTGCAGAGGTTAAACAGAATTAGCATTATTCCTTGTAGATGTGGTGCTGAAGAAGCTGATAGACATTTGGAGACAGAAGACACAATGTCTTTTACCTCTTGCATAGTTTGTTCATCAATAACTGCTTGTTCTTCAATTTCCTCCAAAATCTCTTCCAGTGTTTTGTCTTTAGTGTTATTGACTATTTTCTTAATTTTGGCCTCAACATGATCCAGAATCCTATCATTTTGCAAAGTAAAATCTGACACTTTGATTTTGTGAATCTCCACTTGATGAAGGATTCTCATCATCCATGTGTGAAAATCTTCATTTTT
>JAUMHQ010000296.1:374698-389564 GCA_032361165.1 Enteromius paludinosus | reverse complement strand
AGGAAGATTGTGGAGAAGGACCGATTCCAGACCTTGGGGAACCTGCGGAAGCAGTGGACTGAGTCTGGAGTAGAAACATCAAGAGCCACCGTGTACAGGTGTGTGCAGGAAATGGGCTACAGGTGCCGCATTCCCCAGGTCAAGCCACTTTAGAACCAGAAACAGCGGCAGAAGCGCCTGACCTGGGCTACAGAGAAGTAGCATTGGACTGTTGCTCAGTGGTCCAAAGTACTTTTTTCGGATGAAAGCGAATTTTGCATGTCATTCAGAAATCAAGGTGCCAGAGTCTGGGGACTGGGGAGAGGGAAATGCCAAAATGTCTGAAGTCCAGTGTCAAGTACCCACAGTCAGTGATGGTCTGTATAAGAGCAATACCCACCTGCTGAATGATCTTCCTTCTTTCCTGTTTGTCAATCTTTCTGTTAAATTCTTCCACTTCACTGAAATAGTTATCAGAGACAAATCACAGTAGTGTTAACAAAAATACAAGACACAAAGTTATAATCTGGACCAGAAAGAAAGATCTTCTCAGCCTCCCGCAAGGAGACATTCTGTCGAACAGCAAGTGCATTTATAATCGCCTATAAAAAACATTAATAGAAATATAGCAAAGCTGAACTACAGAATGGGCAGTGGATGATTTTAAGCCTCTTGAAAAAGAAAGAATTGTTCAAATATTTTGAGATCAAGGAAAATATCCCTAGTGCATTTTTTTATCATCTGTCCTACAATGAGTCTTACCAAATCCATAATATCACTTCATACTAGCCATGCAGAACATGACAGAAACTAATATATGATAACCATAGGCCTGCAGATTACGCTAAACAGTAACAAACTATTAAAATGCCAATGCCAAAATTACAGGCTGGTAACACATATCGTAGTGCAACCAGGCAGTCAGCAGGTTAATTATAAAATATTTAATACTTAAGTAATATGGTAAAACAATGAGTATTAAGCAAGTTCCCTTTCGACATTTCACTCGTTCTGCGTCTGCTAAGACGCATGGGGATAACTCCTTTTTCGCCCTAACTGAAGCCTATTCTAAAACGCAGTTTTCTTATTTACTAAAACTGCACGGTGTTGGCCACTGTATGGTGGACTTATTTTTAACCAATGGGCAAGGCCCTGCGAACAGCTGGCCAATGCCGTTGACCACACCCCATGGCGTGATGTCTCTGCTCCAATGACAGCAGGTGGTGCCATGGTGGTGTGATATGGCGTGACCCGTGTCTAGCTTAGGACATGCTAGCCATCTTCAGATCTTTCTCCTTCAGCGACGGAATCCTTTGCTGTCCCTGACGTGAAGCCTTCTGCAATTTAAATTTCTACCCTACTATTACTTTAATCTACATCATGCACTGCTCCAAGTGTCGCACCAGGATACCCCTGGAGGATGGACACCGCGACTGCGTCCAATGCCTTGGGAGGGACCACACGGAGGCCGCCTTCACAGGATCTGAGTGTGACGCCTGCGAAAAACTGAGCATGGCCACTCTTCGCACCAGGCTCGCGTCCTTTTAAGTCCTTTTCGCGTCCCTACTCCACCAGGCGGAGGACCAAGGCTTCCACCGCCTTTGCCTCCTTCGACGGGGAATCCGGGAAAGGCTACGAGACGCTGCCTCCCCTAGACCAGACGGTTGCTGCTCACCTCTGCCCCCCATCGTCAGCGGGATGGAGGACCAGACCAGCCCACCCCTCGAAGCCCTGCAGGACCACGTCCTCACTGGCTGGAAGGGCGTTCTCCTTCGCTGGTCATGCCGCCTCCGCTTTACACGCGATGGCGGTTCTGCAGGTCTTCCAGGCCAAAATCCTTGCGGCATCAGAGGACCAACCAGATGCCGATGGGGTGAGGGAGCTGTGCAGCACAACGGACCTGGCGCTAAGGGCGACCAAGGTAACGACCCAAGCCATCGGCCGTTCCATGGCTAGCCTGGTGGTGCTGGATAGGCATCTGTGGTTGACGTTGATGCAGATCAAAGACACAGACAAAACACCATTCCTCGACGCGCCGATTTGGTCCATCCGTTGAAGGGTTTACGGAACGCTTCACGGATGCGCAGAAAGTGTCACAGGCTATGCGGCACTTTTTGCCAAAGAGGACCTCGTATTAGTCCCTTCACAGCGACTTAACTACAGACATAATAAAACCATTATCACTCCACCTGAATGCCTGGCACGCCATTCCCGGGGTGTCAGAATGGGTTTTGGGGATAATAGAAAGAAGCTACAGCCTTCAGTTCGTCGAAAGGCCGAAGCCCTTCAGCAAAGTCATACATACCACGGTCTCAAGCCCCGCCACGCGAGTGCTCAGAGCCAAGATAGACACCAAGGTTCAGAGCCAAGGTTCCCCCCTCAGACAGAGAAAAAGGGCATTAAAACAGATCTTTTCTGATCCCCAAGCGAGACAGCGGGCTCAGGCCCATTTTAGACTTAAGGATTTTGAATCGTGCCCTTATCAAATAGCCGTTCAAAATGTTAACTCTGCCGAAAACACTCTCACAAATTCAACCAGGAGACTGGCTGTTTTCACTGGACCTGAAAGACGCTTACTTTCACATTCACATTTTTGAGATTTGCCTTCGAGGGGATGGCATATCAATATATGGCCCTTCCCTTCGGTCTGTCCCTTGCCCCCCGTGTATTCACGAAATGCATGGATGCGGCGCTTTCCCCTCTAAAAGCGATGGGAATCTGCGTGCTGAATTACCTAGTCGATTGGCTCGTTCTAGCCAGATCAAGGAAGGAAGCGGAGAAGCACAAACAAATTATACTCAACCACTTGCATCAACTGGGGCTCAGAGTGAACTTCGCAAAGAGCAAGCTGTTACCCAGCCAACAGAACAGTGGGAACAGTGATAGACTCAGAGCGGATGAGAGCAGCGCTCTCTCCAGAGCGAGCCGCGAACAATTGAACGAGCGCAACCTCCTTCGGCCCCAGACGCACTCTAAAAGCTTTCCAGAGAATGCTTGGGTTGGTGGCAGCAGCTTCGCCCGTCCTGCAGCTAGGCCTCCTTCATATGAGGCCCCTACAGTTCTGGTTAAAGCAATGGGTGCCGCCGCGAGTTTGGCGTCTCAGGTGAAAAAAGCTCAGAGTGAACGCAGCTTGTGTAATGGCGCTGCGCCCTTGGAAAGACATCCGCTGGCTGCAAAAAGGAATCCCTCTATATGTGATGAACAGGAGGAGAATCCTCCTCAGAGATGCCTCCAAGTCAGGTAGGGGCGCGTTGTGCGAGGGCTCGCCAGCCTCCGGCCGGTGGTCAAAGGAGGCCAGCGAATTACAAATAAACTGCCTGGAGATGATGGCAGTGTGTCACGCGTGTCACTTCTTCCTCCCGCAATTGAGGGACAGTCACGTTCTGGTGAGCTCGGACAGTATGACAGTGGTTTCATTCATAAATCACCAAGGGGGCCTTTCATCGAAATGCCTGTACAAGTTGGCAGCAAGCCTCCTAAAGTGGGCTCTGCCGAACTTTTGCTCGATAAGAGCATCTCACATACCAGGCATTCTCAACCAGGGCGCAGACATGCTGTCCAGGGGAAAGGTCAGCCCATCGGAATGGGCTCTACACCCCCGAGAAATCCAGACAATCTGGCACTTATTCAGAAGGGCAGAAATAGACCTTTTCGCTTTGAACGAGAACACTCGCTGCCCAGCATATTTCACCATGGATATGGATGCTCTCGCCCAGCCCTGGCCGAGACTTCCTCTCTATGCCTTTCCCCCAACCCCCCTGATAACTCAGGTGATCAACAGGGTCAAGGAAAAGGGCCACAAGCTCCTCCTGGTAGCCCCTCGGTGGCTGAACCAGCCATGGAAAGCGAGCCTTTATGCGATGCTGACAGCAGCCCTGTGGCCGATCCCCCTGAGAAAGGACCTATTATCTCAGGTGAAGGGCACAATCTGGCACCCACAGCCCAAGCTGTGGGCTCTGCATGTGTGGCCGCTCGACGGGAGCCTGCTCGCCTCCCAGAGCGCGTATTAAACACTTTTTCTCAAGCTAGAGCCCCGTCCACGAGATGCCTTTATGCTTTGAAATGGGCTGTGTTTTCTAGATGGTGCACAGAGCGCAGTGAAAAACCCCCGAAGTGCGACATGCCAGTGATACTCGCATTCTTACAGTGCCTACTGGATAAAGACCGAGATCTTTCCACCCTCAGGGCTTACGTGGTGGCAATATCAGCCCACAATGACCTGATAGAGGGACAATCTGTGTCAAAAGATGCTTTGCATGCTTAGCATTGGCATCTGTTAAGCGAGTAGGCGACCTGCAAGCACTGTCTGTGAGCCCTGCATGCCTTGAGTTAGAAAGAAATTACTCGAAAGTCATCCTAAAGCCAAGACACGGCTATGTATCTAAAGTACTCTCTACCCTGTTCAGAGTCCAGGTGGTCTCTCTAACGACTTTGCCACCCTCTGAAGGACAGGAATCCAACCCCCTCTGCCCGGTCAGGGCATTGAGAGCTTATGTTGAGCGCTCAGCTGACTTCAGACGCTCTGACCAGCTGTTTGTATGCTTCGGTGTCCGCTCCAGAGGGCTACCAGTCTCGAAGTAAAGGCTTGCAAAATGGGTTGTGAACGCTATTTCACTGGCTTACTCTTCTGCAGGCCTGGAATGTCCCCTGGGAGTTACAGTAAATGTCATTCTACTAGATCCACTGCCTCTACCTGGGCCTGGGCTAATGGAATTTCTCTATCACCTTTGCCAGGTTCTATAATTTGGACATCCCTGCATTGCATGCAAAAGTCCTCTCTGCCAAGTAACTCCTGCGGTCCGGTCTGCTTAACCCGGCCGCAAACTCGCTTCTCTGTGAAGTTTCACCCTCAGCACCGAACAGCCCTTTTCGTCGCTGAACTCCCTCCTGTGAAGCGAGCCAGATGGACCAATTATCATTTATAGGCTCACTAACTGCATCCTCAGATCCAGTTATAGCCTGACAGACTTACTCTTTGAGCTTCACTTGCAGCGCTGTACAGCGCATTATTTGCCTAACCAAACTCCCTTCCGAGAAAGCGAGTTGGTCAAGCTTATCGGAATTACAGGCTCTCTAGTTGCAGCCTCAGCTTCAGTTATAGCCTGTCAAATAAGTGCACTATAATTTGAATGGGCTCCCTTCAATAAAGCGAGCTATTCTGAATCATTATCAATTTAGGCTCCCTGCACTGCAGTCTCCTCAGCTTCAGTCATAGCCTGACAAAACTAAACTCTGAGCTATCCGGCGCTGCCGGCTCTCCAGCAAGTGTATTCGCCCTCACCTTCGGCTGCTCTGTAAGGTGTTAATACTTTAACTCCTGTAATAGGAGAGTTACTTTGACCTGTGCTTGATGACTGCCGTATCCCTCATCAGTCACTGCCTGGTTACAAACATAGTAAATGTGCTCAAAGCCAGCCCAAAAACGGCCTGGCTTAAAAGCATTATAATCGTACATCAGGGTTCTTTCACTGTTTGACCGCCTTGTGCTCAAGAGAGAACTCGTTGTGTTTACATCACTTGCATATTCTATTACCTAGCCGCGTTATCGCCGCGGGTATAGGCTCTTAAGCCTTCAAGTGATTGGTCAAGGGTGCTTGTGAAGTAGATGGCCGCGGGTTTCCCCTAGGTCTGCTCGCAGGCTTCAAATTCCAGACGGGATAGCATGGCGGGATTATACAGTGTTCCCCATGCATCTTAGCAGACGCAGTATGAGTGAAATGTCTGAAATTTATGGTTTACTTGCATAACCTTTGTTCCCTGAGACATGGAACGAGTACTGCGTTCGGGGCCGTGCTATGAGAGGCCATCGCTTCAGTCGAATTAACCTGAAGATGGCTAGCATGTCCTAAGCTTATATAGACACGGGTCACACCATATCACACCACCATGGCGCCACCTGCTGTCATTGGAGCAGAGACATCACGCCATGGGGTGTGGTCGACAGCATTGGCCAGCTGTGGGCCTTGCCCATTGGTTAAAAATAAGTCCCCCATACAGTGGCCAACACCGTGCAGTTTTAGTAAATCTTTAATCAGTGTTTTTGGTGGTCCAGGTCAGTGAATGGCGCTTTCACAAAAAACTAGGGTCCTAAAACTGCTGTCCTAAAATTGAGGGTCCTGAAACTGCTGTGCCTCCAGTTATGCTGGAATATACTGTTGGCACTGAGCACGCAAGCTATTTTAGCGTCTCACTAAAATAGGCCTATTGTAATGACAAAGGGAAAGTAGCTTGTGGGTGTACAAATAATGAGATCAGATTGAGAAACTAAATTTAGTGTTGGTTACTTACTGATTAGTTTATCAAATAATATTTGTTTTCAGCATGACTTACTGCAATTAACAGTAGACACTTCAAGCTTTCTAGAGATATGTGTCTCATGTCTGTGTGCCTTGTTTTCGCGGAGCATCAGTTAATTTTAATGACAGCTTTTTAAAAACAGTTCGCGGAGAGAACAAAGAAAAATCCTGCATACTTTTTTTTTCCTTATTTTGCAACAAGCACACACTTTTGTTGGTATTGAGAGTGTACTCAAAATAACTCAGATTAGAAGGGTGTATAACACTTGTGTGACCAAAATCAACAGAGTACTTTTAGTGTCTATTGCAATGATCAGATAAAAAAGACCCCGATCACGCAGGCATGATCCGCGTCCTCAGAGAGGATGTCTTTGTCCAATCCCAACCTAAAACACACTCCAAGGCATTCATCTGGCCAGTCCACCTCTTTGGCAATTTCTAAGAACTCCTCCACATACCATTCCAACGTCCAGCAACTCTGCCACAGATGCATAAGTCTACCTTCAGCCATTATAGTCATTTTTGTAGGTCCGTGATTTCTGTTATGTGATGTGGTTGTAGAATAAACAATCATTCCAAAGAACTTAATTTGATGTTCCTTTAATACTTTGAAAGTTTAAATTTATCAGGCCTAATTTTGTTCTGAAGATGAAAGTTGTCCCGTTTGTAATGTGTAACTGCATGTGGAGCTTGCAGGTTCACTTGATTTTATTTCCCTTATAAAAGTGTAAGTACAGCTTACAGTTCACGTTCAAGAATAAAACATTATTCAAAACTATTCTAAATATTTATTTTGTGTATATTCACAAGAAAAACAGCTGTGTTTTGTAAATAAAGGTAACAAATTGGAGGCCGCTTTCTCAAGAGCGCATCACAAAAATTAACTAACATTCTGCATAGACTTTAGGCTGCTACTTGATGCAGTTTTTTTCTTTCATTTTGTTAATTTATTTTGTTAGAAAAATATATTTGGCATATGGGTCTATAAGCTTTGTTAAGTTAGGTTTTTCTCTTTTTGCTTGTATAAAATAAATAGCTACCTGGAAATATAGGTATTTTTAATGGGTCACAGCCAAGTAAAAATTTTAATGTAATTTAATTGTAATTTCACATTACGCTGTCTGTTAATAATGGCTTAACGACCATCGGTTGCTGCTTAGGAGAAATAAAATAACGAATTAATAATAAAGTTAATCATTAAAAAAAACTATTTAAATAAAAAAAAAAACTAAATACAAAAAAATTAAAACACATTAAACTTGTTAAATATTTTGATAGGCTTATACAATTTAATGTTTTCTTTTTTTTTTGTTTGTTTATTTCAACTGATGAAGAACAAGTTACTATTGCTCAGTAGGTAAAATTATGTATGAAAATAGCTCAAGGGCAAAAATTGTTTTGCCATACAACAAAACCTATGCAACAATTTGTTTTTGTTTTTTA
Organism: Enteromius paludinosus; assembly: GCA_032361165.1. NCBI lineage: Eukaryota > Metazoa > Chordata > Actinopteri > Cypriniformes > Cyprinidae > Enteromius > Enteromius paludinosus. The sequence continues at coordinate 381,846 of JAUMHQ010000296.1, read as the reverse complement.
AAGGATGACATCATTACTCACACCATTTTATCAGAAAAAAGCCAGATGGATGGAAACAGGCTAAAAGCAAATTTAAATTTTTTTTAGGCAACTACTATTTGTCGATAACAAAACACTGTAAAAACTGGATGGAAATTACGCTAATGTTGTGATAAGTAGGCTATGCTAACTTTATAACTCTTTGTAAGCTTTGGTGCTTAATTGCATTTTTCCCATTACATTACTTTTACTTTTATACTTAAAGCATTTTTGAAACTAGTACTTTTACACTTTTACTTGAGTAAAAAACTTGAGGATTCTTCAACTTCTTTTTAAACTAGTATCTATATTTCTACTTGAGTAATGAATGTGAATACTTTTGACACCAGTGAAAATATTTAGTCAAAAAATACATTACAATATAGTTCAAGTGATTAAAGAACACAAGCTGACCCTTTCATTTCTTAAAAACAAACAAACAAACAAACAAACAAGCAAGAAAAGAAACATCAAAATAACTTAAATTCAGTCATTTTCAATTACTTACCAGCTGTGACGATTATTATAACTGAAGACAGTAAAATAAGTGCCAGGCACCTCCCCATCATCTTCAGCATGATTAACTTTACACCCAGAACAAGCTTCTCCACACTGATGATACAGAAGTACAGGCATCCTCTTAATCAGAGAGAAAGAGACTCAACATCCTCCAATCACACTCGCTCTTACCTTATTAGACACAACAGAGGAAATCATCAAACAACCTCAGCGACAAATCAGATGATGCTTTTATAATTTTCTCCATATATAATCAAAACTATCAGTGCTGATGAACCCCTCCTCTCCAATGAGGGGATGTAGAAACACATACACACACACACACACACATACACACAGAGAAATAAATATGTATATAAGACTTAAAGGAGGCAGGAAACTCTCCAGTTTATTCACAGCCAAAGCCAAACACCTGCAGAGATAGAAGCAATGATAACTAACTAAAAATATATTCTAGAAGTGTCTATTAGTGCACATGGTATATTACCATGACATTAACACATAATGAATACAACTTTTTTTTAACTGGGTTGTAATATGAGGAAAACAAAATAGTCTAACACATCACTATATTAAAAAAAAAAAAAAAAAAACATAAATATGGTTTAAAGGAAATTATTGTTTTGATGCGGAAATGAGGTTCCTGAAACATTATCAGGGGCATTATGACTGCAAGTCTTCTGCATCTTGAGGGTCAATTCGTGGACTTGATGAGAAGAAAAGACAGTCAAATCCAGATTATATCTGTCCTTTTTAAAAAAAAATGTATTTGATGCCAGCAGGGCATGGTATACTGGTGTAGGCCAGGGGCGTCAAACTCAGTTCCTGGAGGGAGTTTAGGTTTAACCCTGATCCAGCTAATTACACACTTCAAGCTTTTATTAAAACTGTAATTTATTAAAACTGTATTTTTTACAAAAACGTTTTGGCAGCTGTGGCTTTAAAAAAAAAAAATCTGCCTTCACAGCGTCAAACATCAATGAATTATTGCTAGATACTTTTCATATCTTACAATTTAATATGGATGACACGTTTTGGGATTATATTTTGACAGCGGCTATTAACACTAAGTGTAAAATAGCATTTTCTGATATGTATACCACTTATTGCAAGCGACAGATACATTATTAAGTAGATGACGTGGTTGACACCTTTTTATTGTGAAAATAAAGACCTCCCTAAACCTACCAAAAATTTTATTTTCAACTTTTTGACTATTTCTTTCATTTCATTTTTATTTTATTTGAAATTTTAAAAGGAAAAAGTGTCTGTTTTTGGGGCACCCTGAGTGGGTGTCTCATCCAGGGAGTAATTCAATGTAGAACCGCCACCTGGCTCGTCCCTCAAATAATCATAGTCTGTTTGAAAACAAAAGCAAAAGTTTGCATTGCATTAGAATGTTAATATATACAACTAGATATATTCAGAGTGACATAAGGCAAAAAAAGCCTACCAAAGAAATTATGAACATCTTTGCTGAAATTCCTCACATCGTCATATTTTTCCAGACCTCCCTCTGACATAAATGTGTAAGTAAGTAACAAAAAAATAATGTTATTCACAAAATTCTATACAGTATATTGAATAATAATTATAATATAATGAAGTCTATATAATTTATAATTTAACACTACATAATAGGCCTTTTTCACACTCTACGTTTGAAAACTGGGAGTTTTGTGTAGTTGTGTGAAATAACATCCGCTGGAGCCTGTTTTAAAGGCAACACCCATATCAAGGGGTTGTTGTGATTTATTAATAAACAATTCATCAAAGATGTTTCATCAAAATATGTTAACCACAGTTTTCCACCATAATCAGGTTTGGTGAAATGAGGACAAATGTTGTCATGATATTCTGATGGATATTTCATGATTTAAATGGGAGCACTAGGTGTACAATACTTCAAAGACAGACAGGGCTGTTGCAGGCCAAATGGGTGCCCTATGCAGAATGGTAATGTTGTGCCCCCAACAACAACAGCACCTACTATAAAGGGGGTCTAAATAGAACTTTAATAAAATATATATATATATAAAAACAAAATAACTAAATTGTAATTAAATTTATTTGATCTATAAATTACAATTGCAGCTTTAGACAGTTACTGGTGGCTAAGATTTTAATAATACAGTATGTTTTCTCAAGCAATATAAATAAAATCAAGCAGTTTTTAATATGATAAAACCATGGTTAATTTTGGTAAGGGTTGTGATGTCTACATTTTTGTTGAAGAAATGTAATAGGCTGTAACATTTATATTAAAAAAAGGTGGGCACATTGAAAATAAAAAATAAGTGGATATTTGAATTAAATGATTTGTCAATATTAAAAAAAAGATTTGATCATCCTGTAAGTGTAACAACAGCAATTATCAGCCCTTTGGTGCCCTTTGCAATTTTCTACTTCCTGAAAGGTTTTCAACCTTCCACAAGAGGGGCTGCAACCTCTTGTATTAGTTGTTACAGTCTGGCAAAACAATGGGGAAAAGAGCGCGACGGAGACCACATTCTGCCAGCAGAAGGTGACATGTGGAACCCTAGTATGGACTGACCCGAAGTGGGGTAGTACAATATACGATCTTATCTCTGTGGCAGGTCCTATGCAAGGAAGGGGATACATGAATGGCAGTAGAGACAGTCTGTCAAGGGAAGATACGGGTTTACCAGGGGAAACCCTACCATGGAGGATACACATATAGGATTACCTGCAGGCTGGATCTGCCTCCTCCAGGGGCAGTGCATGCAGGTTTAACACCTGATCGCGAAACAGCGTGGTGGGAACCTTGGGCACGCTGCTCCAGAGGCTCAAAGGGATCTCCCTGAAGTCCAACCAGGACAGAAAGGTCCCAGGAGGGCACTAGGGGCGACCGAGAGGGAAAACAGACAAGAATGAACAAGGCAGGGTTATTTTTCCTGTGTGAAGATAAACTTCATTGGGGATTCCTGTAATTGATGGCGAGCCTCCCACCTTGACTAAAAGGATCAAGAACCTGGAACAAAAGAACAGTTTAGTTTTCTTCAACCAAGTAAGAGCGTATTGATTCCAGTGACTGAAACTATTCTTCTCTTTGGGAACTGAGAATTTGAGGAGCATCATTTTCATGCTCAAACTGCACAAACAGATTGACAATTGACTCTGAAAGATTAATTTGCATACTCCAGCTATCTGTTTATTATCACTAACTGTGTTCATTTAGTTTGATTGATTGTGAGAGTGATTTATTGTGTAATGTATAGTTAAATAGTGGGTATAGTTAATTAGTTCTTGTTTTTTCCTGTCTTATTGTTATTGTATGTTTTGAAGAAAAATATTTCTTACTGAATGAAAAACAGAAACAAAATACCAAACAATTCACAGTAAAAATTTAAGTTGTGATTAACTCATCTATTGCCTCTGATACTTACTCTGCACCTGCCGCTGCCTCCCGTAAAGTGCCTAGTTCTTCTAGTAAGAACTACCCTATTATTGTGATTATCATCATCAGTGACACAAAGTCAGTTTTATCAGAGCACAATAATTGAATGTACCAGTGGTCAAGCTTTACAATCTCTAAAGCCCCAGCCCCACCAACTGTCCAGTGATCTAGGTATCACTTACCAGGTGCGAGCATTGTCTAGCATTTTTACGCAGCAATTCGGCAGTAGTGTCACTGAATCCTACCTGGAAGGGTTAAAAGAAATTGAAGCAGTATTGAGCCAGATGTTGTCACAAATGAGTGCAGAACTCACACCAATGTCCACTGATCCTGAAGCTGGGGATGGAAACCCCAGTGAACAGCTATCCCAAGTGCCTCTTAGCGAGAGCCATAGCATTACACCTGATAGGCCGTGTTGGGTAGATGCACCACTGTCACAGCACACGCCTATCAAATCAAATGCTCCACTTCTCTATACTTCTCAGCAGGTGTTCAATCCAACTGAAGTCCAAAAACCCATCGTGGAACATGTGGTGAGGAGTGGTTGTTCAAGGACCTGTACAAACAAGGCTCATGGTAATCTTTGGTAAATATCCTAGACCTGGAAATTAAGACAATTATGATACCTGGCGCTCCAGTGTTGAGCTTATTTTGAAAGACCCTGGCTTATCTGATTTGCATGTGTCCAGGAAGATAGTGGAGAATCTTTTGCCACCTGCAGCAGATGTTATAAAGCATCTGAGTTCTAAAGCCCCATCCTCAGCTTAACTTCAGTTGCTGGATTCCGCTTTTGGTGTTGTTGAGGATGGTGATGAACTTCTCGCAAGATTAATGAATACGCTGGTGAGAAACCATCCGCTTACCTTTATAGATTATAGGACTATAAAGAGAGGTGACATCTCAAGCAGTTTTTTAAGGGCTGCTGGGATAATGATTTGATTACTGAACTGCAGCTTGAACAAAAGCGAAACCATCCTCCTTCCTTTGCACAGTTTCTGTTAATGTTACGTACAGAAGAAGAAAAACATACAGCGAAAGTCAATATAATGAAGCTATATAATATTGGGTCTTCTAAGCAGAGAGCTCTGATGCATTCTCAAAGAACATGGGTCTCTGCTGAATGGGACCAAAAAGAAACTTCAAACACTCACTTGCCTTGAACACTTGAATTTCTTGCCCCAAAATGGGCGGTAACTGAAAATTTCAGTGATTATCCTTATGGCAGTTCACTGTCATCACTGATAGCTACCCTCTTAAAAATGTTCTTACCACTGCAAGATTGGACGCCACTAGTTATCATTGGCTTGTGGCCCTTTTCACTTTTTCTTTTAACTTGCAGCACAGGGCAGGCAAGTTTAACATTGATACTGATACTGTAGCCTCTCAAGGCGACCTCAGGAGCCATCTCCAAATAGCCCTGTGACGTGAAAGGATCCAACAATTTATAGAGCACCAGCTTGCAAATTCTGAAGTTTCTGTCAGTGCCACAGAGGAAGTTGTTCAAGCTATCTATAATCAGCTGATCTTAGGCTGGTTATTGCTCTTATAAGCTCCCTCTCCCTCTGTTCCAACTCTGCACCTGACTGTTATGAACAAGAGGGCAGTTCTGATGGGTCATCTGTTCTACCATATCTTTCAAAAGACCTTGGTGACAGACAAAGAGCTGATCCAGTTCTTCGAGAGGTGATATCACACTTGGAATTGGGAGAAAAACCTTCACCAGCAGTAAAAAAGGAACTTCCAAGTCTTCCCTATTTTTTAAAGGAGTGGAATCGCCTTGAAATGAAGAATGGAATAATTTACAGACAGAAAGATACATATTCCACCACATACCAGCTAGTGCTCCCTGAAGCATTAAGATTCTCATGTTCTGAGTAGTTTGCACGATAGTATGGGTCACATGGGGATGGAGAGGACATTGGATTTGATCAGATCCAGATTCTACTGGCCAAAAATAGCCGCTTAAACAGAAGTTTAGAATGTGTGGTCGTTACGTGCGAAGGAAGTTCTTACCTCAAAAAGCAGCACCCCTGGTCAACATCTAGGCCACCAGACCGTTACAATTAGTCTGTATGGATGTCCTCTTGTTGGAATCCGACCAAAATAACATAAGAGACATATTAGTAATCCCAGGTTTTTTCACCACATAGGCTGTGGCAGTCCCCACACCCAATCAAAAGGCAAGAACAGTAGCAAAGTGTCTTTGGGAGAACTTCATTGTGCATTACAGGTTTCCCGAACGCCTTCATAGTGACCAGGGACCCATACAATCAGAGAACTTTGTGAAGTATCAGGCATTCAGAAAATACCAATCCAAAAGGGAATCCTGTGGAGCGCTTCAATAGGACCCTGCTGGATATGCTTGGCACATTAGAAGAGAAAGATTGGAGGGATTTTGTCAAGCCATTAGTTCATGCATATAATTTCACGAAACATGAAGTGACAGGATACACTCCCTATGAACTGATGTTCGGGCACCAGCCTCGTTTGCCTGTAGACCTTGCTTTTGGGTTACCACAGTAAGACAGTCCACAGACGTCCTATTCTTAATATGTCAAACATCTGAAGACTTGTCTGGAAGAAAGCTATGCCCTTGAAGAGTATTTAAGAGTCCAGAGAGGAACAAAAGTAGCCCAACAGTCCAGCTCTCTACACACAACCTCTGCATCCTGCTGGTCAAAGACAGCCTCACACACTGACATCCACGACTGATCATGAAGTATCTCTAACTTCCCAGAGCAGCGAGAACCTCCAACCAGCCTGACTCCTGAAAGAGCACAGATAATTTAAATAGTTGTTGATGATCATGATAACAATTATGTATTTTTTATTAATAATTTATTAATTACTTTTTATCATTTATCAACCAGTCTTCATCACACACTGTTCCCCACTGACCTCTGTGAAGAACCTCCACTGTACTGCTGCAAGGACCTGTACCATTAACTAACCGAACATCCAAACTGTCTATTAGTACAACAAACAAATAACAGACCAAGAGAGAGAAAAAGGGTAATAAAAAGTAAGATTAGGAAAAAAGAACACAAAGAAAACAGTGGCTTCAATAAATGCAACACAACTGCAGCTTATTACATATAGGCCTGGTTTCACAAACGGGGCTTAGCATAAGCCAGGACTAGGCATTAGTTAAATTAAGATATTTAAGCAACTTTTACAAAAGCGCCTTGTAAGA
>JAUMHQ010000296.1:357145-368682 GCA_032361165.1 Enteromius paludinosus | reverse complement strand
TAAAAATCTTCGTTTGTGTTCTGCTGAGGAAACAAAGTCACCTACATCTTGGATGCCCTGGGGGTAAGCAAATAAACTTTTTCATTTTTTCAATTTTCATTTTTGGGTGAACTATCCCTTTAAGGTGCTTTAAGCAACCAGGCACAGTCCTTTTCTGTTCCCACGGTGTAATTTTCCAAAAATGCAGTTGTGTGTCTTGAAAAAATCCACAGACTTGTCCAGTGTTTTTTAATTAATCCCTTTTTTAATATCCCCTTTCTCAAAATTGTCTGTTTGTTCATTCAAGATTCCTTGCAAAAGGATGTAGTTTGACAGTTTTGTGAAGGACAGTGCCTTATTGCCTTAGATCCATTCTCAGCTGTCATTAGTCAGCCATTGAGTCAACTCCGGTGAAGGTGATGACAAGAACGTCTCCATTTAAGCGATTCATAAATTATTCATAATACTATAAATTTATTATGATTGACTGTTTATTGAATAACTAAAAACAGCTTCAATTCTCAACTGATCACCCATTTTAATAACACATTAATCAATATTCTTTTCTTAAATGAACATTGCAGTTACAATGCAGGATACATACACATATTTAATCACAGACACAGTCACAATAAGAAACATTTTTGAGCTCACTTTTTTCCATGTTTTAGTTTTTAAAACATTAAGAAAAACAAATATAAGAAGAAATCCTCTGAATAGAAAAAGTATTTTCAGAACATAATTTCAACCCCATTAAAACCGTAGTAGGATAAATGTTTCATTTTCTTCTAGAAAAAAATGATCTCTAAACAACAACCAAACTAGAAAACCCAGCATATATGCTCAACCGTCACCATACATGTGCTGCTACTGTAATCAATGCATACTTAATCAATGATGAACGAGTATATTGAGTATTACAGACTACCACTCTCGTATTTCTTAATGTATTTGTGTTTGTTATATATGAGGTCCTATTTCTTCCAATTGACTTTCTAGTTCATTTAGAACCTCGTTTAGCTCTTCAACAGTTGCTCTTATTTTATTCACAAACTTCAGGATCTCAGACTGCAGCTCTATCTCATTCATGTTTGATGTGTCGGACTCTGTATTGGTTGATTCTTGTTGAGCCGCTAATAAAGCATAATCTTTGCGGAGTTTGTGAATTTCTCTGGAGTCAAGGGCAATAAAGAAGACATCGACAGCTACAAAAAGTCCAGACAAAACCCCCGTAGCTGCTTCAGCCACACGCACAGCTCTTGCTGTCTGAGCTGCGAAATTAGCAGCACCTGCCATACGCACAAACTCCGGAATCCCTCCCAGTCCTCGCCCCAGTCGAGCTCCAGCATTTGCCCACCCAGCATTCCCAAACTGTTCATTGGAACCTGATTGATTGCTGTTAGATATGTCTCTTTGAATCATACTCAGTGCTATTTGGATGTTTTGCACAGAGCAGCTTGTGGAAGTAATTTTTTCTTGTAGCTCCATAATGAGCATTTTCATCTTTTGACGGTTTGAACTCTGGTTAACCATCTTTGTTACATTGCTGACACCAGCTGTAACTCCACCAGCTACTGCCACACCGATTCCCACTCCTGTTACTATCAGAGAGGCTCCGAAAGTGAAAGGAGTGAGAACTAATCCAACTATAGAGGTTATTCCTCCAGCCATTCCTATTACTCCCCCTGTGAGGCTGCCTACAGTTGTGCCGTAGTGGACTGACTCCAAACCATCAGCCAGCTCCTCCAGCACCTTCAGACTGACTGTAGACTCATTGGTTTGAGTATCAGTCTTATTAGGTGTCTCTTCACTGTCTTCAGAATTCTTACGCACATTAAGCTGTGTAATAGTTTGTGTGCTCTGCAAAAATCAAGTTCAATTAAATGAAAATCTTTGTGTGACAGTTCAATGTTTTGTTAAATGTCATTAACTCCAGTGAAAGTGTCTGAAACATTGTTATTTTTTGACTTTAGGGAAGTTCAATAAGGTTAAAAAACTCACCTTTTTATAAAGGTGTTGAATGATAAAAGGCCTCGTCAAGATGTCGCTGACAGATGGGCGTTTCGCTGGATCAGGCTGAAGTGTGTCTCTTACCAGCTGACGAAGATCCTGAGAGAAGGTACTAGGAAGAGCTTTATAGGAACTACTTAGTATCTTTTGAATGACGTCAACTGATTTTTGTCCTGTAAACTAAAGACAGGCAAAATATCAATCAATGAGTTTGTAAGTAGTTTGGCCTAAGAAAGAAGAAAAAAAACAGCTTTACAGAAAATGCAAGTTTCAAGTGTCCGTTCATATTGTCAAAATTTCAGTTTTGTGAATGATTCTTTTTTCGAATTGCCTGAAAAACCATGTCATGTGAGCGTAAACCTTTTTTGTGATATTTGGGAGTTTTCGTGAAATTGACACATTTTCATTAGGCATATTAACTAGTGGAATCCATTTTAATAATGTACCGATGCGTGAAATAATGCCATTACTACAGGTAGATGGGGATCAGCTGAGAGTCAAGTGATGCAAGCTTGACTAACATGACCTCCCAGAACTATTCTTTATTTCCTTTAAAAGATATTTTAATCAAATGAAAGCTCTGTCATCATGCCCACTTTTGTATAGAAGTGAAAAGAAACTGGAAACGTCATGCTATGAAAGTTATCTATAAACACTTTGGTTCTTATGTGGATACCATATCAGCAAAACATATTTAAATGTGCAAGATTTGAAGGCTACTGAATGGCTGCAGAGGATATGGACAATCCTGTAAAATAATTAACTCTTCAACTACCTAATTTTTGTTTTTTTCTTGGAACTTGACAACTCCACTTCCTATTCTTTATAAAAAAAACTTTTTTTTTTCTGACACCTTAAAAAAACTAATGAAACTGTATTGGAATATAATAATAAGTAAAGAGGAACATGTATAATAAGCTAATGACTAAAATTTTGACATCATTGCATCTTTAGCTAAGAGGACTATTGCCTTAATGAGAATAACCTGCAGTACATCTATGTTATAAAATAAATGTGAATTTTATTTTATTATCGAAATATGCTCAATATTTAATAGAATAAAAATCTTACAGCACTCTTCAGCATGCATATCTCATAGATGGTACAGCCCAGACACCAGATTTCTCTGTAAAAAAGGATTATAAAGATTAGAGTTTCAGTATTTAGCTATTGAAACTGTTTAGTCATGCTAGAATAAATATCACAAATATATTATGTTTATTACGATTTCTCATCATAAGGTTTGCCACTCAAAATCTCAGGTGCAACGTGTGAGAAATCTTCAGTTTCGGCTGTTTGTGTAGGAGTGGACCTGAGAGAGACAGAAAGAGAAATACATATCACTGTGTTTGGACTGAACAGTATTTTCTGTAGTACATATCTTGAATTGTTCATTTCAAGTCCTGTTTTGAATTAAATGAGCACATACAGTACCATTTATTAACCTGTTCAAACTCTCCAAGGCGAATGGTTCCACATGCAGTGAAAAATATGCTCTGCCATAAGAAAACATACATTTAAGAAGATATAGTTGAAATAATTTAAGATAATAAAGGAGCGGCTTTGATTATTTGTTGCACTTTGATTATTTGAGTCTATAGATTTTCAAACTAAATCTAAAACTTCAGAATGTCTAATTAAAAAATAACTGAGAGAGAGGACTAGATCTTAAAAAAGATAGTGACAGATTCAGAGAGAAAGGAATGAATAGATGATTCAGAGGAAGGTGAAAGAGATGGTATGGAAAAGTTCACAATGGTAAGGACAAGGATACAGAAGAATGAACAACGGGTAGTTTGGGAGAAAGTAGTGAAGAGGGGTTGATATTAAGTTAATGGTTAGGATTAGAAAGGGGTCAGGGAATGACTCGGTTAGGTTCAATTGATTTGACTACAGTTAAAAAGGTTGATTGGGGAGATTTGAGGGAGGGAAAGTGAAAGTCAGACGATTCCAGATGAACAAAGATGGAAGCAGAGTTTATTGTTTATTAGTAATGCCACAGTTTGAGGAGGAAATGGTAGAAGAGTGGGTTAATATTGGGTATATAATTTTCCTTATGTTAAGGTACCAATGAGATGCTATAACTGTCAAAGATATAGATATATCGCAAAATTGTGCAAGCCAAAAAAACAAGATGTGTGAGATGTGGAGGCAAACATGATTATAGGGGATGTGAAGAAGGTGCTGAGGTAAAGTACTGCCACTGTGGGGTGCGTACAATGATGTATTTGCTGGATGCGCAGAAAGGAGGAAGGCAGTATAGGTACAGAAAGAGGAGGATACAAGCAATTTGTTGTATGTGGAAGCAGTGAAATTAGAGGAAAGGAATAAATTGTAAAAAAAAATTAAAATGTAAAATTACAATTTTAAGGCAATTTTGTTTTCTAGTGTTCTTGTTTTGTTTTATTTTTTATTAACTTAATTTTCTAGGCATTTTCTTTACTTTTGTTGTACAAACCTAAAACCAGAAGTTGAGAAAACTCAAGAAAACTGCTGAAACGGGTTGCCTTTTTTGAGTTTGTTCAACTTCTTTTTTTTTTTTTTTACAGTACATTAGTGCATATGTTAATGTGTGTGCAAAGTTTGCATGTGTATAATATTATACAAGGTATCTGAATAAATTGAGTAAGACTTTTAGCATTGTTTAATACCTGTCTCAGCCACAACAAATCTGTGTATTAGGTATTTGATGCACTTGTTGGTACCAAGTCTGATTTTTGAGGTGGCATAGTTTAAAATTGGCAGACAGTAGTTCTAATTGTTGGGATAGGAGGGCCACTTAAACATGTGCTGCATTTGATATTTTGTTTTCTGCCACTCTCATTCTAATAGAATGAGAGTATAGAAATCACAAGACAAGAAGAAAGCAAGTCTTATTAGATAGATGCATGAATATATTTTTTATTCATTAACAAAAATGAATTAAATATTACACAAAACATTAAAAATAAATAAATAAATAAACCTATACTCAAATTAATTGTTCAGTGAAATTAGTTTTCATTTTATGCACATGAACTGAATATCATCTGTACCTTTGGCTGCAGATTTTTATGTAGAATGTCTTGATCATGCAGGTGCTTTAATGCCATGCAGAGCTTCACAGTCCAGTCCAGAACCTGTAAAGAGATTTAATGTCAAAAGCACTTTCTAATTTGTAGACAGAGTGACATCACAAAACGTTTCAGTATATATATATTCTTAACTTGACAGATCATCTTACATTTGAAGGTTTAATGTTCCCACCTGATTACTGTCATGACTACATCGCTCTCTCTCCACTGAGTTTAATCACACCTGATTACCACACTGCACTTACTCCCAGCACACACTCTCTCTCAGTTACCTGTTCGTTCCATTGTTGGATGTTTTGTGGCCCTGTTCGGTTTCTTTGTGTTTCCATGTTCTGCAAAGAAAAGACTTATATGACTTCAGCATCGCATTCAACAAAATAGGTTCCCGACATTGTTCGTATCAGATACCTCTTTGAATGTTAAAAATCTAAATTAAAATAGCAACAAATACCAAGAAAGGAATTTTATTTCACCAGTCATGAGATGTCCATGTATTTTTTTTTTTTTTATAAAATTGAAGGTATTTGATGACTCTATATCACTATGCACTATATCATTGACAGGCAAAAAGAGGGGTTAGCTGAGATAGAAAGCAAAATGAAGTTTGAATTTGAGCTGTTCCCAAATTCGAACAGACTTATAAACAACAGGGTAATTATTATGACATGAACTGGCTGTATTTTTGGGTGATAAAAGTGTTGCATTTATAGAATATGGAGACATTCCTTTCCTTTCAACATCAACCTATTCTCCAGCATCAGAGTAATATCTATCCATGAAGTCAAGGCCATCATTTAATGATAGATCACTGACACTGATGTGCAAGCACCAAACACTGATTGTAACCTCATGAAAACTGTAAACTGTTTCTTCAAACCTGAAGAAGACCCAGGGACATCTTGCACCTGGTAAAATCAGGTTAACAATCAGGTTTGCAGCACAAAAATAGTAAAGAAAATTAGGACGAGCCCTCCCTGTATCTTGGGTTTACTTAGGTGGTGTTTAGAAATCCTATGGGCTTTATAGTTCTGGACAAAGGGAACCAGGACAGAGTACTAGAGCATACTGTAGTGGTAGCCTGTGGGGCGACATTTTCTCATGACACGTGGAGGGAAGCACAAGCACTTGGGTTTTTATATATTTCTAAATTGTGTGAAATGGCTAATAAAAATAGGTAATACAAAATAATTATGGTGTGGAGGTGAATTGGTTTAGTCTTGACTTCTGGTCGTGAAAGCTCCGAGGCCACTTCAAGTACGCTTATCCCACAGTGAGCCTCCTTGTACAGACCCTGTGCAAGACCATGGAGAATCATGAGCAGGTTCTGTTAGTTGCACCCTTGTGCTCCTATCGGCAGCCCCTTCCTGGAAGCAGGGGCCATGTTAAATACCCGTATGCACTGGGAGTGGCTGGTGCACTTTCACCGCCCAATCTCGACTGTCTTTTTTTTTTTTTTTATATCAGGGAGCATAGGAGACCCCATGACATCAGACATTAATGTTTCCGTTTCCTCCTTCAGGGAACACGAGTTACATACGTAACCAAGACATTATTATAGTCCAAGTCACCGATGTTACTCAAGCAACAAAAGTAAAATCACACACTGCTCTTGACTGAATCACTAGTCCTGAAGATTAATAGAAATGTATTTATGGAAATGAATATGTCTGCTAGAAAGAATTGAAAATATCGTAAGAAAGATTTTAAAGAATGCATAATTCTATAACCTTATGCAATTGAAAAGAAGATGTTCTTGTCATTTTTGGCACCACAGTTAAATCAGTGTCTATCATGATAAAACCTTAATGTCAAACATAATGAGATTGGAAATTTTAGAGAAATGCTTAACAAATGTATTACATTTTAAGTAAATCCATTAGATTTTAGCCGACTAAATTTACTGTAGATTTAGTTGACTGAAATCATATGATATCTAATCGACTTCAACTAAAAATACATTTAGATGACTAAAATGTGACTAAAGCTACATGGAATTTTATTCAAAACACTATGACTAAAACTAAACCAAAATTTGCTGTCAAAATTAACACTGCCTTTTAGGGTGAGACAAGCACCAGCATTGAACAGCCCAATTAACTACGCATTTATTCCCTCGTAATAAAGTAACAAATGTATATAGCGGCGTTCTGTTATATTGTTGAATGCAGGGGAGGTGTTAAAGTCATGTCTGACATGCTGTTCTATGCTGTTGAACCATTGGTACTACTATGCAATGTGTTGTGTTAAAAAAAAAAGGTTTACAAAACATAAGGTGAACTATCATACTTGTTAAAAGAGAGCAAGTTGTGGTGTTACCAATTGTCCTGAGGGTGGCACTAGTGGATTGTAGCAGTAAAAAGAATATGTTCATTAGTTACCCATGTGTTTTGCCAAGTACTGTGTTTCTCCTAGGTCAACATATTCTGTTGACTCTGGGGCAAAAAATACAATCTTGACCATATCTCTAAACCTTTCCTTACCCATGATAAATGTCTACAATCAGAGGAAATGATAGATGACTGACACTGATGTACAAACATCAGACAGTGATTGTAAGCCTAAACTTCACAAAAACGGTAAACTGTTCCTTAAAAATCTAATTGGTTAATCTCAATGTTGTCCCAAGGACATGTTGCACTTGCACAAAATCAGGTTAGCGTCACTGCAGCATAATCTTTTTCATCAAACTAGTTTGTTATACGTTTCTTTATTTCAGCTCAAGAATGTAGAGACTGTTCATTTTGTCTCTTTACTGAACTCTCATTTCTAAAAAAACCCAGTTCATCATGCATTTCTTCTTTTCAACACATTTACAGGTCGATTTACAGCACCGACATATATAGTAAAATATATATAGTGCTTTCAAACAATTAAATGCATTTATATAATATGTGTGTGTGTGCTCTGTATATATGTTTATATAAATACAAACACATGCATGTATATATTTGGGAGGAAAAAATGTATACATTAAATATTTTATGTGTCTTCCAAGTTTTTACAAATCGCACCAATTATTTTTTTTTTAACTGTTAACTAAGTCATTAAGTCATTGCAGTGGGTTAAATATAATCATTTCAGAATCTACAAACCTTTTTCATTTTGATTATGTGAGGTAGACCTCCACTCTCACAGTACTCCATTACAAGATACTGACAGTGAGGATCTAAAAGCAGATGCGTTCATTACAGTGCACTTTAAAATCATGAATTAATATTTGCATATATCTTTGTATAACCCTGCATGTATCTTTAGGTACAACAGTTGTTGAACAATGTAATTGTTTAATTTTTTTTTACCTTCGATGATTTCCTTATGTTCGACTATGTGTGGATGATTGATATTTTGGATAAATGTTGATACAGTGTCCTAAAAAGAGACAGAAAGTCACTTAACCAAATTTCTCTTTATATTAAATATCAATAAAAACGAAGAGTTTATCTTACCCGTCTAGCATTCAGCTTTTTAACGACATACTGATCACCACCCTTATTCTTCACCAGTATTTTTTCGTCTTGTTCACTCACTACTGTGTAACCTTTTTCTTTTAGAATTGACTGATTGCTCCCCATCTCTGAAGATTTCTGAGACTGAGAAAGGTTTTTGTAAGAAGATTTGAAAAAAAAAAAAAAAAATAGTTCACAAAGTTTCCTAGAGCTTTCATAAGTTTCCTAATGCTTTCTTAAATAGTTAGTGGTACAACCAAAATCTTTTAAACGAAATGAAAAATGTTTTTATGTTTTAACTCTGATATTTAATTCTGCTGTTAGTACTCAAGTGTATTAATCCATAATTCAATAATTTTTAAATGATTTCTCTCTGACCTCTCTCTGATTCTAAATATTGTATATTATTAGCATTATTATAAATTAGATATGATTTAATTATGATAATGATAATAAAATAAGACTGTAAATTAAGTTAATTTTAAATATAGTTAATTGTTTAGAATTAGTACCTTTTCCTTTAAGGCTTGAGAGAAGATCTATATATGTTCCACTGAACAGAATCTGCTGTCAAATGCAATTACGACCAGCTTTTATAGCTAATGTACGGAAAATCAGGAAGTAGCATAGAAGTGAAAGTATGTCACCTGTTTTATTCACCTGTATGTATTTTCACACCGTCACACTATTATTTTGAAACAACTATAAGACTACATTTATAGTTATCCCATTATAAGGGATATCCTTTTTTCTCTGTTGTAGATGCAGGTTTATTAAACAGTCCAGTCTCATACTTGCAAGCAAGTTTTACAGCAATTTGAAAGTTGAAAGTGAAGTCCAGCCATCGAGATATACTTTTGGAAAGGTTTGCAAACTTTCTATAAAGAGTTTGGGTTCCTCAAATCTACTGTCAGACACATTTTGTACAACTGGAGCAATTTCAACACCACTGTGACCTTCCGCTGCAATGTTTAACTGAAACACAGTTATGAAAACGTGCTTAAAAGAGCTTTAAATAACCCAATGTGAGATCAGTTATAAATTCTGCTTTCCTTTTGATCCTGTGGTAACAGCGTTGACGTTCTAAAGATAACTTTTAATGTTAGAAGTTTTACTTTTCAGTATTTTAGCTCATCTGTGAGAGAAAGTGACATTATTTCCTGTCAATTACACAATTCTGGTGCTTGTCAGAAATCACATACTCCTTGAGCAAACACTACAACTGAATTTGAATTTTAAAACAGTGTGTTCTATATAGTATGAGTGAGGGTATGAATTGAATTGATTGTTTATAGATGTTTATACTTTTAATAAGTCAATTTACTTCGATTATGTGTTGATAAGTGCAGTTTAATTAACCCTAACCCTGCAGGGAATAAAGTGAGATGATATGAGAAATGCTGAAGGTGTCTGAAATAATTTTTGGTTTTACTGTACATTCTGTAATGCAACATTTTCCTTGAATGTCATCAGACCCAAATGCAAACTAAGCGTGAAAAAGTGATAAGCTCACTGCTATTATACATATGTTGTTAGTCCTGATGAGCTGAAAGGATGTGTGCAGATACAAAAGAAATATGTTGCAAACCTCAGTTGTTGAGATTAGGTTGTTTTTCTGTTTTTACTACAATGCCTGTTTTTCAGGCTTGCTGGATCTCTATCAGATCTTTCATCAGATGAGCTTTTCTGACGCATTTTCTGAAGCCTTTCTTTATGGTTTACTACTCAAACCTAATTATTATTATTATTTATTTGTTTGTTTGCTTTTATTTTTTTATATTGTATTATTTTGCGGTTTCCCAGTGCATTTCTCTTCTCGTTCATAGGCTAGTATATCGGAACATAGCATGCACAATTTAAAAGGATAAAATATTTTATGTTAGAAAGCTATACAATGTTTATTAATATTTCATTATTATCACTAAAGACTAGACTAGGTCTAACATCAACTGAAAATGTTACTGTTTTACTAAAAATGAAAATTAGTTTACTGTGCCTTAAGGATAGATTTTCATTTTTTCAAGTCCAGTGAGGGGGCAGGCATTGAGGCAAATTCATGTATATGAGTAGCCAGGTGTACATCCATTTCATTTTTGATGGAAAAAAATGGCCAAATTGATGGAAACAGGCTGTTTTTTTATGCATATTCTCTTTGTCAACAACAAAACAGCACAGAAACTAGATGGAAACTTGGCTAGTGACAGCAGCACAACTTACAGTAGTAGCCTACTAAAGGAATATCAAATGAAGAGATGCTTGAGAGGTAACTTGTCAGCTCAATAACATGAATGTGACTTGTGCATTTGAACTTTTGAACTTGCATATGAATTGGAAAACACGTACTCTGCCTATAGCCTGCCCTGCATATTTAGCATGTCTCCCTCATCTGACACACTTCACTCAACTGCAAGACCTATTGGGTTTATCTGACAAGGGAGACATGCAAAATGTGAAAGGGAAGGTGTGCTTGTCTAATTAAAAAGATTAGAGGTTAAAGGTAAATGGAAAGACTCTGTGGTACCGGCCGGTCAACATGGGCTATCGCACCCATCAAGTTATCCAGGGAAGAAGCAAACTTCAAAAATTGGTGTTACGTGTAATCAAAATCACAAAAGTGAATTAATATTTATATTCTATTGTATTGGTAGTTCCGTTTAAACCCTATACAAATCATAAAATCAAAATTGTGTTTAGTGATAAAAAAAAAATATCGCCGTTAATCTACAAAGTTGGGTTGGAGTCTATACAAGCTATGGTGACTTTCACCTTTAGTGCGGATGTATCGCCGAATTACACTGTAGCCTTATTCAGACGGGACTAGTTTTCTTAACTACAGTACGTGTGAGCTTCGATCGTTATCACCTGTCCTCAGTGATCTTCATATACCGTTTGGAATGCGTTGGTATTATATCCACGAAACCTGCGCGCTGACAGACTTGTGTTTGTTTATCCCAGGGGCGATTCTAGGTTCAGAGCTTTGGGGGTGCTGAGCACCCAGAGAGCTGCCCAGCAAGGCAAGATAACCTTT
>JAUMHQ010000296.1:322080-339475 GCA_032361165.1 Enteromius paludinosus | reverse complement strand
TGCTCACTTGGGATTGGAGCCGGTATTTCTACCTTACAGTTAAGTAATGCATAGTGTTAAGTATCAGTTTTGACCGATGCATTTAAAAACTTTAATAATTCATTGGATTAAATAAAGTCAGTAGGGCAAAAAATGCCCATATAAACTCAAGTACTCAGCACAGGTAAACACCCTCCTTTCACACGCCTCTTGAGCAGATCATCTCGTCCAACCAGTCTGTGTTTAAATGATGCTCTCTTTAATTATAGGGCTGGCTGTTGTTGGTGTCATCATTACACTTGGCTGCTTATTTGCATTGTCATCTGGAAGGACTGGTGTGATGCAGAAACTCTATCCCTTTAAATCATCTTCACAGGTACCATTTGTTTGAAAGAGTTTTGATTGAACATTTTGGTTGGTGATCCAAGCACATGGATTGAAACTGGACTGCTAAATAAGTAATTATTCATCCCAGAATCCCATAATGCTGTAATCATCCTTTTATTAAAAGTAATGCCAAATGGACTTTAGTTTTTAATCACTTGACACATATTAGCCCTTAAACACTAATTCTGTAAACTCCCATAACACAGTAGCTTCACATCCCATGGTTTTGCCTCTATATAAATATATGTTGAAACCCCAAAAGGTTGTAAAGTGTATTGTAAAATGACTTAAAAATGACCTAATAACATATAAATGTTATTAGCAGTAGCATTACTGTTGATAGAGTTTTCTTGATCTCAGATCTCAACCATAACCAAAGCGTCAGTAAATAATGATGGCAAACAGGTGAGGATTTTTTATTATTTATTAGTTTTGGCTTTTTTGCTATTTATTTATTTTATTCATTCACATTGGCCTGCTGTTTAATCAGGTCAACCAGTCTAAAACTAACAAGCGTTTTAAAAACCGTGTTAGTCATGTTAAACATCCTATTTCCTTTAGTCTCATGAAGTGGTGGTTTTGTGAAAGTGAATAAATGAAAATGTTCAAGTGTTTTTATATGTCTTTGATGGTTTAATAATAATAAAAAAAGAACAGTGTAGAAGTGTAAAACCCCTCTGTGTTGCTGCTGCTGTAGGACACACCTTTGTGCAGTTCATCCACCGGGACAGGAGAGGCAGCAGAGAGCAGAGATCCTGAACACAAGCAGGTCTGCGTCTTCTTCTGTTTTACTGAAGGAATAAATCGGTTCATTGGTTTTAAAGAAAAAAGTAAAAAACAAATGGGATTGACACCACGGGCCGTATTTCTATTTATTTTTGTGCTCTGACAAAAAGCCTGGTTTTATTCATATTTTGGTTCTGGAGAAGTATGAAAGAAATGTTGCAACTTTCTGAAACATTTTGCCACTTTTTTATTTCCTTTTATGTTTACTTTGTAGTCATGTTTTAATATTGATGATTATGATGATTTTGGATGTTTATTATTAATATTATGAATATGAATATTTCACTTTCAGGATCCTGGAATAATCATGGGAATGATTCAAAAATTAAATCCATTCAGGTTTTCCTCGCAGGTACACACACACACACACACACAGACAGCCTCTTTAAGGTATCAGCACAATCTGTGTGCGATGTTTACGGGGCTCAGCAGTAAATGATTGTCTGTTTCAGCATCTCTCTCATGTCTTCTGTAGAACAAGAGCAGCGAGTCTCTGATAGTGTCTGCAGCAGATGAGAAAACACAGGTAAAGTCGACTGCGTCATAACCACAACACACTCATCATTTCATTAATGCCCTTCTCTTGAATGTTGAATGTTTTCTGACGTTTGATTGTTTCAGGATCACGGTGGGATGCGAGACCATCTGAAATCCACAGCTCAGGTACGAGAGCATGGTCAGCAGTGAACTCTGAAGATGCATTACTGGAAAACTAGTCTGATGAGCTGTGTTTGCAATATCTGATCCCTTTTGTATCAGACAGTGATGTTCATAGTGAATGCTGTGAAAGTGGTTTGATTTGATCGTCTCTGCTGATGAGCCTCTAGGAATGCAGAAGAAGACTTACATTACTCTGTCTGTTTGTCAGCATGCTTGGGTTTCATTACAAGGAATTACAGATAAATATGCAGTATTTACTGACAGACGAGTCTGGATGGCGTGTGCTTTCATTGAGCTGTGAGCATCTTTTCAATTCGTTTTAAGTGCACATACAGGCACATTTATGGTAGATGGTCACTGTCAGCACACGTTTGTTTTCTCGGCACTAAACCTAAAATAAAAATGAATGTGTTTTACATAAGCATTGCTAAAAAAATCACAAAACAAATTACTTGTTATAGTAATAACAATAGTAATAATAGTAACCACACACACACACACGCACACACACACACACACAATGATATTACTAAGCAGGGTCGCTCCTTGTCAACTCAGCCAGAAATCCCTGGATCAAATTTTTAGGGATGAAAGACTTAATGATGAAAGGGTTCTGGCAATCGGAGATTACTGAGAAACTTTTCTCTTTTTGCGTTAGGGTTACCATAACTGTAACTAAATAACTTCTCCAGAGAACCTCGTACAGAATGTTTAGAATGTGGACTGATTGCAGGTGTCTGATCAAGGAGAGGTGTCACCTGCAGGGCAGAACGCCTCGTCTTTGATCGTTGACAGATGTGTGTGTGTGTGATTGTTGACATTACAATTGGAATGTCTTCTACGCTTTACAAAAGTCTTTGATTTATTCATTTCTTTTTCAGTATAACTGGGAAAGTATTTTGATTAACAAATGTATCCGTTTTAAATGATGCATGCACTGATGCATCACAATTGTATTTACTTTTATTCGAAAAGCATATTCAAGAAGTCAGGTAGAGACGAAAGCAACACTAAATTGAAGGAATTTGGAAATATGACTAACATACCGCATCATATTTAAGCTGGAGCCTTTTTTTCATATCCAAGAACTTTATATATCTCCATACTTTGCAGCTTCCTTGATTTATTGCAAATGATTTGTGGCTCTTTGTTGAAAATGTGAAGCGTTGTTTTGTAAGACTGAGAATCGGGGGTCCTTCACTAGTTTGCTCTTTATACTGTAGCATGTTTGCTTGAATTTACAGATAAACTCTGAAGTTCAAACAGCAGAAGCAGATGACATCAGGTCCAGTGAAGGAAAACCTCTGGACAATGAAGATGTGTGTTAACATTTCAGTTTAGCACTTGATTGCTAGTAATACACACGTTTTTAAATGTAGATATACTGTTTGGTGGCAGAAAACTGAGTTCCGTCTGACATTCGCAGGATGAAGATAGTCTGCTGGCCTGGTGGACAACTGTGGAAGGTATTTTTTTGGCTTGTAATCTCAAATATGCTTTTCTATTTCAGTTTGCAGAAATAGCTTCTTGTTTTATGTCTCAGGTTGGACTGAATGGAATGAGTCAAAGCAGTTTCATGAGAAAGATGGAGAACGGTGAGAAAGACTTATTTTTAAATTGCATTTTCCTAAAAGACCCTTCTTCAAGTGCTGTACTATATGTTTATATATTTAAACCAGGGTTATCATGATTAATGAAAACTCCCATATTAGTTGTTTTTAGCACTTTCATCTAGTGGAAAAAGCTCTGGTTGCTGATGTACCCTCTGAGATAAGGAGGAAGCATCCAATCACTATGAGCAGATACAGGACATCCTTCTCTGCTAGCCCAAGGACCCCTAAGAACAAACTAGTAGCTGAGAAGCAATATAACCAACTTTGCCCTAGGGGGAAGGTTTGCAGTGATCGACCTGAAGGATGCATATTTTTGTGTCGATCCTTCCATGCCCCAGACCATTTCTAAAGTTTGCTTTAGAAGGATGTGAAGATCAGTACAAGGTCCTGCCCTTTGGGCTTCCCTCTCCCCCTGTGTATTCACAAAAGTTGCAGAGGCGGCTTTTGTTTTCCTCAGAGAGCAAAGTGTTAACATCCACAATGATATTATATGTAATTTATCTCGCACACATGCATATTATATTTAAAATATCACTGTCCTTCTCTTGCATTGTGAAGCTTCTGTCACTAAAACGTATTCCTTGCATGTGAAAGCATAGCTGGCAATAAAGCGTATACTGATTCAGATCTATCTAAACTATCTCTGCGATTGACTTATCCTAGCAGAGTATAGACATGGGTCCAGCCAAACAGAGGAACATGAACAGTCTGTGTTGAACAGCTTGAATATATTCAAGAGTAGGACAGTGGTTCTGGTTAAACAATTTCAGAGGTGAAATCTGCTGGTGAGATCGGCGTGGCAGTCTGCATTCACCAGGTCCAAATTACACTGGCCTGCCATCAAACCTTCACCCCGTGGTCAGACCTTGCATTTCTTGGGACAGGAGCGGCCCTGGAGTAGATATTTAGATTTGCTGTGGTACTAGGGCTGTAACAATACACGATATGAAACCGAATCCACAATCCTGTGTCGCGGTGTGATAAGGGAGCATCGCGACACACCCCGTGACTACATTGGATTGACACGGTTCTGAAATGAGCTCGCGGCTCCCGTTTCTTTGCGTGTAGATCTGTTTTCCTCTGGCGTGTGTGATTTACCGTGCGCGCCAGCATCAATGATGCGCTCGCGTATTATTGGCATAGATTTGCCGCCATAGATATGCGACCATTTTCAGTTGTCGATAACGAGGGGTTCAAGTATTTACTCCGTGTAATCGAGCACCGTTATCTATTACCAAGCCGGGCGCAAATTGTTTTTTTTCTCCCACCCCCCACGAAAAAAAATCGTGAAACGAACCAAATCGTGGGTTTGGTGTATCCTTACAGCCCTATGTGGTACACAAGGATGCGACTCCACTACGACTGAGGTACTACGGACAACGGACTAGCATTGTCAGGGGTGTGAACAGTGTGGACCATTACCTACATCAACCGACAAGGTTGTCTGCATTCCCATTAGCATTGCAGTCACCTCTAAATTTTCCATATGTGTGAGCCCTGGGAAAAAGTAGGTGTTTCCCAGTGTTATCCAATCTCACTGAGAGATAGGGATTCTCGATGTGATGTTGAGAGTGACTGACTTTTTTGTTAGTTCCGCAAGATCTCTGTTCCCTCCTTCAGGGGATGAGGGTTACGTACCTGCAAAGCTTCCTAAAATATGTCTCGATTAGGTATGTATCTTGAAGGATCGTTATTGAAGTAGTGTTTTACTTGTGCAGATGAAAGGTTCTGTAACATCTGTGAAAGGCTTTACTGATGTTACCTACACAATTCGTATGTTTGCAGTCCTTTCTAGAGTGTAAACTAAAATAACTCTTTATTCTCTCAGAGCAATTGAAGAGGCTGCTAACCGGGTTTTCATGGCCGCCAAGTTATTTGTTCACCTGCTGTCTCAGCGCGAACCATCTCTGCAGCAGCGTATCCATGAGCTCTTAGCACTAGCAGACGCCGCCGATAGCTTCCACAAGAAAACAGTGACGGCAAGTGTTGGCGGGGGGGTGGCTAGTGTCGCCGGCAGCATGACCACCATCACTGGCCTGGTTCTGGCGCCCTTCACCTTTGGGACGTCCCTCATTGTGACAGCAGTGGGCATCGGTGTTGCGACTGCTGGCGGCGTGACGTCAGCTTCCGCTAACATCACTGACACGGTTCACTCCAACACGGACAGAAAGAAGGTGGAGAAGATGATCCAAGATTATCAGCAGGAAATGAAAGATATTAAAGAGTGCCTGGACTTCCTACAGGTGTCTTTTTTAACCGTCTTTATTACTATTAATTATATATATATATATATATTATAATTGAATGATGGAGCAGTTAAAAATGACATTGAAAAAATGCTGAGATATTAAATAGTTTGAAAAGGTACAGTTTTTTGTTCAAGTTTGATTTGCAATGCTCTGATTGGTGGAGCTTTGTTTGCAGAATCAAGGGTAGTGCACTTTTAAATGATTATGAAATGACCATTTTAGAAATAATTTGGACTAATTGGTTTATCAGGTAGCAAACTGGAGAAAACTAATTGGATTTTTACTTCGGGGACCATCTGTTACTTTCTGTTCATGATCATATCCAGCCGTCTGTCTCTGACTGTTTTTGTCACTGTAGGCTGGGATGGAGACTCTGGAGGAGTGGAACTTTGAGCAGTACATGGACAGCATCTCCAAACGGGCTCTGAACCAGAATGTGAAGCACGTGCTGAAGGAGGGTGGCCGGGCTGGGAAAGCGCTGCTGGTGAACACGGAGAACCTTATCAACACCGTCCAGGTGCTCAGCGTGGCCGGAGGAGCCGCCAAAGCAGCGCAGGTCATCAGCGTCACCACCGGCGTCATGTCGGGCCTCTTCCTCGCCCTCGATGTCTTCTTCCTTGCCAAGGGATCGCTGGAGCTGCGCAAGGGTGCCAAGACCGAGTTTGCGGCCAAGATCCGAGAGGTTTGCAAGGAGCTGCAAGATGGACTATGGGAGCTGAAAAGAATCCAACGGCAGCTGCAGAAAACAATGGATGGGGTTGAGATGGAGGAGGTGGAGGTGGAAGATAATGGTGAGGATGAGGATGAGGATGAAGGTGATGGGGAAGAAGAGGATGATAAGGAAGAGGTAGAAAATATATCCAAATCGAGAAAAGAATCCAGCTAGAGATATATGCATTGGTGATTATTCCAAGCAATAAGTAAAAAAATAAAGTGTGTGTGTATGTATATATATATGATAATATATAATGTATATAATATGTATATAATATATATGTATAGATATATATAATGAATTTATTATTAAATTAGTTTGTAAGTCACTTAGTCTAAAAGTGTCTGCTAAATGCTTACAAGCGAATGTTAAATAATAAACTATTTATTTTTAGTCTATACCATGAATATTAATATTTTGCCAAAGGTAATTAGTCCTTACCTTTGGGTAATTTTAATTAGATAGTAATAATATTATAAAATAACTTTTAACACTTTATTTGAATGTGTCATTGTTAAATATTTTACATGTACTTACTAATAGCAATAAAGTATGCATAATTGCATGTAAGTAACCCTAAGCCAAACATGTATTAATTATTGTGACTAAGCGCTTACATGTATATTTACGCTGTAACAGGGACACCTTAAAATAAAGTGTGACCTGTATTTCTAATGTTTGCCAAAGATCTGGCGCAGTTCTATTTATAGGACTAAGCTAAATTATTGTGCTTATATCAAATGATTCTTCTGAATGACAAGCGATGAGTAGTTACTTCTATGTATAATATGGAATGAATAACATGATTTCTCATATTGTGATGCATTTTTCATACACTTTAAATTTCCTTCTCAAATAATCAAATTTGTAGAATTCTTTATACATTAGACAATTGAATTATCTTATTATTTGCTTGCCTTCCGGTATTATAAGTCTGTACATTTCAGCTCTGTACTGTATACGTCATTAAAATAGCGCATAAAGAGCCGAGCCTCATAGTGCCTGTCCCTTCCTGCTCAAACAGTCGACTGTGATTTCTAGATAGTCAAGCAATTGTTCTATAGACAGTTGCGTTCTTTCTGCCGCCACTAGAGCGTGCACAAACTTCTGACTCGATCATCAGTACTCCAAGTAAAACATCAATAGTATGCTGTCATTGGATTATGAAAAAAAACTAAATAAATAAATAGTAATAATAATAATTACATGATACGCGTGTAAATTAAATGTAATAATTAATTCAACAAACATATTTACTGAGGAAAAATAATTGTATCCTGTACATTGTATAAATGTCACTGACTGGACAAAACCTGTCTTTATGTGCACTTTATACAATACAGATCGCTTCAGATATTAATAAACAGAATAATAATGGGACTACGCTTGCAAACGCCATAAACCAATTTTATTTTCCGTTCATAGTTGTGGAAACTGATGGAGACTGATGTTTGTGGCCTTTTTTTTTTTTCAGACACTGTGCCTGGTTGAAAATAGCTTGCATTGAATACTGTGTTGAAACGCATCTTCTGTTGTTCTCTATCCAGCTGTTTTTCAAACAGAAGAACGTCCGTCCGAATGACTCAAGACGACTTTATTCATCGTCTTCTTTTTCTTCTTCTTTATTTTCTGTTACTACAAGGAAACTAGGGTGTTTAGTTTCCTAGAAATAAGAAATTGTGCATTCCGGTGAGTCATGAGACAGGCGGGGTAATAACACTGCGATGTGATTTGACCAGCTATACCAGTATTTCCAGCAGTTAAACACTGCTATTGTCTGAAATCATGACGCTTTACTGATGCTGGAGCTCACTCATGAGTCTAAAGCATCTCTTTGTTCAGGCATTCTGAGGGTTGATTGTATTGAGTTTGTATATGTTTTCATTAAAAACACTGAAACTATTGATTTAAATGTGCTCTTTTATTGCAGGAATGTTTATGTTTTGAATAATAAACTGTGTCAAAGCAGCGACAAGGGCAGATGGCTTTTGATTTTTTGTTTTCCGTCAACACCATTTTCTTAAATGAACTTTCTTATTCTCAGGAAAGATTTAGAAGAATGCTATTCATTCGGTTGATTGGCTGGCATTGAATTTGCACGACCAAGCATGCTAATTTGCACATAGTTTCATTTATTTTTCTCTTTTTCCTTCTTCCTATAGGTGCGGCTGCTTGATGGCAAACTATTTGCAAGCAGACGGTAAAAGCTTTAAGGCATATGTTTTCTGCATGCTTGCAAACAGATGAAAGAATGCATGTGCGACACTAAAATGTTCATACACCTCTTTTCATGTAAAAGTCCAAAATAAAACGTTTTTCAAAGATAGAAGCATTTACAAACATTTGAATTGTTAACTTTGCGTCAAGCCCGTTGACTTTCATGTCTTAAAGGTCAGTGGCTTTGAATGCCAGGCATGTTCCGGGAATTTTCGCACCAAAAGAGAGACGAGTCGCTAAAGTTGAGTTGCTGTCATTTTACACTGGTCCAGTCACTTTTTTTCTTTTCTTTTTGCTTTTCCTTTTCTTTTTCTTTTAATGCTTGTACGTGCAGTTAAACTGAGAAACAAGGCGCAACATTATACGTAAGCTACAGGTTTAATCAATCAAGAACAAGAAGCTATGAGTGATCACACATCCAGACCTGCCTGAAAAAAAGTGTTGTTTTTTGTTTTGTTTAGTTTTTTTCACACTTTATATTAGGTGGCCTCAACTACTCAACTACTTCTCATTTTTAAATGAATCATTTGATACAAGTGCACTAATTGTGTACATGCGTGTTTTTACATTGTACTGTTACTTGCATAATTATGCAGCTGGATGCCAGTAACTTACTGTAAATTTATATTTAACAGATTTATTATTAACAGTTTTATTCAAAGATAAATGAACATTAAACATTAAAAAGTCTATCTCTTTTCTCTTTACAGAACAAAACAGCCTCATTCAAAGCGTTCCGGGAACCAGAATTCCTCATCAAGCTTTTTCTGTTTTTCTGGTTCCTGGAAATTCTTTGCATGTGGCTGTTATTTTATTTATATTTCCTGTAAAGATAAAGACTTTTTAATGTTTAATCTTAATTTATCTTTGAACAAACTGCTGCCAGTAAGTAACATAGATTTAAATCTACAGTAAGTTACTGGAGTTACATTTATAATTAATTCATCCATTTCACCCTAACCCACCCTTAAACCTACCCATACCACCTATCCCTAACCGCAACAATATCCCTCCTCAATAACAGCAGAAGTGTTTTATAACACAATGTGTACACTGTACTTATGTTCTGATGCAAATGCATAGTAGTGAAGGCCACCTAATATAAAGAGTGACCAAGCTTTTATACTAAAGACACTAAATCTTGTCCTTAACTGGGTAACACATTACTTGAAATTTATATATATATATATATTGCAGATTCTTTGTTTTATAAAGTCATAAAGTGCATTTAATTAATGCATCAAAAATGCTTATATAATGTATTATTTAAAGTTTTGGGTAGTAACTGATTATATGAAATTTGTATTTTATTGATCACATGATTACACATTATTCAATGTGTATTTGTCTTAATTCATACTATTTCTTAGTTGTTAAATTTGTCAGCTGAAAGTCTTTCGCTGAATATATTGACATTTCCATGTTCACATTGGTAAACGATCGCATGACACGCAGGTAAACAAATCAACTATTTTGTATTAATGAATTCATTTGATTTGGATTATTATTTCAAAATGGTTTATTTTAAGTGTACAGTTGCACGACATTAGCTACTCGTTAAATTCAGAAACCTTTATTAAAACATCAAACATGTCCCTCAGTTTAGGAAACCTTTACGTAACGATTAATGAGCCTCATGTTTTTAATTAACAACAAATGGAATATATTTTCATCCCTCTTTTTTTTCATAAATAAAGCCAGTACAATATTCTACTCAATAAGTTCAGGAGACAGTCAGAAGTGATGAAAACGTAGACCGATTATATTACAGTACAGTATATTAATGTGTAACTGCATTATTTTACTAACTGCACATTTTGTCTTGTATGTGGAAGTAATCTACTGTACTTCATGGCTGCTGTCAGATTGTCGAATGCAATTTCGTAATGAAAAGGTTCGGTAAAAAGGATTGAACTTTTAAGGATTTCGAATTAAGTTGCATTGCATGTAAAATGTAAACTATCTGTTCATATAAAGTGTTAAAGCAATTATCCTCTGTTGTTTGGTGAGTGTCTCTTTCAGTCCTGGAAGACGTCTGCAGGTGTGACGAGACTTTATTTCTATTTTAATATTTGAATTAGACACTCGATTGCATGTAAGGAGGTAGGAAGTTACAGAGGTGTGTCTCCAGGTTTCGTGGTGTTAATCTGAGTTTTTCAGTCTCTATTTAGAGCGTTGTGTGATTAGCTGGACACAGGACACGTCATGATGTGATTCATGCTTGAAGTCAATGAGACCTGTGAGGAAAAAACAGAATGACGTGTGTTTTTAAACTGTAGTGACGGAGGCAGCAGGTATTCAGCTCATCTGGAAATCTTCATTGTTAAACAAATAAAGTGCTAAGTGGTGTTTGCATTCGTTGTGGTGTGTTTTTAGTGCCTAGCAGTTTGTTTTTGAAAGGCTGTCTGATGAGCTTTGATTTATCACGTGTGGTTCTGCTGGTTTTCTGTGGGAAATAACAGTCTAGAACATCTGTGAAATAACATTTCACAGATTATCGTGTGTGTTTGTGTTTAATGAGAGAGGAAGCAGAAAGACAGTATCAGGTGCATCAGGTGTGCATTGCTTTATATGACCCGGTCTGTTCAGTGTTGCTCATTTACCCGTCAGTATCAGCTGTCTCCCAGCCTGTCACCTCTATAATCCTACAGTATTAATACCCTCTGATGTGGTGTGGGCAGAGGGATTTGATATTAGTATACCTAGTCTTTGAATAAACAACGTTGAGCCAAGCATCTGATAGTTGAGTTTGGCTGTTTAGGTTTTTATTTATTTCATTTATTTATTAGGTTTTGAAGGATAATGTTTCTATAGATAACCACAGGAGCCTTTGTCTCTTATTGTAAAGATTCCCTCACTTACATAATCAGGATATTTGACGTTCTCTGATCCTTCATGAGACTAAGAGACGTGGAGATTACATCGCCAATGCATTTTCTTTTACTATTTTTGTCCTGTTTCCAATAATAGTATAAAATATTGTCTGAAAAAATCTATTTTGTAGTAAAATGACTTTTTACTTGTTTTTTTTTTGTTTTTTTCATTTCTTGTTTTTTATTAGCCTAAACACTTCAGGGATAATGACCTTGCAGGAAACAACCAGTATTTATACATTTTTTTATGGATTTTCTCTTTACTGTTAAGACTTATTTCCTAAAATAGCTGTTCTAATATCTGACATTTCCCTGTCTTGTGAGAGGGAAGAAGAAGATAACCGGTTAACGTTTGACATTATTTGTGGTGATGTCTGAGCTACTTATTTGATGCTTTTTTCACTCATCATAGCATCTGTGCTCTTGTTTTGTGAAAGCCCTGAGCGGTTTCACAGACCGAGGTGAGTGCTGTGCTTTTCTTTTCTGTGATGCACTGTCTTTTGTCTTTCAGAGCATAAAAGAACTTGCTGTACTAGAAAGATACGGTCTGTGTGGTTTAAAGGTGTGTTAATTCCTGTCTTTATTTTTAAATCAGTGCATTCACGCTCCTGTTACCCAAGACTACAAACATAAAGTCGTGTACAGCCTGAAACGGGCATAAAGCATCCGAGAAACCACTTTCAACTGGACCAAGGTCAAAACGTATCTCTCCAAACAGAGAATCTTTTGTGTAACCAGAAGAAAAAGTAAAAAAAAAAAGTTTTTGGTGGAATTGTCATTTGACCCAGACAGTGATGGCATTATTTGAGGTGAAGCTTTATTTGATGAACATTTGATTCGTCTTTAAAGCACACAAACAGAATTGTGAATATGCCACCTCGAATACATTACAGACAAAAGCTGTCGTGTGTTCTGCTGAGTATCGCAGTGCTTGGAAAAAAATGCAACAAAATCTTCGGTATGTCTGAAGGAAATAGTTAAGAAAACCTTCCACAGCAAGGTATTTAAAAACAGTTCTTCGTTGTTTTTTGCCAGTCTGACGATAAATGACAAAAGGTGTGTAAAGGAATGCAGATTCTTTAAACGCCATGCACATACGCGTAAATCTGTGTCTAGTGTGACATGGGAATTTCATGTATTTGTCTTTTGTCTTGGTGTGAAAAGACAGCGCTTCATTATGTCTGTAACCATGCTAGAGAAACTGGTAAAGCAGCTCAGCAATAAATGATCATCTATATCCTCTAGATCTTAAACAAAATAAATAACACACCAGACAGGATTGAGTACAGTTATCTAAAATAGGAGAAACAGTACTGAAAAGAACTAAATCAAGGATTTTATTTTCTTTATTAAAATGTTTTCATTCTCATTTGCTCCTTTTTTTGAGACCGGTTTATCAAGTACGCTGCATCATTTCTTTATGTAGTTTTTCTTAGGGTTTTCAAGGTGATTTTCAATGGTCTGACGTTAAATTGCCAGCGACTGGAAACAACAAGTAAATGTCTAAACCTCACCCTGAGTACATATTTGGAGAAGAGTTTGCAAGTAATGCTGAACAAAGGCTGAAGGAGACAGTGATTGTGTGGAATATTTTAACTCTGACATACTGAACTATGTATAGTAATTTTCTTTTAACATGCTTTCCAAATATTATGCCAAAATACCAATCACTACTATAAGAACATGATACATTAGTATTGCATCGCCTTTAAACACCATAAGTTATAAAAATTTCATTGAAGATTTAAGAGTCTCTAAAAAAACATTAGTTAATTTAGTGAAGAAATGTGTCTTGTCAGGCAAGTGCATCACATAATAATAATAATAAAACTGATTGTTTCAGACATTTTCACAGCAACATTGAAAAATGCGTAGTAATGAAGCTGAGAAGCGCAGCAGGAATGTATGAATATGAGCTGCAGGAGTGCTGATCCTCCCTTTGCCATAATAATGTTTGTTGATTTTGCTTTTACGTTTGAATGGGTAGATGACGAAGTTAAAAAAAAAAAAAGAAAAAAAAAAAGTCGGACAAACTAAAATTAAAACTGGTGTATCCAACCCTTCAGGTCCCGCCCTGGATACGAGTTATTAAAGCTAGGGAAGGTCTGACACCTCCATCATTGATCCTAAACTCCAAGAACACCTCACACAGGGGTAAGACACTATTTAAAATGTCTTAACAAGCAGCTGTTAACTTATTGACTAAGCTATTGAAAATATAGAGACAGATATGTGTAATGACATTGCATTATACAAAGACTCAACAGGTCTATTCATATAATAACAAATGGCATTGGTAATTTGATATATGTACCAAGGTAGGCATCTTATATCTGAACATCAATAAATTAGATAACAATATCTCAGAACTAACTGTACGTTCATAAACTGTTTCTTCTTTTTTTAAACTAATGTCTCTGCTTCAATATGCACTAATATTAGTGTCCATTCTACACATGAGTTCATATACCAGTGTAAACCAATTTGTATTACTTTTTTTCTTGAATTAAAAATCTTATTCTATATTATATTGCATTTAAGTATTATTATATATTACGCATTGTACTAAAATAAATAGTGACTAATAAACGTTGTATTATTGTCAGTTTAATGCTGTTGGAATCGCCAAATTTTTTTCTAAAGCTTCTGACTATTCAGTAGAATGACTAAGGAGCCCCTGGCTTCTAAAACATACATTTTTATGTCATGTTTAGTTCTGATGATGAATTCTAAGCAACCATCAAAAGTAATATTACCTCTCTTCTTAGTAAGAAGGTTGAATGGTTGCACAGCGTAATATACCGTACAATTGTTAACATTTGAAGTGGACAAAAAAGTTAATCAAAATTGTCCTATAAGACAAGAACAGGTATTTATTAGGTATGAATTTAGGACTTTGATCAATGGTTTTGATGCACTTCATATAGTTGACTACTAGGTTTAACACTATTGTGAAACTTTAGAAGAATCAGTTAAGCATAACTTTCTAGATTGGACACTATAGCTAAGATAAGATCTTAGTTCCTTCAAACAAACAACAAGTGCTGAGATAAAGAAGTGACATTTATTAATAACATATTACAAAGTAAACTAAAACTAAGTTGCCGATGACTGAACTAAGTAAACAACGGTTTTAATGATTTGAAAATCCAGACTCAGGCATGCTTGTGGCAGCAAAAAGAGGGATAATATAAAGTCTGCCTGCCATTAATGGCTTTTTTTTTTACTTTTGTTTATTTTTGTTGATTATATGGACTATGGAATTTTCATTTTTATTTGCAGGTAACAAAAACTACAAAATTAACAGATATATAAGCACAGAAAGATCACTGATGAGGAGCAATTGGATCTATGTGGCTATCCTTGGGATAGCATGCATGACACTTGGAGCCAATGGGAACAATACAACAAGCAACTCCACAGACAGCTGGATTTCTTCCAACATGACCACCAACTTGACTCAGACGCTCCCACCCAACTTGACCACCAACCTGACCCAGATGCTCCCACCCAACATAACGACCAACCTTACCCAGACGCCACAGCCAACCAGCATGAGCACCAACCTAAACCAGGTTGGTCCCCTCAACATGACAACAAACTTGACTCAGACAGGCTCTTCCTACATAAATCCAAACCTTACCCAGACAAGCCCTCTTAACATGACCACAATTCCAACACAAATTGGCTACTTTAATATGACCTCAAATTCAACTCAGATAGGCCTTCTGAACATGGCCACCAACCTGACCCAAACACACCCTCCCAATGTGACCACAAACCTTAATCAGATAGGCTCCCTTAACATGACCACAAACCCAAACCTGATGAGCCCTTTAAACATGACCATATACCCTACCCAGATCAGCCCTCTCAACATGACTACAAACCCAAACCAGATAGGTCCTTTTAACATGACCACCAACCCAACCCAGATGGGCCCATTTAATATAACCTCAAACCCAATGAGCCCTTTTAACATGACAACCAACCCATCCCAGATGAACCCTCTCAACACGACCTCCAACCCAAACCCGATGAGCCCTTTTAACATTACAACCAACCCAACCCAGATGGGCCGTCTCAACATGACAACAAACCCAAATCAAATAGGCTCTTTTAATATGACCACAAACCCAAATCCGATGAGCCCTTTTAACATGACAACGAACTCAACCGAGATGGGAGCTCTCAACATGACCTCCAACTTGACCCAAACACATCCTCCTATCATGATCACAAACCATACCCAGATAGGCCCTCTCAACATGACCACAAACCCAAATCCAACGGTCCCATTTAATATGACAACCAACCCCACCGAGATGGGCGCTCTCAACATCACCTCCAACTTAACCCAAACACACCCTCCCATCATGACCACAAACCATACCCAGATAGGCCCTCTCAACATGACCACAAACCCAAATCCAACGGTCCCATTTAATATGACAACCAACCCCACCGAGATGGGCGCTCTCAACATCACCTCCAACTTAACCCAAACACACCCTCCCACCATGACCACAAACCATACCCAGATAGGCCCTCTCAACGTGACCACTGACCCATCACAGATGGGCCCTTTTAATATGACCACAAAACTGATGAGCCCTTTTAATATGACAACCAACCCAAATGAGATGGGCCCTCTCAACATGACCTCCAACTTGACCCAAACACGCCCTCCTATCATGACAACAAACCATACCCAGATTGGCCCTCTCAACATGACCACAAACCCAAATCCAATTGGCCCATTTAATATGACAGCCAACCCCACCGAGATGGGTGCTCTCAACATCACCTCCAACTTGACCCAAACACACCCTCCCATTATGACCACAAACCATACCCAGATGGGCCCTCTCAACATGACCACAATCACAAATCAAATGGGCCCATTTAATATAACCTCAAACCCGTTGAGCCCTTTTAACATGACAACCAACCCATCCCAGATGGGCCTTCTCAACATGACCACAAACCCAAATCAAATGGGCACTCTAAACACGACCACCAACCCAACCCAAACACACCCCCCCAACATCACAAACCCTACCCAAATGGGCCCTTTTAATATGACCACAAAGCCAAGCCTGATGAGCCCTTTTAACGTGACAACCAACCAAACTGAGATGGGCCCTCTCAACATGACCTCCAACTTGACCCAAACACGCCCTCCTATCATGACAACAAACCATACCCAGATTGGCCCTCTCAACATAACCACAAACCCAAATGCAATTGGCCCATTTAATATGACAAGCAACCCCACCGAGATGGGCGCTCTCAACATCACCTCCAACTTGACCCAAACACGCCCTCCCATTATGACCACAAACCATACCCAGATGGGCCCTCTCAACACGACCACAAACCCAAATCAAATGGGCCCTCTCAACACGACCACCAACCCAACCCAAACACACTCTCCCAACATCACAAACCCTACCCAGACAGGCTCCCTCACTGTACCAAACTTTTTAACAACGTCAGCCTCTAATACTCAATCACTAGTAAGTCATGTATTTTTTTCCCAAGATTGTTTTCAAAATGAAAATAAAAATCTTTGCTGTTAAAATGGCAGTTTCTTTTTTTTATATAATTGCAGGAAATCACTGGCAGGGATAACTGCAGAAGTGATAGGGCATGTTTCTCCGCTCCACCTGCCTGTAATCCAGGTGCACAAGGTTCCTGTTATTTCCTTTCCACAAGAGGAGCAAGTGGAAATGCAGATAATATTACTTTTGAGCTCAGTGGTGAGACAGATGGTTACATTGGAGCAGGCCTCTCTCAAGTCAGCTCTGTAAGAGATCAAATCCTCTTTCTTTTTTTCAAACATTATTGTGCCAAAATATTAAACATAGCATTCTTCTAAAATAAAATGGGTATCTAATTGTTAGACTAATCTAC
>JAUMHQ010000296.1:279495-289772 GCA_032361165.1 Enteromius paludinosus | reverse complement strand
CCGTTGCTCGGTACTACCGGTACTTCAGAAAACCTGGTACCGTAACATTTTTTATTTTTTAGTACCGTCTTGGTACCAAAGTACCGGGTCTTTTGACAACACTACTTATAAGAATTGAATTATACTGAAAAATTGACAATTAACTGACTACATAAAGTGTATTAAACACATAATCACTTCATCATTAATCAAACGATATTAGGTGTAGAGTATAACTGAAGTCTGACCCTGAGGAAGGGGATGATGTTGTCTTTAGCGATGGCCTGCAGCAGGCGAGGAGCTCCGGTCAGTGATTGGAGGCCGGCACCACACGTGGAGAAAAACGAGCCAATCACGATCACCCAGGGGGAGGGCCACGAGAGCGTCCCCACCACCAGATTCCCCTTCACCGAGTCTCCAAACCTGAAACACAGACAGACGAGGAGAGTCTGTATCACCCGCTCCTGAGGAAGAGGAGGAGGAAGACAACAGACGGAGGAGACTCACTTGTCTCGCAGAACCACGCCCTCCACACAGCACCCGAACAGAACCACACAGCTCAGATCTGAGCCACGTTCAGGAAACATCATCATCATCAGACTGACCCAAGCAACACTGACCGCAGGACGGGTCTCACCAAAACCTCATTCAATCATACACATGTAACGCTGTCTGCTTTTGTGCCTCTTTTATAAGTTCAACTACGTCGGCCTCGTTTACGCTGTCAGTTAGACGTGACCCAGTTTCGATTCCTTGCTCATATGTGACACAGATCTGTTCTATGACAGTGTTAACAGGAAAAAACACATGCATTCAGATATTTGGAGATGTTTCAGGGCTCGTTCATATGTGGAAATAAATCAGATTTACTGAGGCACTGCGTTCTGTACGTCATTAAAACGGTGACAATCTGTTGCTTCTCTGCGTCTTTTTGAGGTCATGTGTGAACTGCGCTGGTAAACAGTCTTATTAATGCAGACGGGCGGTTTTGAGCTACTGGCAAAAGAGGTGAATTTTTTGGGGGGGTTTTCAGCCTCAAACGTTCCCTTTTCTCGGCTTTCGGAGGCTGTAAATAACAACAAGGCATGCGCGATGCCTCAGATCGTATGGTACGTGTAAACACATGAATCACACATTTATATTACATATTAACTTCAAATATGTAAAATCAAAGATATAACAAACATTTTATTTCTGTCTTGTCTTCACGTGTGTGTGTGTAAGGATACAGACGAGCGAGGTGGTGAGGATGGCCAGTATGGTGCCAATGGGAATGGAGCGCTGGGCGTCCTTCAGATCTCCGGAGCGGTTCGATCCCGCCATGATTCCTGACACAGAATGAACATCAGAGAATCACATGATAAGAAACTAACACAGAGCTAAACTTACAGGTCATAGGTCACGGTTTCATGGATTAATGGACATTTCCAAGTGAACCTCCACACAGTCAATTCATAATAATTTCCTTTCTTTTGAATTTGTGCCGAATACATATCATTTATAAACTATGGAGTTAAATCATTTCATTTCAAGTATTATAGCAAGATTATGTAAAAACATACTTAATCTATGGCGGCAAATCTATGCCTTTAATAAGCGAGCGCACCACTGGTGCTGACGAGCACGGGAAATAATTTTTTGCGAGAGGAAAACAGATGTACATGCGAAGAAACGGGTCCGCGAGCTCATTTCAATCCCTCGTGCATGCTTGATGTGTCATCCGCACACAATTCAAGCACTCGCACGCGATCATTCCTGCACGCGATCATTCCTGCACGCGATCATTCCTCACCTGCTCGCGCGAACACTGTTATTTTTGTCAGTCGTGGGGCGGGCGGGCTTTGTGTGCTAAAAAGGCACATACATTCATGTAGATGGCAATACACATTCTCAAAAGCATGTTGGAATCATCATGTCTTTCCTCTTGCTGTATCAAAATCTCACCCAGCTCTCCTCAGAGATGTTCCCAATAATGTGATTTAAGTCAAATCAAATTCACTACATGATATAACTTTTTAAATACTGTATCCTAAGTTGTGGATCATTAAGCTATATATCATACGCTGAAGTACATTTCTGGAGTGTTAAAGATTAAAAGAAAAAATAACAAGAGCCGCACAGAACCGAAAACTGTGACCCTAAAACCGTGAACCGAACCGAACCGTGGGTTTTGTGAACCGTGCCACCCCTATAAACCACATAAACCCGCACACACACACGCTGTGAAGGCTCACCGGTCACAGAGGGGAAGAAGATCCCAATCAGCAGGGTGAAGGAGGTGGTGATGTCAGCGAACACATAAGGAAAGTGATTGGATGCAGCGGCTCTGTGGGCGGAGTGATGTGAGCCACGCTCCAGAACATCTCCTTTAGCAGAGTACGAGCTCCACAGGTTCTCTAGACACAGCAAACACACACGGTTAGTGAGCGTCTCGCCGGAGACACCTGTGTATCACCTGTGCGAGATATTGTTATCATGAGCACTTCAAAATACTGTGAATAATAATAATTTTATACATTTAAATGTGATAGTAATCTTACATCTGATTCAGATGTTCTGTATGCACTTTGAGAACACTTTACCATCAACTGATAGCAGATGGAGCTAAACAGCAGTTACCCTGGAAACTACTTACACAAAACCACTTCCTGTTTCTTATTTAAAGATGGTTCACCTGCGATCACGCCGCTGGCCAGGCCCGGGATGCCCCGGATCTCCTTCACGCCGTTGTGCTGGAAGTATTCGTCGCAGGCGGCGCTCAGCTCCGAGTTGTTGCAGAAGAGCCTCCAGAGCTGCGTGGTCTTCTCCAGCGGGGCGGTGATGACGGGAGGAGCGTCTGTGCTGTTCCAGCTCTCGCTAGCGTTAGCGGCGTCCAGCGGTGGCAGCAGCAGCGTCTTGTTACACGGCCCCTCCTTCAGCTCATGCTGAGACAGGCTCCGGTTCCCCAGCATACACACCCTGCAGCACAAACACCCCATTGGTCAGTCACCCTGTCTGTGACATCACGTGCTTCCAGTGAAGTGTACATTACACACGAGAACCCTTAAATACTGTTGATATGTTCTTATGACAAAGTCCTTGTGACGTTCACAACTTCGTAACTTTGGATAAAAACAGCTTTTATCTGAACAAATGCATTGTATATTATTATATAAATGTCATGATACGGCTGGAGAGGTCAGGTACTCACGGGAAGGAGGGCGGGCTGAAGGCGGACACCAGCGCTCCGGTGTAGATGGACAGGATGGACACGATCACGCAGGCCAGAAACACAGACGCCAGCTTGTTAACGTACTTGACTCCCACGAACACCAGCAGCGACATCAGCAGCAGGAAGATGGAGCCGTAAAGACGCATGTTGTTCAGCATGGCCCCGGCCTCGCCGTCAGGGCTGTCCGAGACGAAGACGGCGGCCCCGGGGGCCATGTACATCTGCAGACGAACAGAAGCACACGTCAGACTCTGGATAACGGCTGTATCAGAGTGAGATATGAAGCTCACACACCAGCAGGATCTCGATGGCCCCGAGGATGTACATGGAGCCGGCGAAGGTGGTGCCCAGATAGAAGCAGGAGCCCACGGCCCCGCCGAACTCGGGCCCCAGAGAACGAGAGATCATGAAGTACGAGCCGCCCGCTGCGGTAGCGGACACACACACACACAGACAGATGTGTGTTAGTTACTATGTTAACACTACAACAGCAGAAGAGAGAGAGATTGATCAAACCTTCATCAGAAGACCAGCTCAGACAGACAATACATCATCATCATCATCACTATTAATACACATGCCAATCACATTAATCACAAAGAGCTCTGCTTGGATTGATTCTGCTTCGAGATCCATATATTATAAATATATGTACACATGTATATATATCACACACACACTATAAGTCCTTACACAATCTGACGTGTTCAACATTGAACTGGAAATTAGGTGCTGGGTGTACTGTGTATATTTATTATGTGTATATATATATATATATATATAAACACATGCATGTATATATTTAAGATGTTACACACACACACACACACACACACACACACGTGTATATATATGTAAGATATAATAAGTATCATTATTTGCAATTAATATATTGTGTGTTATTTAACACATAATCTCCAAACAAGCATATATAAGATACACAAATAGAACTATAGATAAAGTATAAATAAAACAGCAACCTAAGCAGTTATAAACACACGGGTCGTTTCTTTGAGCACTGGAAGACCTCCAGACACACAAACCCATATTTTATTCACAATAGAACTAAATAACATTTTTCAGATACTCTTTTATTCACTAAATGAGCTCATTTCAAATGTGATGCCTGCTACATGTCACGGGGGCAAAAAAGGAAGACATTTCGGAAAGATTCAGCTGGAAGAACATCTAGCAAGTTAACGGACAAAACTCCAGAAACTCATCCTCGATGACCAGACGTCTTCAAGATGTTTTATTATTTATTTAATTATTCTGTAGCTCATTTGTGCAGAAAACTGTAAGAGTTAGACATTTATTGTGTTCTCTGTGTTCTATTGTGAATAAAATATTGCCAGTGTTGAGGTTGTGAAGTTCAGATCAGCTCACGGGCCACACTGGCTCTGTGGAGTAGACTCTACACGCTCACACACAGCAATCAGATCACGCCTGCAGCTCTCTGTGCTCTTGATCGTCTCCTGACACACTTTCTGAGCTGTTCTAGAAGAGAAGTGAAAGTTCACCTGGAACCACTCCATTAGTAGCGATGGCGCTCATAGATATCGCAGTCAGCAGCGTCTGTGTGAACAACGAGTCAACGGTCAATAACACACCTGCAATATAACACACCAGAGTGTGTGTGTGTGTGTGTGAGACTCACGCAGCAGCAGCAGATGAAGACGATACACAGCGCCTGCAGGACTCCGGCAGTACCGACGATCCACGTCAGTCGGAGGAACAGAATCACACCGAAGATGTTCTGCAGACACGGCAGGTACACGCCCATGAAGGTGCCCATCTGCGGAGACTGGCGCAAACACAGGGCATCATGGGAAAAATCAGCATTGAAACAAACATGAGCAACACAAGTTAGTGTGACAAAGCAGCATTTTACTGCATCTGGACGGTGTGTGTGTGTGTGTGTGTGTTTCACCTTGCTGCTCTTGCGTTTCTCGCCGATGCTCTCGGCCTCCTCGTGCTCTTTGGCTCCCTGCGTGAGGTTTGTGTAGTTCGCCAGACGATTGAGCAGAGACGACACTTTAGGACGAGTGTCCATCTCCTCCTGCAGACACACACACACACTCTCATCAGGTGACAGAAGTCTGAGGAACGCTCATCACAGTCAGGAAACAACAGGTGAAAATCTCTCCAAATTCAACTGGAGGAAGAAATATTTATCTTGTGGGAGATAAAGGCTAGTTTTAAGACTATATCATTTATTGTGCCATGACATTATTTCCATAATGAAGATTCCCCCCCTATTTAATTTAAAAAGGTTTTATATTTACATTGTGTACATGCTTTAAATAAAAACATTTTAAATATTAATTATAAGTGTTTTAATTTTAGTGAACATTTTATGGAAATGTAAGGAGTAAATGTAATTGTAACATTATTTTCATGTCGTGATTGTATCTATTTCACTGTAAAAGTCATTTTTGAGGTGGGGGGGTAAATGAAAATTCTAATTCGGTAAGCAGAACAGTCCATATAACTCTTGATCTCTGTTGTTGAGGCGAATGCAGTTAGAATAGTTATCAAATATAAATGATAACAATATAAACCGTGAATAATAAAATGCATTTTTGAACGTTTTTTGTCCTATAAACAGGCTATGTTCTTGCTTCTTGCATGTGCTTAGTGAGGATCGGCCTACAGAGAGATAATATCCAGGAATCAAACCTCAAAGAGAGCCAGATTCCTGTCGTAGAAGTCATCGTCATCAATGGCGTGAGAGTTATTGATGTAAACACTGGACAGCTTCACACCGGCATCACCTGACACAGAAATGAGAGAAAACTAATGTCTGGGCAAAACAAATGTGCAACAGAAGTGGACAGACATGAAAGAACAGCCACGGATCACATGACACTGTGTCACCGTCAGCAAACACACTCTCACTTCCCCAACACACACACACACACACACACACACGTCTGGTCAGCTATCCTAATGGGGTCTCTCCATAGGTGTAATGGTGTTTCTACTGTACAGACTGTATGTGGTGTTGCCCTACACTGACCCTACACCTAAACCTACCCCTTACAGGACACATTCTGCATTATTAGATTTTCAAAACACTTAATTCTGTGTGATTTATTAGCTTCTTTGACCTCAATTTAGGTCCCCACCGTGACAAGTCCCCATGAGTCTGTGTGTATTCAGGTTTAAGTCGCCACCAGAATATAAAAACATGTACTCACACGCCTGTCACTGTGTCAATGCATTATACACTGAGGTGTGTCATCTACATGCGAAGCTGTTAAAGCCACTTAATGACTAGTACTGTGTGTGATTGTGCCAAACCTTCTGTGTGTGTGTGTGTGTGTATTCTGTGCATTAGGGAGTGTTGCAGCTAAATTCACAAGACAGTCAGAGTTATGTCATTTCTCTGAACGGAACTTCCCGTTTCATAATGATGATATTGCACACTGTAAGTCACACCCTCATTAGGGAACACGCTCTGCTCACTGCACTGTACGTCTTCTAGTACACTTATCACTATTTTTCATATGCATGTTAAAAGGTGCTCAATGCTATGTTGCAGGATTTTAACTTTCATTTTTTATCTCAAACCGTACGCATCACCCCTTGATCGTCTTGCTGTCTGCCCTCTGAATACAGTACACTGGGAAAAAACCCGGTCTCGATAGACAACACAGAGGCTGTAATACCAAAAGAAACACTTTGGGCACCACAACAAAAACAAACTTTGGCAAAACAATCGGCAAGGAGGGGTGGTGTTTAATGCGCGTTAAACCCCGCCTCTTCTTGCCGATTGGTTGGCCGAAGTATGTTTTTGATTTGGCGTATGTCCTGCGCCCCTATGTTTTGCAAGATCGCATAGAGCTAAATATTACTATTACTTATTATACAAAGCCATAAATTAACACCATCTTGGGAAAAAAGTGCATTATGCTTAAATTAATGTTTATAAACCATATATAATTTGGTTAAAAAGTCACTTAAACAATTAGAAACAATTAAACTAAGAAACACATTACAATGCAATGTTTTTTGCATTCAAATGTGCATTTTAATTTTTTTTAATTTAACATCTGAAATTGGTTTTTTTTGACAGCCCTAACTCACTCGTTTCTGCTTCTTCCTGCTGTGTTTTCGATCGAGTGACTCTAGATTCGTCTAGAAGCGCCCCCTAGTGTAGAACAGCGAGAACAGGGAAAGAGTTATCACAGATGACAG
Source organism: Enteromius paludinosus (assembly GCA_032361165.1). Classification (NCBI taxonomy): domain Eukaryota; kingdom Metazoa; phylum Chordata; class Actinopteri; order Cypriniformes; family Cyprinidae; genus Enteromius; species Enteromius paludinosus. The sequence goes on along the minus strand of JAUMHQ010000296.1, from coordinate 282,382 downwards.
GAGAGCGTCTCACCTTGCTCCAGGTTGCTGCGCTCCGGCGTGTCGGCCCCGGCTGAGGTGGTGGCCCCTGCGGACGCCTCGCTGCGGTTCACGCTCTCCCGGGAGCCGAAGCGGACCCTGGCGCTGGAGCGCGAGCTGATGTCCGGAGACGTGTCCGGCAGGTCCTCGGCTTTGGTCGGCGTGACGGTGAAGCGCACAGACGAGGCCATGGCTTCCCGCGCCGCTAGCTGCTGCGGCTCCGACAGGGTGACGGCCCCGGGGCCCCGCTACGGTGAGAAGCGGCTCAGCTCACGGCCCGATGCGCTGCCATGAGTCTCTGAGAGTGTGTGTGTGTGTATGTGTGTGAGCTCTCTGGAGGCAGCTGTGCTAATATGAACAGCGCCGGTTTGTGCTCAGATCAGCTGGTGCGGCTTGAATCTGGTTTCTGATGCGTCAGCACAGACCGGAGCAGAACCATTTATTCACACGTAATGAAAACCTCTGCAAGGAACCATCTGACAGCGTATGAAAAATTAACCTTCCTCTGCTGGGACCCAGAATAAACGAAGGCTGATTGATGCAAAACCTTGTCATGACAAACGGCAATCTGACGGATGAAACGAGAGTGTGTGTGTGTGTGTGTGTGTGTGTGTGTGAGAGAGAGAGAGAGAGAGAGAGAGAGAGAGAAAGGGGAAAAGAAACAAACAAGCACAATGTCAATACAAAAACAGTTCTAGCTGGTCTTGGGCTGGATCAATCCGGTTTAGACTGTCTGTTTATATTTTATCAATATGCAGCACCTCATTGCTTATTTCATGCTTATTTAATTTTGATTACTTTGGATTTATAAACATATTAAACACTATAAAAATTATTCATAATATTTTTTTTTTTTTTGCAAAAAATTATTTATATATGTATAGAGAGAGACAGGAATGATAGATAAGTACATATATAATATAATTATACAGAAGTAATGACTAACGTTGGTTGTGTCTTTGTAGCATTACAGCAGCTTTATTCGGGGTGCCTGCTAATCATCTGTTAGGGGGTCACGCTCAAACACACCCTCATTATCCGGTGACCCGCTAAACATACACGGCACTCCGGAGCATCAGTGTTTCACCATCACTCTACTGCCATTGTAGGTTTCTTAAAGTACGACGCCCAAAAATGCTGCTTCCCAGGTAGCTCGCGGGAACCGTCCGTGCCGCGCACAGTGCTGTCTATGAAGGGTGCTCGCTAGGGAGCGACACGAACCGGCCGTTAGTTCCTGCGACACTTTCTACGAGCGCCTCCATTAAGCCAATTATAATCAGATCACAGACACACACCTGACAGATGACCAGTATATGTCAAAACGAACTCTTTATAGAACTAATAAACCGGTGTACCTCAGAAGAGGCGCGCGAGACTCTTTCGCGGTGTTTGAGCGCATAAACACACACAAACCCGCGTTAACGGTCACACCGCTCGCTCCCGATCAACGTGAGCGGTTCGCTTCACAGAGCAGCCGGTAGTTTACCTGCGCAGCGCGGTCACGGATCCGCTGGACACCGGCTTCTGGACGAATGAAATCCGCCGTTTATCGCTCCGGTTTGTAACCGTCAAAATCAGCACGTCTGACTGACTGCAGCGTAAATGCGCGAGGCATACGCCGTGACGTATGCGTCGCTGGGAAATGTAGTTCTCAGCGTCATCCTCTCGTTACGAAGAAAACTATGGAGATAGATTTGTGTTTTTAATATTCAATAAAAAAAAAATTCTTTCAGCTCGGAAATCAGCGAAATAAGCTTTCTGATCCGTTCATCATGTTCCTGCAGTACTATCTGAACGAGAACGGCGACAGGGTTTATACTCTGAAGGTGAGTCCACTCATTCTGCTGGAGACACGGCGCCACGGCCATAAAACCACAAATACACTTCACACAGTATGTGTTTGAAACACTGTACTTTCAACATTAAAGCTGCATCGCGGCGATAATCCCGGTTTAAAGTGTTTTACTAGTGTAGAAGAGTGGCTTCGGCTTATAGATCTTTTTTGGTTCCCAGAACGTTCCGGGAACGTTAGTTTAAAGTTTACCTTTACGCTCTTACTTGGTTTACCGTAAGAAACCAAATGGAAAGGTTATAATAATTTATATATATATATATATATATATATTGAAGACTAAGAACGAAAAGGTAGTTTTCTATGGAGATAGATTTGTGTTTTTATTATTCAATCCAAAAAATATTTGTTCTATTAAAAAAGTCACTCCAATGAAAAAAAACTTTTTCAATCATAGGAAAAAACTTTTTGAATGCAAAAAAACCCCTCAAAAACAAAAAAAAAAATGCATTTGAACATTGCTTTTCTTTGATTGAAAATGTTTTATTTGATAGAAGTGAAGGTTTCTGTGATTGAAGTAATGTTATTTTTCTTTTGAGCCATGATATTGGTAGGACATTTGTGTCTTTATTATTCAATTAGAAAAAAGTTTGCTTCGATCAAAAAATATGTTTTCAATCATACAAAAGAAGTGTTTGAATTAAAATATATAGTTTGATTTAAAAAAATGCCTTTGAACATTGATTTTCTTTGGTTAAAAATCTTTTTTTTTTTGATTGAAGTGAAGGTGTTTTTAGTTAATGCACGTTTTTTGTTTGAGCCATATTATTGGTAGGGACCTTTGTGTCTTTATTATTCAATAAAAAAAAAACTCATCCAAAAAAAAAAAACGTTTTGAATGCAAAAAGAAATTTGAAACTCAAAAAATAGCATTTGAACCCTTTTGTTTTGATTGAAAATATCTTTTTTTATTTGAAGGGAATTTTTATTTGAATGAACTGTTGGTGCAGACACTTGTCAATCAAACATGTGCCGACCAGTGGAGGAGCACCCGCCCACTGTGGGATGTTTGTTTCA
>JAUMHQ010000296.1:237745-252146 GCA_032361165.1 Enteromius paludinosus | reverse complement strand
TGGAGAAAACTAAAGTGTTTTTTGACCTTGCATACACATAAACCTGTTTTAAGAGACTCATAAAGCAATATTAGCCAACTTTAAAATGGCATAATAGGGGCACTTTAAGTTCCAAAAGTGATTTAGTGAAGAGCAGTGAGAGATGTCCACTCGTCTGTTGTTTGATGAACATTAATGACAGACAGCAGGAGTATTAGATTTACTGTGTTCTTTCTCAGCTGTGTGCTTTCACTTACAAAGATGCAAAAAGTGTGTGTTTTTACCCTTCAAGACTAATAAAGTGGCAAAAATAACTCCTGAGATGTGTCTTGGCATGCGCTCGGACAGTGTGTACACAGAGCCAGTGAGCTCTCTTTTGCTGCTGATCGTGTTTCAATGTCTTAAAATCACTTGTTTCTCAACTGCACTGCTAGAGTTTTCATGACCATGTATCACACACGTCCCGTGACTGAGATGATTGAGCTAAATCTCTTCCTGCACAATCCTCCATCTGTGATCGGTATTTCTGCATTTCTCACATTAGCTGTTAGCAACACGGCTCCGCTAAGCGCTTTAGCACAGGATTACTGCTGTTAGCGTGTGTTAGCGCTGTTGTTTCACCTGCAGCGGCTGAAATCACTCCAGAACAATCATTAGAGCCACTGCAGAGGCACGGATCTTCATTAACATGCATGAGGAGAGAATAAAACAAACACGAGAGAGAGAGAGAGAGAGAGGCGAAGAAAACAAACACCGCAGACGAGATTCACGACTCAAAACACTCGCTTCAGCTCAGAAACATGACAGACGCCTATAAAGCTTTCATGCATTACATGAATGAACTGCTTTATTTCATTGTTTAAACTCCCAACTGCTCAAATGACCTAAATTTAAACAAATTAATGGATTTCTCTGAAACGACTTTGAATGGAAATCATCTAAATTAGCCGATTGACTAAAATGAAGATCCGAAAACAAAGCAGAAACCCAGCTGTCCAAACAAACTGATTCATCACTATCAGCTGCATTCCCAATCAGCAGTGCATTGATTGTATAAACTGGATCCAAATAAACTGATTCATCCTCCAAGTACACTCATTTACTGAAATTAACTTGTTGTACAATCTTTCAAATGAATTGATGGACTAAACCGGATTACGCTTCAGTTGATTCAAATGAAATTCACTAAAACGTACTGAATTGTAATCTTCCAAAAATTTTAATCTTATTCATTCAAATGAACTGATTCACTGAAAGGATTTGGATTCCCAGTCAACCAAATCAATGAATTAACCAAAGAAACCAAATTAATTAATTAACTTACACCGATCTAAATTAAGATTCACTTAAACAAATCAAACTAAACACAGTCTGAATGAAATGATTCACTACAATAAATCCAACCTACTTCAGGAGATTCACATGTGATCACGGCTAATATATTAACACTCAAAGACAAAAACCTCACCAGAGACCATCTCTGACTCGTTTACTGTTGAACGAGCAGTCAAGCATCACAAGCCCCTGATGTGTGTGTGTGTGTGTGGGCGGAGCTCCAGATGGGTGATTGACAGGTGTGCTGATGGATTCTGGGAGCTGTGTTCACCTGCAGAAGAGTTCTGACTGAGTGTCCTTAGAAAACACCATCAGACCCACTCAAGGACACCTGAAGAGCGGTTGCTATGGGTAACCAGGCCAAAAGAGTGAGTGTGTGTGATTTCACACATAGCTCCAAACGAGAATTATATTAGAGAATAGCAGAGTCTAATGAGAAGAGCTCCGAGATTTCATCTGATTATAACATCTCCTCTTATAAATAACAGTACAGTATAGAGCATTATCACATGACTGTACTCACACACACAACGTCTACTGCTGCTGTGGAGTGATGATACACACACACCCTGTAACAAACAGTCCTTTCTGGAGGTGATTGTGTCAAACTTAAGTCAAAAACACACACGAGGAACGAGGCTCACAGTTTTAGGCTCCTCTTTATGTGACAAGGACAGAATAAAGCAGTCTGCTGGACTCCATCCAGTGACCGACTCGCAGCGAATAATAATCAAATGATGAAAGAGATGCATCTTCTCCAAAGAGCTCTCAGAAACGCTGAGCATCTGATTCTTTAGGAACAGAAATGATTCCATTAAGACAAACTCCAGTCAGTGTTAATGACACATGTGTGTGTTATAGGTGTGTGTACGGTACTTGTGAAAATCTTTAATAACTAGTGACACATCTGACAGAAGATGTTGATGATGTTCTGCAGGCGTTTGTGTGATGGGTAGGTTTAGAGGTCAGGTTGGTTAGCTCATAGAAGATATCCATGATGAAAATAAAAATCAGTGAAAGTTTGTGACATGTCCTCACTAAGATAGCGATACAAACACGCGTGAGTGTGTGTGTGTGTGTGTGTGTGAAATCATCAGAATAGTCTGGAGATGGCAGATTGAACCAGTGACTCATAAACACACACACTGATCGATCAAGATGCTCTCCATCCACGTCTCTCCATTAATCAGCAGAAGAACAGTCGCAGCGCTCCTCTCATCAGTGTTTAAATGAGTGTGTGTCTGCGTGCGAAGCATCCTCTCAGATTCACACACACGTTCATTAGCCCTGCCCATGCTCAATATCCATCGATACTGACCTTGAACCTCCGCTGAGCATCAAACACACACACACACGCACACACATCAGTCCTTCAGATCACATCAGCAGATCGATCCCTGGCTGCAGAAACACACCTCTCAGACTGAACCCAGAGACGCTGAAGCAGTAATGCTCTGCTGACAGCCGTGTGAACTAAACCTGCTCCAGTGTTTGTAGCTCAGGTCTTCTGAGGAGCGTTAATCACCGCAGAGGATGATGACACATCTCCAGGATCCTCACGGAGAGGCCGGCTCCATGTGGACTTGCATCAGCCGAGCCCAAGGACAGGAGCAGCAGCAGAACACACAGATCATCCTCAGCAGCTCTGCTCTGTACGTGTGAGCAGGAGATATCAGAAACATACCGTCTGTAAACGCAGCTGGCTGGTAAGGTTCTCTCGAGGTTACAAACAAACGTTTTTGCAGTGAGATTCCGGACTTTAGCAGAAGGAAGCTTTGTGGGTCAAATACTTTTAAAGAATCGAATCCAAATTTAATCCGTTATTACATTAGAAAGTGTCCTGTTTATGTATTTTACTTTGATTCACAAAATATAATTCAGTGTAACAATCTTGTCAGCCACGTTTAGCCTAATTAGCTTTACCCCACATATAATTTGCTTGTAATGGATTTTTTTTTTTTTACTTTAGACCATTTGTTAGCAATATTTTTTTACTCATCTAAAACTCAAAAAATGTAGTATGCCCACTTATTCTTTTATATATTTTAAAAAAGTAGAGATCAGAATAAGAATGTTGATTTTAATGTTTTTTTTGTTATGTTTCTATGATAACGAGACACTGCTTCACCCACTTTTAGTTATTTTATAAATCTTAAAATCATACAGTTTACTTGCATTTAATCTGCTTTCTATGGATAGAAAATCCCTTTTGTGGTGGACACTTACATGCCTTTGACCCTCAGAATGTTTTGTATATTTTAGTTTAATCCGGAACCGATGCTTTATTTTTTACTTTCCCATATTTTTTTACCAAATGACAAATTACAACATGAAATTACTTAAAAAGGAAATAAAAATAAAACATTTGAAACACATTCACACATAGTTTTAATAGCTTCTTGTTAAACATATGAAGCTGTTTTGAAACAATGTGTATTGTGACCACTTCAATCAGAGGATGTGTACGAATGCAGAACGTTCACGCTGCACTTTCTAAACAGCAAGCGGCAAATAATCATAAAAGCAGCATAAATCAATCTAAATAAACTAAACTCTGAATCAATGACAAAGTGCACTCCCACAGACATGCCAGCTCAGTTCAGTTCTGAACGACAGCGAACAGACGAAGAACTCCTGAATCATTCTTACATCAGTGTCTGAATCTCCTGGAACGTACAACAGAGGGAGATATTCATGAGGTGCTTCAACACTTTCGTCAGCCGTGTTGGATTGACGCAGGTGTAAATAAAACACACGCAGGGTGGAAATATGGGTAGGAGTGGTACACAACCTCACACCCTGAATGCTGAAATGACTGATGGAACTCTCAGACAGCACCAGCCATCATCAGATCAAGCCTGGTGGAAATGAGAAATGTGATGTTTTACTGAAGAAATAAAGTCAGAGGGGTTTGTTTTTGAAGGATTCCTCCAGGAGACGCCTGCGGTCAGGCATGAAGCCGGTGAACTGGAAACGGTTCAGCACGGGGTCGGTGTTTCAGGGGACACACACTCTGATCCCGCTCCGAAGGCACGGAATCCCACAGAATTCTCATTTCTATTTCTCTCTAGCTGTTTTCTTGTTTTTGCTCTCCCCGAGGCTCCTGCTGAACGTTCACCCGGAGCCGAGCGTGAGCTGTCAGACTCCAGCGCGCTCAGGCTTCCACGGGACACCGCTGTGTTAATTATGCAAATTCAAATAGCTGTGCACAAGAAAGATGCAAGACAACTGCAATCTGATTATGCACGCAATGACTATGGAGAGGTGGTTTAAGAAATGACATTTCCAAAGAACAGTTTGGTAACTGAGCCATCCATGTTTTTCTAAGCATGAAGAATTAGAACACGGGGTTCTGCGGATCTTTAAAGAAACCCTGTTTATAAGACGTAGTAGAAGTCTCAGGTGTCTGTGAAGATTCAGCTCAAAATACCCTACAGATCATTTAATATATCATTTAAAAATGCCTTTTTTAGTGGAAGCAGAAACACACCTTTTGTTTTCATGTTTGTTTAAATGCAAATGAGTTGCGTGTCTGCGTCGCCTTTCCTAAAACAGAGATGTGCCTTTACACAATTTTTTTTTTATCTGTTTTGATGAACTCGTCTATCCGCTGAAATCACGTGTTTTAAAGCCATATCAGTTTGTGATGTAGGGTTTTCTGAGTGCACAGAAAGCATGTACTGTACGTGCTAAACTAAGTTCTTTTTCATGTCTTATCGCGCTTAAAACTGTCAAATACACACTCTTTTTTAAAAAAAACACACAGGTGTTACAAAAAACTGTCATTTATGTTTATAAATGCTAATAGCTGGGAAAGAAATGCCATGTTTATATCAGATCTGTGTGGCAGCTGCTTTCTAAAGAGTGTTCTGTCACTAGCCACACACAGAACAGTTCACCATGGCATTAGTGGCTGGTGAAAACACAAGGGTGGCACTGTGGGTGGAAACATGCAGAACATTATTTTATTATTAGATTCCCTTTCTACGTCACAGGGGACAGAAATCTGACGCACTTGTTTTTTTCACAAGCTCGCAGAGCTGATGCCAGTAAAGAAACTCCTTTTAACAGTACAGGTCTGATTTCCCAACACAACCAGAACGTGACGGGTTACTAATCTCTCATGGACACGATCAAACAGAAGAACTGAGAAGCAATCATCACCAACACAGACACGTTCAGGACAACTGACTGCAGGGTTTACAACCTCTCAACGACATTAACACCAGACAGAATAAATGAGACGAGAAAGAACGAGAGGAGGAACAAATACAGAGCCACAATAGAGGACATCTCAGAGCAAGCAGATGAAACTCAGACAAAACACGACAAGCGTTAATTCCAGAGGTGCTGCTGAGTTACTGTGAGGAGTCTCTATTCATATCACACATTAGCATTAAACTGCATTAGGAACTGACAGACTCTCTACAGTGAAGCTTCTACAACGGTTCCACGGCTCAAGCAGCACAAAGGAAGATTATTCCTTACATAAATCTGGATTTATAGCCATGGCCCAGAACTCGGCATTGCTGAGCGCACAGAAGTCTGGTTTCATGGCTTCCTGAAGCTTCCCAGCTACGTCCCTGGAGGCTCCTGAACACTACACACTCTTTTGTCTGACGCAGCAACTTCAGGACTCGGAGTCTCTGTTAATGAGCTGAAGACCTGAATCAGGTGTTTGATTAAATGTGCAGCGCTGGAGCTCCAGGATCAGGGGTGGGAAGCACTGCTGTAGATCATCCCAGGGACTGCATAAATCAACAAAACAACTTGAATGCAGTGTTAGCAGCTTTGGACAGAAGCATCTACACCAGGAACTCACTGACATACCAAAAAACACTCATTCAGTGGCCGCTGGAGAACAAGCCCGTGGCCTGCTGAGCCAAAGCTGAACAAACATGGCCTCCAGAATCACTGGCACCTACCGTGGCTTCCCCGCGTCAGGAAGGGCATCCGGTTGATGGCGATGGGCACGGTGCCGTGTTTGTTGTGGAAGTGGTGAACGTGGTGTGTTGTGCTCAGGCTTGACGACACTCTAGCGGAGACCGCAGGGCCCGGGAAGGTGAGCAGCGCCAGGGACAGAACCAGGCGGCATAACCCAGACACGCTGGTCCAGAAGCGCCGGGACGGAGCTGCCGCCGGGGCTCGTGGGTAAAGCACTAATCCACTGCTTAGCAGCAAAGCCCTGAGGGCGGAAGAGAAAAGGGGCGGGGCCTCCATGCCACACCTCCTCACGTGATAAAAACAGGAAGACATTTCAGACCGAGCCGGTCTCCATGGTTTCTAGATTCCCGCCTCGATCACGTGGAACCAAAAAGATCTGGGTTGCTTGAGATCATGAAAACTGAAAACCAAAAAAATAACTAAGGAGTTAAAAAGGAATTAAAAAGACAATTCCAGTTTCCACGATGCAATCCAATGGTCAGGTCAAGTACCCTTAGAAGGAAAAAAAGAAATATAAAATAAAATAAAAAAAATTGCAATAATAAACTGCTAGGTTAACCTAACGAATACACGAAAGCGCTACAAACCCCTAGTTAGATCTACATCGAAACCAAAGCTGAGAAAAGCCTCAACCAACTAGAATCCTCCCAGATCTGATGAGTTGATCCTCAAGTTTGCCAAGAGGTTATCCATCCACAGTCCACAGAGACACACGCCATCCTGGAAAACTCCGACAGACGGAGCAATCTCGAATTAAAAACCAACCCAACAGAAGAAAAACAGAATGAGCTTCCCAAGGGATGGGAGGCGAGACGAGACGCTGCTCCAAACGACCGATTCTTCTATTAGATGATCAATCCTCCAGAGACGAGCAGAAAACACAGAGACGTGAGCTGAAACCAGAGACCAGCCGAAATAATTCGAGGAGGGACTCCAGCCTCCGGGACGCAACGAGGAAAGCAAGGATCAGCTTCATCACCGAATCGAGCCGCCCCTCTCCCTACGATCCACGGCTCTCATTAACTTTATCTTCCTGTCTGGGTAAATCCCTTCTCTCCATCCGAGCTCAGTCCCGGTGTTCTACCGAAACCAACCCCATCCTCTCGCTGATCTAACGGCTGGAGACGACGGCAGTGATGCGCCAGAGAGACCAGGACAGACACAGAGACAGAGATGTGGCAGTGCTGAAGCTGAGGAGACGATCCGCTCGTGTGAGACTGAGAGAGAACGAGAGAGACACAGCTGCGGAAAACACAGAGAGAGACGGAAGAGGAGGAGGAGGAGGGAGCGAGCGAGAGAGAGGGAGGGAGGGAGGGAGAGCGAGAGAGAGAGAGTGAGCGAGCGAGGGAGGCGCTCAGGGAAACACACGCTGGTTACTGGTTTCTAGACTCGATGACTAATTTAGTGGCAGTGAAACCTAGTGAACCGCTGTTTCACACACATTCACAAGCACAGGAAACCAGAGACGTTCCTCTGAGAAACACACAGCACTGATCAACACCAGCTCAACCGCTTCCCAGCAAATCAGCTGAGCTTCTTCAAATGAATTTCAGAATCGACACCAAATCGAACAACTCTCTCTCATTGTACGTGCAACTACGATAAAGGTTGTGCTTTTTTACACTTGAAAATAAAATGTGATACTTATTATTATTTTAAAATAATAAAAACTGCGGACATACATAAAAAAACAAACAATATTAATAAAAAGTACAGAAATGCTGGCAAATTATTATTTATAATCACAGCCAAAATAAAAGTTTTGTGTGCAGAATATATGTGTGTTTACTGTGTATATTTATTGTACATATATAAACACATACACATGCATGCACATACTTCAGAGAAATATCCTATACAATTCTATAATTATATACATACACACATGTAAAAATGGCCAAATATATACTGTACGCGTGTGTATACACGACACACATATTCTGTCAAAAAACTTTGAATCGTTTGCCAGTAGAATCAGTAAAATAACATTGATGCTTGGAAAGAATCTTCAAACAGAGCCATTGAGAAGTTCAAATCAGTTTGATTCAGTGAATCACAGCACAAGATAAAGACTCAGTGATCAGAAGAACTTCTGAACAACCACCAACTGTGCGATTCATTTTAGAAAGCAATTGCTTTCTCGTCATGTTTGGAGAAAGAAGCATCGCCCGAGGTCGATCGAAGCTGTGATTCATCACAAAACAGAGAAGACTCATCAGATAACGCCTGGATGATAAAGATCTCAGCGGGACACCGTTCTCTGGACGAGGAGGAGACCAAGACACCGAAAATCTGATCTCATGGGTTATCATGGGTCAGTTAACCCATGCTGGTCGATCCTAACCAGGCACTGAATCTATGTAGTACTGTGGTTTTGTTCCTGTTATTTCCTGTAATACTGTGGGAGGTGCTTCTTTTTTCAATCTGTCCTGTTCTGACTTTCAGAGTCTAATGACAGGCTGATCGATCTTTCCTGTTACCAGGACTACGCCCATCTCTGAACCAATCAGACACGCTCGTCTACTATAAGAACTCGGAAATGACACAAGATGGGAGAGTGGGTTTTAATGTGAGGAGCTCTCACTCGTTTGTCATTTTTGAGTTCTGTCGTATGATTAACTGTTTACTTTGAGTTATTTCTGATCGTTATTCATTCTCTACACGCTGTATTCGCCCAACCCTGACCGTGATTCGATTTCCACGTTCTCTTCAAGAGCTGATGTCTGGATTAACTCTGGACTCAAGGTCAGTGATCTACACAATACCACGTTCACAGGAGCTATTGTTTGTGTTTGTTAGTGAGTGTAGTTAGTTGATGTTTTGCTTCTGTAGTACTGAATTAGTACTGAATCGGTTGAAGTTAGGATGTGTTTTGTTTGATTCATTTATTTGCTTTCAGCTCATGTCTCACACTGTTTTTTTTTTCAGTGTATTTATTTTGTTAATATTATCTCCCTTCCTCTTTGACGTTCCTGTCATTACTGTAAATATGAAAAGCAATCTAATGATTTCTTTGATGGACACAATTCCTACCGAAAGGTTTTTGATAAAGCATTCATTACTCCACACAGCTCATTACTCCAGGAACAGACAGCTTCCATAACTCTTGTGTTGACTTACAACAATAACAGCCAAAAGAGGAAGACATAACAGGTCCTGTTCGCTTGCCTGTGTTTTTTAAGTATCAATGAAATGACTGAGTTAAAATAAAAAGCCTTCATTTATATTACTGGATTAAATAATCATTAATACAAAGCATTTTCAGCTCTCGGTCAAATGCATCCAGAATTTTTGGTTTCAGGTTCATCCCAGAGTTTTCATTTCTGTGCATCTCTAATCTTTCAGACTGATATATTCACGAGGAAACGTTCTGTTCCGACACGTCCTTCAAGCTTTGACAAGCCGCTGCCGAGGAACAGGAGGTGGTTAGTTTGTTTGATCGTTAGTTCATCCTGACCCGCTGATGCTAGGAGCTATTCTCATTGGGAACAAACATGGCTTTTCTTTGGAAAAAAGAAAACTTATTTCATGGTTAATTTATGAAACAAACGCATTGAGCCACTCAGCTAAAAATAAACATAAAGGTGTAAATATGAGCCGGCGTGATACGAGTGTGTAGGAGGAGCGGAAGAGGGTTCGTTAGACACTTCTGATGCAGATTAATCCCACTTACATCTGAATATGATTGCTCATGACACAGAGCCGGCGATGACGAGCGCATCTGCACAGCTCAGAGAAGCAGCTTCTGAAGAGCTGCTGGTGGAACACAGTGCTGGTCTTATCTAATCTTCACCGTATGGGGTCTGGAGCTGCTGTCGTCGCTCACCTGCGTCCCACCGTTACAAAAGCTAGCAGACACGCGGTCCAGGAGCTAACGCGATTACATACACCTTCCCCTTCCATTACATGCTCCGCCAACACGCCACCGGCAGAAACACGCTCGCTTATCACCAGCAGCACTGACCATCTGAGCCAGCTCTACCTCCACTACACACCGCAGCTCCTTCAACAAAGAACAAACTCATCTGGATAATGTCACATGACTTTGATAGAATGTTACGTAACAGATTAAAATGATTTATTAATTTTTTTTAAGAACATATTTTGATAATAGCAACTTAGTTTGGTGAAAAAAGACCACATTAGCAATTAAAGAAAAAACACTTAAACAAAACATGCTCAGGTCAAAGCGTCTGAAGAATTATTTTAGCACTGTTACAGATCAACTGTATGAAGAACTGTTGGGTGTAATGTTTTCTATTCCTACTAGTGTAAAAAATGATATCTGGTGTATGAATCTATTTGGTTTAACTGTCATTTGTAACAATCCATTCACACGCACTGGATGAGCTTTCATCAATGAAATCAGCTTATTTCAGACAGTCAGGGTATGAAGAAAAATACATCATACACACACACACACAAACAAAAACCAAACACCTAAAGTCATGAAACTCAAGCACAACTTTCACTCCACAGCAAATGTGATTCATTAAAGGAGCAGCCTGCAAAAGTTGATTATTTTCAAGAAATTAACCTTTCGAATGCCTTCATTGGCTAATCACAAACTTAAAACGAATCTCATTTATGAGGCAATTTGAAGAAACACAAACAACTGTGTCTATTTTCTCCTCATTAATTGTGTTTCTTAAAATAGACTCATGAACATTTCTTATTGAAGTTTTCATCAAAAGCTCTTTCCACATTCTGAATACCGCGGTAAGAAACACATTACATCTCTTATTTTAGCAGTGCTGCTAGTTCAGTTAACCATCACTAGTTCTTGTGATTAAAGTGATCCGATCAAACCTCTGACACTAAACTTCAGCATGCATCTCAGAAGATCAACCACCCAGAACTCTCTGACAACAGCTCAACACCCTAACAACCGCCAGAACACCATAGTAACGGCATAGTAACACCCTAACAACCACCAGAACACTCCAACAACTACATAACACCCTAGTTACTGCCCAGAACACCATAGTAACAGCATAGTAACACCCTAGCAACCACCAGAAAACCATAGCAATGAAATAGTAACACCCTAGAAACCACCAGGACACTCTCACAACTACATAACACCCTAGTAACCACCCAGAACACCATAGTAACGGCATAGTAACGCCCTAGAAACCACCAGGACACTCTAACAACTACATAACACCCTAGTAACCACCCAGAACACCATAGTAACGCCCTAGAAACCACCAGGACACTCTAACAACTACATAACACCCTACTAACCACCCAGAACACCATAGTAACAGCATAGTAACACCCTAGCAACCACCAGAACACTATAACCATTACATAACACCCTAGTAACCACCCAGAACACCCTAGTAACCACCCAGAATACCATAGTAACGGCATGGTAACACCCTAGCAACCACCAGAACACCATAGCAATGACATAGTAACACCCTAGAAACCACCAGAACACTCTAACTGTGTGTTTCTGCTGGTTTCACATGAAAAGTTCTGGAAGTGTGGTCTGATCATGTGATGGTGTTTCGTGAATCAGGAGCTCAGAGTTGTAGAGGAACGTGGGCTGCAGCTCCGATAAAGAGATCTCAGGAGAATCCGATAAGAAACATCGGAGTCAATCTAAAGAGGCTCTGCCTCTCTCTCAGATTTTCTGATGAATCTTATCTCCATCCTTCTGTGTCACTTCCTCTTCCATTCCTCATCGTTCACACGGGCTGCTCCTGTCAGCCTACCCACGATCCCCCTCTGCTCTCCTAATGAGCATCTCTCCTCTAACGAGCTTACACTGAACCCATCACACTCGGCTGGCGGACACACTCATGGGCTTATGAAGCAGACAGCAGCGTTCAGTAAATAAATATAATAATAATAATAATAGCCTGAGTAAAGGATCTCCTGTCAGCTGATATGTCTTACAGGCATCTGATCTGAATTTATGTGTGTGTGTTCAGACGGATCTTTGGAGCTGGTGTTTTCACTCCAATGCTCTCTCTGTCACAGACGAGTGTTTCGCCACCGCTTTGGGCTTCTGTTAATTTAAGGCTGATGCTAACAGCTTCACGGCTCATTCCACATGATCTGCGTATCTCAGAACACATCTGTAACTGTCTAACGTCTCCACACATGAAGATTCTGAGCTGCGGTACAGAAGATCCTGGACGATGAGGGGAAACATCTCAGCTCAAACTTCAACACCAGAAAACACATTTTAATTCTAATGAATTAACTTCGATTCTCCAGTGCAAATTACCACTGAGGATTTAATCCTAGTAATTACATCACATCAATTATTTAAATGAAGACCACAATTAGTTAGATTCATCAATACTGGCGCTCTGAATTAAACAAAGAAATGAAGGATCGTAGAGCAGATGATGGTCGAGTTATTCAATCCACATATATTATTTAATATATCTAAATAATAGTGTATATTAATGATAGTACAATCTATCGCTGTACATATGGAGAAAAAAAAACATTCCTACGAGTTTAACGCAGTTAAGTATCTCAGGCTTAGTTATTGTTCATGTTTAATGGATGGAGACTGAGCGCTGCTTCATGGACAGTGAGATTTGAGACGAATAGCAGCTAAACAATCAGCACGAGTGACATTAGTGTGATGCTAACGAGTCTGCGATGAATACTAGAGAGCAGATGTTCCTCCACGAGGAGCCAGTGTCTTCTGTGAACGACACACCCCACCAGAGCTTCATGAGAACCGTTCAAACAGCCACATCCCATCATTTCATAACACATTCACCAAACACTGAGCGAGGAGCAGCAGAACCCAGGCAGCCGCCCCATCAATCACTTCTTTTAATGGTTCATTCCAGTATGAATCACGTGGAGCGCTACAGAGACATCAAGACGAGACCACCTTAATTAAAGAGCATTTAGTTGCTCCCGCTTCGGTACGAGAGCTGCTCTTTCAACAGCTTTTGTTTCTTCACGTTCATGAGCACAAATGATTTTCCACTCATGGCTGTTACAGTGAGTCACTTACAGTGAACAGAAGATGACTGCTTCAATAGTTCACACATCAGCTGAACAATAGGCTTGTTAGCGAGTGAAAAATGGCTCACTAGCCTTTTCTGTGTAATAAAGTGTAAAATATCTTGTGATAAACACATTTAAACAGCTCAAATAACACTCAACTCAATTTAACTGAATAACTGTGTGCTTGTACAAAATAATACACATTTCATTCCTATTTAGTCCTGCAGTAAGTGCTTCACCTCACTGTTTTCTCAAAGAAAATGGGTTTAAGTATTCATAACTTAGCAAATAGAACAAATCAATGAGTCATACGTGTAAAACACGGTAAACGATTCCCACACGCCTACAGAACAAACACAGCTGAATGACTCTATGACTCTACAGTATGTTTAACTCATAATATAAACCCAGACTGAATAATGAATAATAAAGATGTCTGAAACGTACAATTTTCAATATCCAATAACATAAGACAAATCCTTTTATGAAAAAACACCAAAGTGCTACCGTTAAAATGAGCACAGATGGAGCGTTAAGGCATGTAGTTTTAGAGAGATTCTTCATCAATCAGTGTCACGCTGCATTTGTTTGTTCATCCCGAGAAACCAAAACTCACAATATCACACAAACGCCAATAAGCAATTAGCAGCGCGACTCTCTGCTGAATAAACGGCAATCAATGGAGTTAAGCAGCTTACGGCGCCTCTGTTAACGACCTGCAGCTTCTGATGAACACATCACTGATATTACCCGCTCCGACCTGCAGTGCCCATACCAGCTACTTATTCATGCGCTCACATGTTGTAAACACTAAATTCAAAACATTTCGATTCAATAATTTAGAACATTGTTATCAGTTCAGAATCAAAAATACATTGAAATAAATAAAACAAAATATGTTCTAATGCTGCATGCTAATGAAAAGCTTAAGTGATGACAGGTTTGGGAGATTGTCTGCTCACTGAGCCCTAAACATTACTCACTGATGGAAACGAGCATCCACTCACACACACACACACACACACACACACACACACATCACTCACACACACATGTTGGTTTTTGTGTTTTCTGGGGTGTCTCCATAGGTGTAATGGTGTTTCTACTGTACAGACTGTGTGTGGTATTGTCCTACACTGACCCTACACCTAAACCT
>JAUMHQ010000296.1:219098-231722 GCA_032361165.1 Enteromius paludinosus | reverse complement strand
CCAGGCTTAGTTGGGTCCAGTTCTCCTCTGGCCGGACGCCCAGCACCTAATTTCCAGTTCAGTTTAAACATATGTTATATTGTGTAAGGACTTATGGGACCTACTCACACAAACAGTGATGTTCATTTTTTTTTTGTTTAAACATGATAAACGCTTTTATCAAAGAACACACAACACTGAATAATAATTAAACAAGTATAAACATTTGTAATAAACTGCAAGCAGCAGCTTCCTCCGACTTCCGGTTCTTAACCATAGCTGACGTCCGGTTTTAATGGCAGTTGGCGTCAGCTGCCGTTGGCAGCAACTTCCTGCTTACAGCTGCCGATTCTTCACGGTACTTCCTCTATTTTTTTCTCTTTTTTTATTCATTCATTCAGTGTTTGAAAAACAAACAATAACAATTGTCAAAATTTTCAAACCGTAACAATACAACAACTGTCCAGGGTCATTCAGTATTTCAGTCGAAAGGAAGCACAAAGTCCTTTGGCAAAGCCATCGTTCTTATTACTTTTAAGTTTTTAGATAACTCGATTGATTCAAAATAAATTTTCATGTATGAATACATAATCAGCAAACAGGAAAATAAGGTTTATGAGATAACTATCAGCTTTTTCTAAAGCCAAAAAGCACATTTCTGTAAGTAAACTCAAAATTAGGATTCACATATCATTTGACCAAGTCAAGAATGTCACATCAAAATTATGTTGTATGAGAGCAATTCCAAATTAAATTTGAAGAACCTTCAAGGTTGACTAAACAGAAACAACAGTTGAATATCCTTCTTAAGTCTTGAATCAATTCAAAGCTATTTCTCTCATTTTGTTAGTAATGAAATATTTGTCACTTACTAAACCATTCCATTTATAGATTTACAGAAATAGACTCCATCTGAGTTAGCACTCTTATTTTTCTTTTTTTGACTTGGATCATGAAAGGCACTGTTTTTCAACAATTGTTTTACAAAGATCCACTGAGTGACATTATGTTTTTAAACCAAAATTGTTCATATTCAAGAATTCTCTGGTGTGAATTCTTATTGTTCCAGATTAGATGCCCTGAACCTCTTTCCTGCGCTGGGGATTTTGTGCATAAACACCTCCCAACTCACAGCGTCAGTCCCTCCCACTCTGAGGGCCCCGGGCTGAAGGATATATAGTTGAAAGCATGAGGAGAACGAGCAGCGCACGTACAGACACGACTTCTCATGCCATCTTCTATCCGGATGAACTTTTTTTTTGTGTGTGCCTACTTTATTGTTCGCAAGTAATAGAAATCAAAACTGATTTGAGCCGGCCGATGCTATTTCAGATCGCTGTAAAACAAAGATTGTTTCTGTAATATTTTCTGGTAAGTACCCTTCTCATAATTTGATGATGCGGTATTTAAATGGTTCGACATCCGATATGTGTGTGAGCTTGTATATTTACGATCAAACCTAATCAAAAGTTTACTGGGACAGTAAGAATTGAATCGACAATTGCAGAATCAAAGATAATTACGTAGCATCTGCTATTATGTTACCTGAGAGCAAGAGTACAACAGAAAAAACAAAACTCCTGCCTGAACTTCCGGGTACTTACTACAAGCTGTTTACTTTTTGATGAATAAAGTGCAACTTAATTATGCAGAATGTTAATATTATTATTATACTTATAAGCCAGAATTTAAAATGGACATGATTACGGTACTGTACATGACTCAATATTACAGACATAAAGAAAGAGAACAGTGAAAGGTAATAAGGTTGTGTGTTTTTTTAATGCTTAGGTATATACCTTTTCAAAACTATCACTTCAGTTTGTTTATACTATTCTGTTTATTTTTTATCTATATTTTCAGTTATGCTGTCATTCAAACCTTCTCATTAAAAAAAGGCAGGAACCTTTTTTAAAAAAGTTTGTAAAAGCTGATTCTAACTGTGTCAGTTCAATACATAGAAAAAACAGCCAGCCAGTTGTTTATGACAACATTTAGCTCAACATTTTCTTCAACATTTTTATATAAAATTGCAAGATAATGTTAATTTAACTTCCTTGAACAACACTCAAATCTAGGCTATACATAGGCAGGTCAGTTAACAGCACATTGGTTTATGGTAATATTTAACTATGATGAAAGTGGACCTTGAACACTGGCTGGTTTTGTACTTGCTCTTCAATTGCTGAAGGCAGGAAAATTTTTTTTGCTAAAAGTTGTCAAATGACATTGTGATGACATTGTCACGACACTGCACAAAAGCATTTTAGACAACAGAGATCAGCTCGTCGATTTGTGGCAAGAGAGTGTTTATAGAGGGTGTCCTGTAAAACATATTTATTCTTAAGTCTTGAGCGATTTTGCTTGATTTTCCGTGTTCACAGTCGGAACTCTGTTAGAAAATCACTCTGCTGCATACCACACACTGTAGAAGCAAATAAGTCTTATTTTATTGCAGTGTACATAACTGTCTGACGCTTCAATAACAAAACATTCAGAAAAATAAAATTTTCACATCTCTTACAGTTTCCTTCAGATTCTATCTTTTAAATGCAATGTTTGTCTCACAATTGGTAAGAGCATGAAAGGGACTGTGCAGAGGTTCTTCTGTCCTGTCATTGGACCTGGACTGTTTGTTCAATGAGTGTGTATTTATTTCTGTTGTTACCTTCTATGTTTTTCTAAGCCATCAGACAAAGTTAAGTTTGGAAATATTTTCACATATTTCCTTAGAATCTCTAGGTTACATATTGTAACACTAGTTCCCTGAAGAAGGGAACGGAGACGTCACGTCAGTGACCGACGAATAGGAATCTCGCTTCGAGATGGCAAATCTACTCTGCGTGTATACAAATACGACAATGAAATTGGCATATGCTGATTTCCATGTGACCATACAAAATCATGCAAAGAGCAGTTTCACACAACAAAAAAAAAATCATAAGTTATCAGTCCCTGCACAGCAACATAACTACAGACATAATAAATCCCTTATCACTCTGCCTGAATGCCTGGCGCACCATTCCCGGGGTGTCAAAATGGGTTTTGGGGATAATAGAAAATGGCTACTGCCTTCAGTTTGCCAAAAGACAGAGGCCCTTCAGCAAAATCCTTCATACTTCGGTCTCGAGCTCCGCCGCTCAGGTGCTACTGCGGGCTAAGAATTTTGATTTGCGCCCTTCAGAAATGGCACTTCAAAATGTTAACTGTAAGAAAAATCCTCCCGCAAATCCAGCCAGGAGACTGGCTGTTTTCGCTGGAAGTCAATACACTACTGTCAAAAGGGGCGATTCAGATTGTTCCCCCCTCAGACAGAGAAAAAGGGCATTACAGCCGGTATGTTCTAGTCCCAGCAATAAAGCGGGCTAAGGCCCATTCTAGACTTACGAATTTTGAATCGCGCTCTTCTCAAACGTCGCTTCAAAATGTTAACTCTCAGGAAAATCCTCTTGCAAATCCAGCCAGGATACTGGATGTTTTCACTGGACTCGCAGGCACAAGCAGAGAGGCACAGGGAAATAATATTCAACCATTTGCATCACCTGGGACTTTCGCAAAAAGCAAGCTGTTCCCCAGCCAACAGATAGTTTTTTGGGGAACAGTAATAGACTCAAAGCAAATGAAAGCAGCGCTCTCACCAGGGCAGGCCGCAGACATACGAAAGCGTTCCAGAGGATGCTCGGTCTGATGTCAGCAGCCTTGACGGTCCTGTAGCTTGGCCTCCTACACATGAGGCCCCTGCAGTTCTGGTTAAAAGCACGGGTGTCGCTGCGAGCCTGGCGTCTCGGCAACCAAAAGCTCAGAGTAGACGCAGTCTGTGTTTCAGCGCTCCGCTTATGGAAAAACATTCGATGGCTGCAAAAAGGAGACCCTCTCTATGTGGTAAATAGGAGAGTGCTTCTGACAGACACTTCCAAAACAGGTTGGGGCACGCTGTACGAGGGCTCTCCGGCCTATGGTCAGAGAAGGACAGCAGATTACACATCAACTGTCTAGGAATGATGGCGGTGTGTCATGCGTGTCACTTCTTCCTTCCACTTCTGAGAGACAGTCACGTTCTGGTTTGCTCGGACAGAATGACAATGGTGTCATACATAAATCGCTACACTTTTGCTCCATAAGACAGTCTCACATACCAGGCTTTCTCAACCAGGGCGCAGACATGCTGTCCAGGGGACAGGTTAGCCCAATAGAGCTTCACCCCCGACTAACCCAGTTGATCTGGCACATATTCGGGAGAGCAGAAGTAGACCTCTTCGCCTCGGACGAAAATACTTGCTGCCCAGCATATTTCAGCACGAAAATGGATGCCAAACCTGGCCGAGGCTTCCTCTGTATGCATTCCCTCCGACATCCCTGATACCTCAGGTTGTCAGTCGTATCAGGGAAAAAGGTCACAAACTTCTACTGGTAGCTCCTCTGTGGAGGATTCAGCTGTGGATAGCGGACCTGTGCACAATGCTGACAGCAGCCCCGTGGCCAATTTCCCTGAGACGCGACCTGCTATCTCAAGCACAAGGCACAATCTGGCACCCGCAGCCCGAGCTTTGGGCTCTCCATGTGTGGCCGCTCGACGAGAGCCTTCCTGCCTCCCAGAGCGCGTACTAAACACTATTTCTCAAGCTAGGGCCCCATCTACAAGATGCGTCTATGCTATTGAATGGTCAGTGCTTTCTAGATAGTGTGCAGAGCGCCAAGAAAACCCCTCTAATTGTGACATATCACTGATATTGTCATTCTTGCAGCACCTGCTGGATACGGGCTGCACCCTCTCCACACTCAGGGCTTACATGGCGGCTATTTCAGCCCACCACGACCTGATAGCAGGACAAACCGTGGCTAAAGATGCTTTACCAATTTTTAAGAGGTGCGAGGCGGCTGAAGCCCCCCACCCCCCCGTCCTCATACTGTCCCGACGTGGGACCTGCCCACGGTACTGAACGCCCTCAAAGGCCCACCTTTCCAGCCCAAATGGTGACACTGAAAGCACTGGTGCTTAAGACTGCCCTGCTTTAAGCACTGGCGTCTGTTAAGCGAGTAGGTCACCTGCAAGCGCTCTCTGTCAACCCTGCTAGCCTAGAATTTGGGAGGAATGACTCCAAAGTCACCCTAAAACCAAGGCATGGCTATGTGTGAACACGATTCTATTGGCTTATTCTTCAGCGGGGCTACAATGCTCCCTGGGAGTAAAATGCCATTCAACCAGATCCACTGCCTCCACCTGGGCTTGGGTCAGTGGCGTTTCTCTGTCAGAGATTTGTGAGGCGGCTGGCTGGACCTCGCCGTCCACTTTTGCCAGGTTTTATAATCTGGACATCCCAGCGCTGCATGCTAGGGTTCTCTCAGCATAGAGTTGATAACTGCTGAGCTGGCCGTACTCCACCGCCATCTCACATGTTAAGGCTTACAGCCTCCTTTTAGCGGAATTCCCACAGGCTCTAGCCTTGATCTACAGCGACACCCATTGCCCAGGCTGCTCTGTTCTGGCTGTGAACCCGCTTCGCTGTGAGGTCTCACTCACAGCGCTACCTCAGCGCATGTTTAACTGACTCCCTTCTGATGAAGCGAGTTAGTCTGAAATGCAAGGGGCTTTCTAACTGCAGCTTTCACCTCCAGTAAAGCCTGACAAAGTCTACACTCTGCATGTCTGACATGGCCGGACCATGAACAAGAGCATTCATTTCCTGCCTTTTTGGCTGTGTTGAGACGCT
This sequence comes from Enteromius paludinosus, assembly GCA_032361165.1. Lineage (NCBI taxonomy): Eukaryota > Metazoa > Chordata > Actinopteri > Cypriniformes > Cyprinidae > Enteromius > Enteromius paludinosus. Next base: position 226,032 of record JAUMHQ010000296.1, on the reverse strand, counting down.
CATTCTCTCTCTAACTCGCTGTGTCATCAAGAAAGTTACTATGACTGTGAATAGTGACTGCCGTGTCTCGCTCAGTCACCATCCGGTTGCAAACACAGTAATATGCTCTAAGTCAGCCCGATCCAGTCTGGCTTATGAGCGTATCAATCCTATTTCAGGGTTTTTCACTGTATTGACTGCTTCACACTCAAACAGAGGGACTCAAGATATGATTACATCCATATCATTTACATAAGTTATTACCCTGCCGCGAAACCGCTGCAAGCGTGGGCTCACCGCCCTTAAGTGATCGAACAAGGTGTGCTTGTGACATATGAGACCTTGGGTTAGGCTCAGGGTTAGGATCTTGAACTCAGGCTTCGAAGATCAAGATCTTATAGCACGGCGGGATTGTACTGTGTTCCCCATAGCGTCTTAGCAGACGCAGTACGAATGAAATGTCGAAAGGGAACTATAGGTTACTACCGTAACCACTGTTCCCTGAGACATGGAGCGAGTATCCGTGCTATGAGACGCCGTCGCTTCAGTCTAATTAATTTGAAGATGGCAGGCATTCCCTCGCTTTTATAGGCGCGGGACACGCCCCATCACACCACTCTGGCACCAACCGCAGCCACTGGCTCAGCGATATCACGCCTTGAGGTGTGGTCGACGGTATTGGCCCGCTGTTCGCAGAGCCTTGCCCTATTGGTTAAAATAAGTCCCCCCACAGTGACCAATGACTGTGCAGTTTTAGTAAATAATTAAACTGCGTTTTAAAATAGGCTTCAGTTAAGGGTAAAAAGGAGTTTTCCCCATAGCGTCTTAGCAGACGCAGTACTCGTTCCATGTCTCAGGGAACAGTGGTTACGGTAGTAACCTATAGTTAAGCTGACTATTACAATTTTCACTTATTTTTCTATTATGTATGACCTACTTTCTCTGTGTTTGCAATAACTATTAAATCAAAGGAGAGCGCTGCCAGTCAAAATGAGTGAGAGAGACGAGGCGGAGGATGTTCAAAAGCAGAGGGCACCATCTCCAGAATCCAGCTGTGTGTCTATGAAGAGTGAAGCGTCTATGATAAAACCCAACAATTTCTGTGATAAATCAATGACTTTTGATCCCAGGTGAGACTATATCTGTTTTGTATTCCAGAAACAGATTTAGAATTTTACATATCAGTGGCAAAGAGTAATCCTTTTAATATATATTTTTATTGTCACTAGAAGAAAGAGAAAGATAGCATCTCCAAAGGCAAGCTGTGTGTCTATGAAGAGGAAGCAATCTATGGATAAACCCTTCAGAGAAGAAACCATGACATTTAACCCCAGGTGAGAAAATAACCTTTACTGGAGACTTTAAACTTCATCAGTGGTAAAAAACAAACAAACGGATAATCTGAGTTTCCCTCAGTACTAACAGTCTAAAGTAAGACATATGATGATGTCAGGTTTTTGTGGTCAAGTAAAAAGGAAGTAAAGGAAAGGATGGGAAAACAGGTATGGTTTCCCTTACGAGGAATTTGTACTCTGCATTTAACCCGTCCAAGTGCACACACACAGCTGTGAGAAGGGAACACACAAATACCGTGAACACACACCCGGAACAGTGGGCAGCCATTGCTGCAGCGCTCAAGGGTCTCCGCTCAGTTGTTGTATTGAAGGTGGAGAGAGTGCTGGTTATTCACTAACCCCACCCACAATCCCTGCCGGACCTGCGACTCAAACCCATAACCTTGGAGTTACAAGCCTATCCATTAGGCTATGACTGTGTATGTAATGTCAGCACAGCATAAAGCCAGGTAATTTAAAAATGGAATAGAACTTTTTTTTATAATTATGAGCAAAAAACAATATATACAACAGTATACAACCATATAGATAACAACATTCTGTAACACTTTATAATAACTACACACTATGAATCATTAGTTAATCATTAACAAATAGTTAGTTCATCCTTTATAAAGCATTGTTCCAACATTAATAGTCATAAGCAAGCAGTTTATAAATACAGTTATAAATGCCTTGGTCTTGGTTTATAAGCATATCTAAATGTAAAAAGGAGATTTAAAGGGCCAGTTATCTTCCTAACAGAAAAAAAATAAACAAACAACACCGAACTATTAATTTCAAGATTTTTTTTTCTATGAAACTGATGGTTTGTTTTTCATTTATCAAGTGTACAGTTGTTTTTACATCTTTTTTTAAAGAATAATTTTTACTAATTATTTCTGTGTTTTGTATCCCTCTGCTTTATAAATGCTTTACAAGTTATATATATTCTTCACTTTAGATGAGCTCACAAAAACAGATGTCTGGCAACTACTAAATGCTTTACAACTACCTGACTTCATCATGAATTTCAGCAGAAACATGTGTTAATAAAGCATTAATTAATACCTTTAACAACTATTATCATGCGTCTAAATAATACGATTTATTAATTTGATTAATCATTTACTTAGACTTTCTTAATGATCTCATTAAACACTGACAACTCCTAAATAACTGTTTTTTTTAATAATGTAATAATTAAAAAAAATGATAAACTGATCATTAATAAAGTTAGTTAACATTGTATATACGCTCAAGAACAAGGTGTTTATAGATGCACTTGTAAACTGTTTACTAACGCATAACAATGGTTTATGAAGGATGAAATAAATGCTTACTAATGCTTAACTAATCATTCATAGTGTGTAGTTATTATAAAGTGTTCCCCAACATTCTACACAACGTCCCTCACGGCTTTTCAAAAGTTCACTTTTGCCAATGTGACAAGGGTCACGGAGGAAAACTCCATCACAAAGGGGAACAAGCTGGATAAAGGATATACATTTTTCCATGAAGAGTTTATCCATAACTTTCGTTTCATTGGTAACTGACGTTACCAATAAATGCTGAGGGGATATGCATGCTAACGGAGACGGACATGGAAGGTAAACTTTCTAAAAACTAACATAATCATAGTCCAGTTTGAAAGCTTTATTCGCGTCGTCCTTTTCTCTCGTCTCCTACCGACGTTAACAGCTGTCGTTTTTGGCACAGATCATACACTGACTCCCTTTTTTACTTTAGAGGTGCAATCATTCCAAGAAAAAAGGCTAGGCACAGACTCTGGATTCAAGCGGCAAACAGTGATCCCCAAGACATAATCCTCTGGTGTGAAGTATCTGCTGCAGACATGAGTACTCACCATTTTAATTTAAAAAGTTGGTCCTTCATCTTGCCGAATATCTTAAAACCATTTTCGTCTTCTTTTTTCAATAGCAGGGAAGGAGTAAAAGGATAATTAAGGCTGCTTTCGGGCATTGCAAGAACAGCCCGGTACGCTACAACAACTCTTGCTTGTTGCAAAAGAATGCTCGCGCCATCTTTGTTGTTTACCTGGTTACCGGCATACCAGGTTTACAAAGCAATTGCGTATTTCCTGTGCAAAATAGTGATGTTGTGAGAATGGTCTATTGTGTAATATAAATAAGTTAAGGGTCTCTTAAATGTCATTAAGAGACATTCTAACTTTAAGAGACATTCTTACTTTTAAGGACTAGTTCACCCAAAAACTCTAATTCTGTAAATTTACTTAGCCTCGAGTAGTTCCAAATCTGTATGAATTTCTTTGTTCTACAAAGGAGGATAGATTGACAAATTTTCATTTTTGGGTGAATATATTATTCCTTTAATATATTTTTTTATATGCTAAATAAACACACTTCAAAATTATTAAATGCTAATTAATTATAAAGAACGATAGATAACAATTTACAATTAGGTCTCATTATAGTAAACATTACTTAATACATTAACTATCATTAATAATGAGCAAGTGTTTATTTCAAATACTTTTGGCATTCAGTTTTTTCCATATAATTCATATAACATGATTTTATTTTTTCTGGATGCATTTAAACTGCTGTTACAAGTGCATAAATAGGCCTGATTGGTTATTAACATAAAACATTGAATATTGATATTTGAAATTCTTTAAAACATGAAAAAACAGCCAAAATGTTAAATTAACTGCCAGTAGGTGACAGCACGTCGAGGGAATCGTTGAGATTCAACTGATTCATTCAAATGAGTTAATGTGTGAAACACTGATTCATTTATTCAACCAATTCTTTCAAAAAGCTAATTCATTGAATAAGTTAACACCGTCCATCACTAAAAGTCATAAAACAGTGCTGTGATTTTTGTTACAACCCATTTGTAACAGGATATTCAACGTATCTGGACTTCGGTCTCAAAGGGGAAGCTATAGGGGAAGATTCAGAGTGTTTCATTCTCATTATTTAAGAAAGAAGATAGATCAGTGGATCATTTGTGGAGCATCATTTTATAAATATACATAGACTCAAAGGATTGTCACTTTAAGAATAAAGCTTGATATGTGTGAGCTCTGAGTTTCTGGATAAAAATGATCCAATAATTATTTTTTTATTTGATTAAAGCAATTTAATTTTACTTAACATTATTGTTATTGTTGTTATTGTTTTTTCCCCTCAAGAATAACACATGTGGCTGACTTGCTTCTCATTTTCTCTTTTATTATTTCTTATTTTTGTTCCTGCTGTGTAAACAGTGATAATAAGACTGAAGACCTTCACGAGGAATCTCACCAAATAAATGATGAACTAAACCGAGTCAAACACCAACACAAAACCAGCATGAAGAACTTCTATGAGATCTTATTTGAGGGAATTAACCTGCAAGAAAATCAAACTCTCCTGAACAGGATCTACACACAGCTATACATCATCGAAGGAGAGAGTCAAAGTGTGAATGAAGAACATGAGATTTTACAGATGGAGAAAAAAGCCAGAACACATCACACACAAGACAATTTAATCAACTGCAATGACATCTTTAACTTGTGTGAATCAGGATATGAGAAGAAAGACAAACTAAAGTCAGTTCTTACTAGAGGCATCGCTGGAATTGGAAAAACTGTCTCAGTGCAGAAGTTCATTCTGGATTGGGCAGAGGGAAAAGCCAATCAGGATGTAGATTTTATGTTTGTGCTTCCGTTTCGAAAGTTGAACTTGATCCAAGATCATCAGTACAGCCTTCATAGCCTTCTGTTGAACTTTCATCCTGAACTTCAAGATCTGGACTCAAAGACTTATGAGCAGTGTAAAGTTGTGTTCATATTCGATGGTCTGGATGAAAGCAGAATCACACTGATGTTTTCAGATGATCAAAAAATTTTTGATGTGACTGAGACTTCATCAGTGGCTGTGTTGATATCAAAGCTCATGAAAGGAGAGCTGCTTCCTTCTGCTTTCATCTGGGTCACCTCCAGACCAGCAGCAGCCAGTCAGATCCCCTCCAAATACATTGACCTTGTGACAGAAATTCAGGGATTCAATGAGCCTCAGAAGGAGGAGTACTTTCATAAGCGATTTGATGAAGATCTTCAAGCCAGCAGAATCATCTCACATATTAGAAGATCAAAAAGCCTCCACATCATGTGCCACATCCCCATCTTTTGCTGGATCTCATCCACTGTGCTTCAGAAGCTCCTTAAACAAGATCTAAGTGCAGAAATCCCTCAAACTCTGACTGAAATGTACATACACTTCCTGCTAATTCAGATCAACGTGAGGAACCAAAAGTATGAAGAGAAAGGTCCTGAGAAACTACTGCAGTCCAACAGAGAAGTGATTGTGAAACTTGCTGGAGTGGCTTTCAAACAGCTGATGAAGGGCAATGTGTTGTTCTATGAGGAGGACCTGATTGAGAGCGGTATAGACGTGACTGACGCCGCAATGTATTCTGGGATTTGCACTGAGATATTCAAGGCAGAATCTGTGATTTTTGACAGGAAAGTGTACTGCTTTATACATCTGAGCTTTCAGGAGTTTCTGGCTGCCTTCTATGTGTTTTACTCCCATCTGATGGAGAACAAGGAGGGACTGCAGCTGTTTCTATGTGATAAATATGAAAGATACAGATCTGAGAAAAACTCTTTGAATGAGCTGCTAACATTAGCACTTAATAAAACCATTCAGAGTAAAACTGGACATCTGGACCTTTTTCTCCGGTTCCTGCTGGGCATCTCACTGGAGTCCAATCAGAGACTCTTACAGGATCTACTGGCACAGAGAACAGCTCAGAGAGCGTCAAAGATATAACCCAGTACATTAAAGACAAACTCAAGGGGGATGAACGTCTCTCGGATTACAGAGCCATCAATCTGTTCCTCTGTCTGCTCGAAGTGAAAGATCACACTCTGTCCAAGGAGATTCAGGAGTTTGTAAAATCAGACGAACATTTAGAGAAGAAACTCTCTCCTGCTCACTGCTCAACAATTGCCTACATGCTTCAGATGTCAGAGGAGGTGCTTGATGATTTTGATCTCATGAAATACAACACATCAGATGAGGGTAGAAGGAGACTCATACCAGCTGTAATGAACTGCAGAAAAGCTTTGTGAGTATTAATTTATTTAATCATAGAATTATCATTCAGACCATTCAACTCAAAAATATAATTCATAGATTTTTTATGAACACTAAAAGCACATTTACAATTCAAACTGGAAGATCAGACATGTGAAAACAATTTTATGCACCAAAGTATTAATACTCCACAAATAACAAATAGAATGGCCAGAAAGGGTTTGGTGTTGGTAAAACAGAAGCTGTATGTTAAAGGGATAGTTCACCCAAAAATTTAAATTTGATGTTTATTTACCTACCCCCATGCAATCCAAGATGTAGGTGACTTTTTTTCCTCACCAGAACACAAACGAAGATTTTTAACTTTAACCGTGGCAGTCTGGTATTCATTCAATGTAAGCCTGTGGGCACCAAACCTAGCACCAACTTTCAAAGTAAAAAAAACATTCACAGACAAATACAGATTATACCGCGCGGCTCGTGACGATACATTGATGTCTTAAGACACGAAACGATCGGATGTTGTGAGAAACTGAACAGTATTTATAT
>JAUMHQ010000296.1:176214-186460 GCA_032361165.1 Enteromius paludinosus | reverse complement strand
TACCAACACGCTACTGAGAAATGTAGTTAAACTAGTAGCGTCACTACTTGTAGCGACGCTACTGCCCATCACTGCCTCTGGGATATCTGCTCCAGGTGTTTCTGTTTATCTTCCCTTTATAAGGAAGCAGTCTAGCTTCACTCAGTGCGAAGTTTTGTCTAACCCACAACTCGTTTCTCTTGCCGATTATTTGGATTGCCTTTGGATATTTACCTGGACTGTTTATCGACCTTGATTCTTGCCTGATACCTCGACCATTGCCTGGACTATCGTTTCTGATTCTAGCCTGATACCCCGAACTCTGCCTGGACCTGGTACTGTTTATGCTTTGTCTCAGTTGTGTTATCTGCTTTATTCTGACCAACGCCTGTTGGACTACGTTATTAATAAACAACTTGCAAATGGATCTACCGTCATCCGAGTCTTTGTTAATCCATCCCTTTCTTTTATCCGTTTCAGTATTTTAGCTAAATCGTGGTAGGTTTAATTTATTCATTTCTTGTTTTAGTCTAAACAATTGGCATAAGAGACAATGTCTCACGTTTTACTAAAATTAAGGAAAAAATTCATAAAACATGTAATAATTTCTTTAGGAGTGTAGATATCTCTGAAAAAATGTATGGTTTTAATCAAAGGCATTTTAAAATATTAATTAAAAATGTACTTGTGATGAATATTAATAATGTGAGAATATTTTTATTTTGCATATCCATGCATATTTCCTAGCCTACTAAAATAGGCTACCATTTTTAATGCTCCGATGCAAAGTAAAGCACATTTTTTTCATTCTAAGAAAGGCAAATAACTTCATAAGTAGCATACTCAACTGTCAAAAGCTGCAAACACACTCTGCAGACAGCAGCGGCAGTGCCTGCAGTGTTAAAACTCATTCTGGCCGGCCACCTACTGTATATTGTATGAAATTATTGTAATTTGAATAAATGATAATAAATGAATAACTGTTGCTATTTACAGTATTTTAAGTGATTAAGTTGAATCTCTCTCCCTGTTTTAGCTCAGTTCATCAGAAGAGATCAGAAGCAGAGTCCAGCTGTGTGTCTATAAAGAGAGAGACATCTGTGATTCAGTCATTAGATGTTAAGAGTGGAGATACACGGCCTGTTCTCAGGTATAAGATTTTTAAGAGATATGAGATTAAGAAATATGATTTAAATATGACAGAATACATAAAACATTATTCTTACTGATTTTATTTCATAGTCATGAAGTCCTCAATACATTTAAATCAAATCTGCTGAAGAAGTTTAAGTGTCTGTGTGAGGGAACAGCGACGCAGAGAAACCCAACACTGCTGAATCAGATCTACACAGAGCTCTACATCACAGAGAGTGAGCAAGGAGAGATCAATAATGAGCATGAGGTGAGACAGATTGAGACACAATCCAGGAGAGCAGCAACAGAGGACACAGCCATCAAATGCAGTGACATCTTCAGACCTTTACCTGGACAAGACAAAGCTATCAGAACTGTGCTGACAAAGGGAGTCGCTGGCATTGGAAAAACAGTCTCTGTACAGAAGTTCATCCTGGACTGGGCCGAAGGAAAAGAGAATCAGGACGTCCAACTCATATTTCCACTTCCTTTCAGAGAAATCAACTTGATGAAGGACAAAACACTCAGTCTTTCAGATCTTCTTCATGTTTTTTTCCCTGAAACTAAAGAAATTAAAATAGCTAGTGATGCATTTCGAGTTTTGTTCATCTTTGATGGTCTGGATGAGTGTCGTCTGTCTCTGGACTTTAAGAGTGAAGTCAAACTGTGTAATATATCAGAGTCAGCCTCAGTGGATGTGCTGCTGATGAACCTGATTGCGGGGAATCTGCTTCCTTCTGCTCTCATCTGGATCACCTCCAGACCAGCAGCAGCTGATCTCGTCCCCTCTGAGTGTGTCCATCGAGTGACAGAGGTACGAGGCTTCAATGACCCACAGAAGGAGGAATACTTCAGGAAGAGGATCAGAGATCAGAGTCTGGCAGACAGGATCATCTCACACCTGAAGTCCTCCAGGAGCCTCTTCATCATGTGTCACATCCCAGTCTTCTGCTGGATCTCAGCCACTGTTCTTGAGAAGATCGTGAGTCAAGCAGAGGGTGGAGAGATTCCCAAGACTCTCACTCAGATGTACACACACTTCCTGATCCTTCAGACCAACATAAAACATGAGAAGGACTATGAGAAGAACTTTGCAGAGGAAGACATGATCCTCAAACTGGGGAAACTGGCTTTCCAGCAGCTTGTGAAAGGAAATCTGATCTTCTATGAGGAAGACCTGAGAGAGTGTGGCATTGATGTGATAGAAGCATCAGTTTACTCAGGACTGTGCACTCAGATCTTCAGAGAGGAGCTGGGTTTGTTTCAGGGGAATGTTTTCTGCTTTGTTCATCTGAGCCTTCAGGAACATCTTGCAGCTCTATACGCACATCTATCCTTTACAATCAAGAAGGGAAATGTATTTGACCAAATCAAACAAAGTTTTTTGTCTAAGATAATTTACCAGAAGAAATATAATTCATTATCTGAGCTTCATCAGAGAGCTGTGGATGAAGCTCTACAGAGTAAGAATGGACACCTGGATCTTTTCCTGAGGTTTCTTCTGGGTCTCTCATTGGAGTTTAATCAAACTCTCTTAAGAAAACTACTGACAAAGACAGGAAGCTGCTCCTACAACAAAGAGGAAACAGTTCAGTTCATTAAACAGAAAATCAGAAAAAGTCATTCTCCAGAGAAATCCATCAATCTGGTTCACTGTCTGAATGAGCTGGGTGATGATTCACTGATGCAAGAGATTCAGGTTTTTCTGAAATCTGGAAAAATAAGAGAAACCAAACTCTCGTCTTCACAGTGGTCAGCTCTGGTTTATATGTTGCTGACATCAGAGCAGAAGATGGATGTTTTTGATCTAAAAGAGTTTATTAGAACACAAACAAAAGGAGATGAAGTTCTTCATTATTTGTTACCTGTAGCTAAAGAATCCAGATCAGTTCGGTAAGTAAACCTGAAGAATACTCCAATTTCAAGTGATCATAACATTTAGGCAATATTTGTAATTAAGAACTGATCACAGATATTGATTGCACATTAATTTAGATATTTGATCATTTTGGAAATCCCATACTTTCAATTTATTCATTCATTAAGGGTTAGAAATTCACTTGGCTACTCAGTGAATTCAAATTTGTCAATTCTGGTCTCATGCAGTGAACAGAGTGTAATTAAGTGATTAAATACCCCACTCACCATTGGTACTTAGGTATGCAGATTGGTTAGACGGCATCATTTTCTGCCCACTGCTGTGTGTGTGTGTTCACTGCTGTGTGTGTACACTTTGGATGGGTTAAATGCAAAGCATGAATTCCATGTAATGTGTCACCATACCTGGCCACATGTCAATTAAAAATTAATCTAATTGGAGAAAAGATTTCAGAAGAGATCAGAATAAACCACATATTTATTATTGCTTAGGTAGGGTTGTATTATGCCAATTACATAACAATTAGAAACCAATTCAGAATTAAATTCAGTTCCAGTTAAAAAATATGGTTACACTTTATTTTGATAGTCCATGACAGTAGACATTCTACAAACTATGGTAAAGTAACTTTGTAACTACATGTCAGCTAATTCTTATTAATTCACAACTACATGTATACTAACTCTCAGAGTAGACTGTTAGGCTAGGGTTAGTAGAATAAGTAGACAGTTACTTGCAAACCTTCTGATAGTCAATATGTACAGTAGTGTGTTGTGGACTCATCAAAATAAAGTGTCAGGAGATGTTAAGCAGACAATCTACTAATACTCTAATAACTCTTAGCTGACATGTACAGTAGGTGGACAACCAAAATGTCTACTGCACGCGGCGGGAAAGTCTCGAATTTTAATTTAATTCAGTCTCGTGTTTAAGTCCAAACTGACTACAATTTTGTTTTATTAAATACAGACAAAATAACCAAATAAAACCATAACAACATTATAATATAGCACCCTTAAAAATAATATAGATGACTTTTTAGATCATTAATTTATAAAAGGTGAAAAGGTCAACAGGACATCATCCTTAAAAAAGAGGAAAAAAGAGAACAGAGAAAAACAATAGCCTAAATACGCCCTTATGCGAAATATATATTTATAAACAAATAATAATTGTGATGTGCTCTTCAGAAATCGGCGTCCAATTCGTTTCCTTTATGTACAAAAAGCACAGCTGTTTTTATTGTTAATGTACACAAATAAAATAAATATTAAAATAATGATTAAAAATTATTTAATAAGAATTAAATAATTCTTAATTCTATTTAATAAGAATTAAATAATTCTTGAAGGAGGGAAAAAATCAGATGATCTGCCGGCGCCACGCGCAGTTATAGACGCATTACTGACTGGACAACTTCAGTCTTCAGAACAAAATTACACCTAATACATTTAAACTTTCAGCGCATTGTTTATAATATTTTATAATATTTTTATTATTATTATTTGTATATTATTTTCTCCCGGGCGCCGCAGCAATGGCTGTTCACTGCTCCATGTGTGTGCTCACTGTGTGTGTGTGTGTTTGTGTGTGTGTGGTTGATCACTTCTCAGTGTATTATAATGCATGCAATAATGTCTGAGAGGTAACTCGTCGTTTTTACCATGTATATAATTTTAGACACAATATAAAAATATAAATATGATTTAATGCACTAGTGATATGATTTAATGAACTTGTCTAGAGAAACGGTTTCCAAAAGAGATAAATCAAGTGATTTGGCCGCGTCCCGTGCATTAAATGCATAGGCTCATGTTCCAAATATATTTTTCTATCGAAATAATAAATTAACAAAACAAATAAAATAAAAACAGCAGCAGCTTCATATACATGTGTTCACGGTGTGTGCGTGGTTGATCACTTCTCACTGCTGTGTGTGTGCACGTTGGATGGGTTAAATGCAGAGCACAAATTCCTAGTATGGGTCACAATCCCTGGCCACAAGTCACTTCACCAATATATTGTCTGTTCAGTCGATATATACAGCTATAAAATGAAAATAAGCTGTAGTTTTACTGGCGTTAAATTGGTATTGTATCCGTGACACATTCAGCGAAAAATGCCAATAACTTTAAAACTTCTCAGCGGAGTGTTCAGTAAGGGACCGTGGGGAAAGTGCAAGTTTTTTTAGTTTTTTTGCTGTAGCTCAGTGAGTGGTGTTTTTGTAATAGCTTCTTGTTTTAGCCTTTTTTGTGGACAGATATATAACTCCATTAAGACTAACATGCTATTATTTTACAACAATTTTGAGTAAAACATTTTTTTCTTCAAAAACCAACTGTCCAAGTATGTGGAGGTAATTCAACAGTGGAGTCAGATTCTATTAAGTCTGAGTTCTGTAACCTGCTAGTAGATCTATTCTATTTTTGCAGGAGATTCTATGAATTATATTATATTGTATTAAAAATATAATAAAATTTATCAACATAATATGTATTATTATTACATTTAATGGCCATTTTACACATACATATGGAGACAAATTTGCATTTCGAATGCCAAACAGGTATACTAGCGTGTTCGTCTAAATGGAGTTAAATAACTGTCCACAAATGTGGACAACATGCATAAAAGGTTCAAACAAAGAAGCTATTGCAAAAACACTGCTCACTGAGCAACAGCAAAAAAGTAGAAAACTTGCATTTTCCCCACTGAGAGCGAGCTCTCCAGGCTTCCTGCATTGCGACGGCTTGTGCAGGGCAGAATATATAGAGAGAGAAAATAATGAAAACGAAGGCTGAAACATGATCAGCTTTGCCCTTTTGGCAGTCACTCGTGTAGACTTTTTTAGGCCAAGTCGTTTTAAAGTTATTGGCGTTTTTCGCTGAATGTGTCATGAATACCGAAAACAAAATCACCTTGACCCCGGAGTAGTTTTTGTCTCTCTGGCAGAAACGCGTCTCTTCTATTATAAATATTATTGTGAAGTGAGATGAATAGAGAGTGCTGTCTTGCAGAACGGACTCTGTTGTGGGGGTTTAATGAAGGTGTGAATCTCTCGGTGGTTAACACATTTTTATCAATACAATGATGACGTATTTAAGTAAAAAAAAAAACTAAGATTTTTCTAGTTACTACTGCACTGTATATCGTCGTTCATTCAGTTGCTATTCAACTAATTCCAAGTTTATAGTTTATTTAAATGAGCCTTATATTCCGCGCTCAAACACACATGTTTAGTTTGCCAAAATCCACAGGTAGAAGTGGCCTAACTGTTCTGACTCTAACTGGAGGGGGGTGGACGTTTATTAGACGTGTGAATCTCTCATCATTCACATGGGAGCAGGGCAATTACGCTCTCATTCATGTGAATGGTACTGATACAAACGTCGCTCATGCCAGCAGTGTTCATCTAATCTGAGGTCGCCATGAGCCTTTTGACAAGGGACAAGGCTTTACAAGCTAAACAAAGCTAATGATTGCAGTTCCATGCATCTGTCACGGTTGAGCTTTGGCAAAGTACGGGAAGAGTCGTTGCAAATAAACATAGTTTAATCTCAGAAGAAGGAGCAGATAAACACTCTTAACATTGACAATGACAGACAAGGACTGAAGGGCTGAAGGCAACGTATAAAGGGGAGACAATAACTGATAATAGATAAGACACACCTGACAAGAATAACTAATTAACTGAAATTAGGTCACTGGGAAAAAGACACAAAAACATTCCTATATGTTACAGTTCGCCCCCTCCCAGAAAAGGCGCAAACTTGCGCCGTAAATAACAGCGGAGGGAGGACGGGGGCTCTGGAGGAGGGCATGAAATAAGGAAAAAACAAAAGAGAGTTCAAAAGTCCAGGGTGGAGTGGACGATTGAAGGAGCCAGGGAGGAGTCCGGCGATTGGGGTAGAGGGTGATCCCGAGACCAGCAATGCAGAGACCCCTGGGCGGAGTCGACGGGGGGAGGAGCCATGGTGGCAGAATCACTGATGACTCCATGGATCCAACCTACGGAGATGCCGCTGATGGAGAGGGAGCCCAGGATAGAGTCATGCAGACAGAGAGCCAAGGTGATGCCGATGATCCGGAGGGCCCATGCGGAGCTGCAGGCGACCAAGGCTGAGGGGGGGACCTGAAGGAGCACTGCGAAGCCGGACAAAGGTGGAGCCGGGGGGAAGGAAGAGCCTGACGAAGCTGAAGGGATGCAGTGACGAGGCACAGCCAGAGGAGTGGAATCCCGAGGCAGGAGGATGGTCAATGACTGACCAAGGCGGAGCCGGAAGGATGAGGGAGCCCAGTGGAGCTGGTGGGACGACGGGCAACGGTGAGGGCGAGGGAGCTGAGAGCCCAGGCGGAGCTGAAGGGTCGGAGGATCGAGGCAGATTCCAGGACTCGATGGCTGGAGGCGGAGACCGAGGATCCTCACGGCTGAATAAGGCTTGTCACAGTATTTTCCGAGGATGATCAGCGCTGTCCACCTGCGCTGATTGAGGGTGAGCCATGGTGCTGGTAGGAGTGAGAAGCACCGGAGTGAAGGAGCTGACTGGTGTGATAGGCGGCGGAAGAGGGAGGGTGGGAGGGAACACAGAGTCACAGGAGCTGGACGGAACCAGCGGAGGTGGAAGAGATACAGCGCTTGGTAATGCCTCTCCAAACCAGTCAATTAGATTTGTTTCAAATACTTCGGACAGCTCTTTACACCAGTTCGAAATAAACTTTTGCTCACCCTCAGTGGTGGGAAGATGGGCGGGGCTTTTCACTGAGCTCCCGAGCTCCACCAACACTCCCTCGGGAATGTACAATGTAGCCGGCTCACGCACTTGATCAGACTCTCCAGGCTCGGGCTGTGTGATGCAGTCGCTGCCAGCTCTGGCTCTCTGTCGGGCGTGGGCTCTTGCGGCATCTCTGTTACCGCTGGTTGACGGCTGGTCTCTGCATGTGGTGCGGGGATGGATCACCGTGCTGGCTGGGTAGGGTTGTGAGCGCGCTGTGGTGGCATTTGATTTATCTGCCGCCACCTAATTGTGAGTCGGGAGCCAGGTAAAGAGATTGCGGGCGGTTGGCCGCATTCCCACGGCGTGGGGAATGGAGGCAGTCCCATCAGCAGTAACTCGAGAATTTCCTCTGGGGAGATACTCCACAAACTGTTTAGGTCCGTCATTCTGTCACGGTTGAGCTTTGGCAAAGCACGGGAAGAGTCGTTAATAAACATAGTTTAATCTCCACAAAGTAAAAGGGCTGAAGGCAACTTATAAAGGGGAGACAATAACTGATAATAGACAAGACACACCTGACGAGAATAACTAATTAACTGAAACTAGGTCACTGGGAAAAACAAAAGAGGACATGGGGGAAAGACATTCCTATACTGTATGTTACAGCATCTTCCTGAACTCTATTTTAAACGTTAAAGCTATAAGTGATGCAATACAAAAATAAAATGGTAAAAGACGCTGTCTATAGGCAGACATTAATCTGCACGCAAAGAAAATTAAATTAAAATAGTTCAGTTTTGTAAATATGTCAAAATGATTATACTTTGTTTTGTTTGTTTATTAAGTTAATTTAGAAAAATATAAAGTATTTTTTGTTCGTTAAATATAAGTTTTGTTTTTTTAAAGAGAAAGCGTCCATCAACAGCCGATCAGAAAAGTGTTTGATCACTTTAGCCTTCTTAAACCAACAAGACTTGTCTAAAATAAAACTCTAGATACACCCAATAAAACAGTTCAAGCCTATAACAATGTTTAGATGTTAAAAATGCACTATAATAATAAATGTGACATGTGTTTGTGTGGAGAGGCTGAAGTGCGCTGAGAGGGACATGGAGGGAAAATGTCTCGCCCCTGCAATGTGTTTGTCGTTGGTTTTCCCCATGTGCTCTCTGTGACCCAGTTTCTGTCTTAGTTGATTATGTCCAGGTGTGTCTTGTTAATTCGCGTCATTGTCTGCCCTTTATAAGTTCCTTTCAGTTTAGTTCATGTTGTCGGTTCATTGAATGTGTTAGCTTTTGTGTGTAACCTTGATCTGCCTACCTGTCTGTTTGTAGAACCTTTTGTGAGTACTAAAATACTATATTATAAGAATCCTGATCTCTGCTCATCCGTCCAACACAGAAGCGTGACAGAAAAGCGCAATCACTTTCTTTTTTTTCAGAAATAAAATAGCCTACGACATCCATCATTAAATACAATTCATAACTGTAAAGAGTCTACTTTTATTTGTGAATATCTACAAAACGTTGTGATTTTATATGCTAAATTAAAAAAAAGTTTTTTCTTAACCTGCCCTTTCATTTTTTAAGAAATATGTCATGGAACATTTAGGGAGACGTCATATAGAAAAACGGGCTTGTTAGAAAATATTTTCTCAATGAAACCACGGTGGCTTCACTTGTTGAAGCGCAAGCTTGTCTCAGCTGTATCCATAACTGCGAAAGCACAGGTAATGAATAAAAATATACACTGTTGCTGTTTTAATCAAATGAATTTAAAAATATTAATAAAACAACGTATGTGTAATGAATATTAATAATAAGAATATTTTTATTTCACACATTTATGTATGTTTTCTAGCCTACAAAATAGGCTACGACTTTCAAAGCTCAGATGCAAAGTAGCCTAAACTACATTTTTTTCATTCTAAGAAACACAAATAACTTCATAAGTAGACTATTAAATTGTAATTTGTGAATAGTAAGTACAGTTTTTTTATTTTCTGTCATTTTCCGCTGACTGCTGCCGTCAAATATAATACATCAGCGACACACTTTAGCCTTGTCCAAAATAACTCTAGATATACCCAATAAAACAGTTCAAGCCTATAATAATGTTTAGATGTTAAAAATGCGCTATAATAATTAATGTGACATATGTTGGTGCGGAGAGGCTGAAGTGCACTGAGCAGGACACGGAGACAAAAGCCAATCACTTTCATTTTTCTCAGAAACAAAATAGATAAATAAATAATAATAATAATGATAATTATAAACTAATGTTTTCTTGGTCGCACCTTTATAGAGAAATGCAATCCGTTTCAATATGTTAGCTAAATCGTAGCAGGTTTAATTTATTTGTTTCTTATTTTAGTCCTATCCTAAAAATGGGAGTGAAATACAGTGCCTCATGTTATACTAAAATAAAGGAAAGAATTCATAAAACACGCAGTACTTTCTTAAAGAGTGTAGATCTTTCCCTGAGTATTTCTCTGTCAAAATAAAGCACAGGTAACGAATCAAAAATATACGCTGTTGCT
>JAUMHQ010000296.1:129691-156003 GCA_032361165.1 Enteromius paludinosus | reverse complement strand
AACGCATGAACTAACATTTCTGCATTTGAGGTTGAAAGCATAGGACGCAATTTAGATATGTTCTTGAGATGGAAAAAGGCAGTTTTACAGATGCTAGAAACATGGCTTTCAAATGAAAGATTGCTATCAAACAGCACATTTTATATTTATATATAAAATATATTTATATTGCTATAAATGCTCTAAATGAAGCAGATAACTTGAAACAGAAGCTGAGCTGCTCTCCTGCCAGATGGGTTTGGGTTTAGGCTTCCCTTTCACAGTAATACTTGATTTAAATGAGAAGCTGATACTGTGAGAGAAGAGGAACTGTAATTCAGATATGAAAGTAATAGCCACAAAGACAGAAAGCCAGAGAAGAGCAGAAGCAGGAGACAAAGTGATAACAAAATGAGTTTATTAAATAATCTTAGTTTCAATGTTCATACTTTATCTGCCAGCACCCGAAATTAGTGCTTAGAGACATGCTCTGATGTTTTACTCATGAAGACATATATCCAGTGAAACCACACAATCATCAGACTAAACAGCAGTGGAGAATAATAGAAATAACTAATCCTTGAAAGAATCAATGAGTACAAAAGGATTTAAAATGATTGTATATTCAAATGGACAAATAAAATGAATTATTAAATCCTGTAATGAATGTTAAAGAAAATAAAACTAACTTAATGTATGGTTGCTCTCTAAAATAAATGTACAAATAAATGACTAATCATTGCAAAATTGCGTATTACAGATTATTTTATAATAATCATTTGAGTCAAAAATAAAACTTAGTTGAACATGATGATAATGTTATGCAAAGATTTTCTTTCCTCAGTGGTTTTAGCTAAATGAAATATTAAATATAATATAAATATTCTTAAACCAGTGAGCACAGAATGACTAAAGATATTCATTCTAGCTCTGCACCAAACTTGTGTGAGTTTTTGCTTGAAACAAGAAAAAATATCTCCCATTGGAAAGATTTCAGTTTTTTTCTTTAATTAAGTTATTTTTTTCTGTCTGGTGTTATGTTTGTTTTAAACAGAAACTCATTCTGGAGAATTGAAAGCTATACCTTTGATAGAAAACGTTTATTTAGAAACTAGTATTTAGAAACTATTTGTAATATTTGGACATTCCTTTGCTGAGAAATTGCTGATGAAGTGATGGATTATGAGGAGGTTGGGGTCTTTTTAATGCCGTGTAATCTGCTTTAAATATTGCTGTGATTTCCATAATCTAAACATTTTTTATGAAGTTATAAGCAGAACTTAACAAATTGTTGCCTTCTACTCTGTGAGCTCTTTCAAATGAAATTATGATTGGTCATTTTTCATCACTAGGTGGCACTCACCAGTGGGAAATTGAAGTATAAAGGGACAACTTAGCACTCCTTAAATAAAAAAGAAAAAAATCAGTTTCTAAGCTTTAAGATGTTACATATTTGGTGTTCTTACATGTAGCGATTGCTATATATACTGCTGAATATATATATATATTATTATTTATTTATTTCTTTTTGCAGTTGAAATTGTTTTCATAGGATTCGTTAATTTTACTGCAAATCATAGAATGTATTTGTACAATCTTGCTCCAAATAATCTGAATCTAAATAACTGTAAATGTCTGCACAAGTTATGGCATGTATCAGAGCTCAGCGTGTCATTGGATGTAACCGCTCGCATGTCTCTCGTATGTTTTCTGGTGCTTTCTGCCGCTGGAAGATGTTCCCGTCAGGTTGGATGATCCATGTTATGCTGGATCTGATTTTCAGGTCCTGATCCGAGAGGATCTGCTTCATCTAGACACCGGATCACATCAGTCATTAGTGAACGAGATCAATCAACCACCATTTAGACATCATCAAATAAAACTATGAATAAAAATAAAATAAACACTGCAAAAAATAGTTTCTGAGTACTTTAACTAAAATGTAAATGTTCTTATATCGATGTATATTTAAATGATGCATGAATAAACAAATGCAACAAAAATACACATTTTTTAATACATTTATTTTTTTTTGGTAAATGTTTTGCTTCAAACAAGAAAAATATCTTCCAGTGGAAAGCTGGCTGATTTTTCTCAGTCCACTTGGCAGTTTTTCTTCTTCTAGTTTTATGCAAAATTTCACATTTTTCATTCAAATTTGAAATAATTTTGCTTCTCAGGTAAATGGATGTTCAGAAACATGCAAACGTGCAAGTGACACAATCACACAACATAATTATTAAAATTAAAACCAATTTAGAATAGTCTAAAGTGACTATTCTGCTCATTCAACTATAATAAATTGGTGATGTTAAAATAAGAGGCAGAATCATCTCACCTTCTCCTCTAGGGCCTGCTTCACTGCAGACTGGTCCAGAAGTCCGTCTGATCTGACCGTGAATCTCACACGCTGCATTCTTCTGTTCTCGTGGCAGTAGAAAGGCAGTGGAGTGGAGCAGGTGTCTAAAGCCATCAGTGCTTCAGTATTAGCTCTCACACACTCGTTTTTGTTCACATCATTAGGCTGACCAGACTGCCAGTTCACAGATGACCAAGATACACTGCTGTTATCTGACCACTGCCATTGTGGCGGGATTCTGTACAGGCCGATCCAGGCATCGTTGAGGCCCAGCGAAGAAAGCTGGTTTGCGAGGAACTCGTTTTCTGCGTCGTCTGTAATGGCAGCCAGGTCTTTGTAATTTGTTCTGCAGTGTATTAAAGCATCGCTCCAGTTCATGCTTGTTGTAATGTGCAGAAACTTGTCCTGAAGAGTGCCCTGGTTGTCTGGAAGGAGAAACATGCTACAAAAAGTCATACAAAAATAACTATAAGTGTATAATTTTGTTCATTGTAAATATGGACAAATGCATCCTTGAACCTCATGCTGTGAGTCAGAATAAATTTATGCGTGAAGTGTGAACATTGTATGAAGATAAATTTACTCATGAGGCAAAATGATTGAAGATAAGGTCTTTATCGGTATTCTTCATCAAATTTAATTAGGCTTTTGTTTGGAAAAAAAAAAGACTGACTATTAAAATGGAGATGTAAGATATCGTAAGAGACGAGTCATTTTGCTTCTGAAATAAATATATCCTGATTTAGGAATGTTTGCATTGGAAAACAAGATGAAATACTACCTTTTGTTGGTTACGTGCATAAACTCGAAGTATGAATTTAATTATGTTTGTTTTATAATTCAAAGAGATCTGTGAGATTATTGATATTTTCTTACAAGTTTGGCAAAAGAAGTTGTCTTTTATAGAACAGTATCTGTCAGCCCATCGTTGGTTTCTATAAACAGCCCCACAGGACTCATCTGTGATGGACAAGTGCGGCTGAGAGGAATCCCACTTGGCATTGCTGATCGGCGTGTTCACATACGACCAAAACCAAATGTATCTGTAGAAGCCGATCCAGGCGTCAAATGTAAAGTTCTCAGCGTTCGCTGCCTCCTGTAGTTTGGCTCTGTCTCCATCGCTCTGAACCGTTGCCAGATCCACGTATTTCTCCCTGCAGTACGACTGCGCTTCTGTCCAGGTCTTTGGCTCATCGATCAGGACAAATCGAGACAGGTCACATGAAGCCTTTGACAGAATTCCTGCTGCAGGAAAATCAATAGTCTTAAGTTGATCTAAACTCCTGATCTGACATCAGTTTCTGTCACTAACACTCACCGAGAAAAACAATGAGAGGAATCTTGTTCTGCATCATCTTGTCTTCACAGGTTTCTTCAATCAAATGAAATAAATGACAAGAATGTGATATGCTGGTTAGTTTTTTGATATTGAAAGAGCATTAGTGTAGACAGGATGATTTACTGTAAAGAAGCAGACATGGTTGCAAAACATGCAGAAAGAATCAGTGAATGCCAAACCAACCCTCGGACATAAACCACTGCTTCAACCAATACAAGACAAAAATGGCAAGAATGGGTAGAATTTAAAAACTTAATTCATCAGGAAGAAGCCCCAAATTACAATACTGTAGTCCCTAGCTGTCTTTAAAAAAAATTTTGGTCTGTCCAATTTATAGTCTTATGAGACAGCAATTGTTATCACGACAAACTTTTAAAGGACTTGTGTGCCCAAAACAAAAGTTATGGTTTTTATCCCAAGTACATTTATAGTCAAGTATTAATCAAGTATTTTTCTCTGAAATGAGTTTTATATTATATTGTATTTAAGATGTTATGTTGTTGCATATTTAATTCGTATTTTAATTTGTTTAATTCAAATTACGTTGAACCAATTTGATTATACTCAAGTATAATTAGTGTTTTAAAGTTCAGGTAGGGGATTTAATTTTTTTTTACAGCCCTAGATATCACCACAAACCCCAGTTTACCTGCTCTGGAGCGACTGAAGCGTGATCTTCTCAGGAGTATATCAAGTGTCTTCTCTCAACAAACTTGTCTTTCACTATCATCTACCCAACTCTTCTTTATACAATCCATTATGCAAACTTTTTTGTCTACTTCTAAAACTGATTTACATTCTGATTTTGCTGCAGATTTTTTGTCCAATAACACCTGTTTGTTTTTTTTCTTTACGAATTGGTGGCAGTCAGATAAGTACGATTTAAAGCATGCTAAGCCACTTCCTCTAATGCCAACATCATTTTCTAGTCTATTCAAAAGAACTGTGGTTGTGTTTGTTTTCTTCGAAAAGAAATTAAAAGTAATCAGAACTAGCCATTTCAAATGCTTTTATAGGTGAAGGTGTTTTCCTACCATGCAATAAGAAATACCTTTTTCTCGAGCTGATCTCCAGTTTCTAAGCTGCTCTCTTTGGTGTGCAAATGTACTCATTTTATCACAGTGTCAGACTGATTTCCTAAATCTTCCTTTAGCATAACGAAGCAACTGTACCTAAAGTCCTGGAAAAGAGAGGGTCCATAGTTTCTAAGCATGGAACGGAAATGTGTGTAGACTTTGTCTGTCCAAATTGATGCTAATGATGTCACGGGGTGTGTATTCCAAATGAGCATAGAGATGATGGAAAATTATTCAATATTTAATCACAACTAAGTTCAGAGAATACAGGGTTACACACTCACTATACTACGACAATAACAGACAAATACTGGGACACAGAGATCAACTTAAGTAGGGAAGACAATCAACGCAAATGAACTAGACACACCTGAACAGAATCACTAATTAACAGAACTAGGTCACAGGTTCAAAACACAGAGCACATGGAATAACACAACAGCACATGTAACATATTGCCCCCTCCCGAAAAGGCTTGTCCCCTCGCCGTAAACATAACAAAGCAGGGAGGGCAGGGGCTCTGGAGGAGGGCGTGGAGCAGAAAAAGAAAATAAAAGGCAAAAAAAAGAGTTCCAAAGTCCACGGGGGTGCTGAAGGTGGGAGGAGCCAGGGCAGAGCCAGCAGCAGACAGATGGTGGTCCAGAGACCAGTAAAGCAGAGGACCCAGGGCGGAGTTGACAGCGGGAGGAGCCATGGAGGAGAAACGGCCGGCGACTCCTGGGGGCCGACAGACGGAGATGACGCCAATGAATACAGAGCCAATGGTGGAGCCGAGCAGACGGATAGCTGCGGCGACAAGGAGGATCTGGGGGGCCATGGTGGAGCTGCAGCCTCAGGTGACTGAGGCGGAGGCGGGGATCCAGAGGACTGCTGCGGAGCCGGAGCGACCGAGGACGATGGTGGAGCCGGAGGGAAGGAGGAGTCTGACAGTGCCAGCAGGACAGCAGGACGAGGCGCAACCGGAGGAGTGGAGTCCAGAGGCAGCGGATGGTTGACTCCTGACCAAGGTGGAGCAGGAGGAATGAGGGAGCCCAGTGGAGCTGGTGGGACGACGGGCCCCGGTGGAGCTAAGGGAACGATGAGGCAAGGTGGAGCTGATGGGTCGGGAGTCCAGAGCTCGATGGCTGGAGGTGGACACAGGGGCTCTTTGTGATTGAGTAGAGCTGGAGACTGGCTGTCCTAAGGTGAATCAACGTGCCTCCATGGCGCTGTTTGGGAGTGAGCCGAGTGACTGACGGGAACCAGCGGCAATGAGGTGTGGTGAGTAACTGGCATGAGAGGAGGGAGGCTGGGAGAGAACACAGGGGTACAGGAGCTGTACGGAAACAGCGGAGTTTCAAGGGAGCTGGGCACCAGAACCTCTCCACACCAGTCTATCAAATCCTCTTCAACAATACAAACAAGTTCCTTATAATATTGTCCAAAGCACAGTTCACACTCACCCTCTGTGGTGGAAATGTGGGCAGGGCTTCAATTTCAGGCCGAAAAGTTCAAAGTCTCAATAGTTTCTGGCTCATACGTTGCGCTCAACCGACTCACTCCGTCTGCTGTGGGCTCTGGCGCCATCTCCGTCACCGCTGCTGCCTGATGTTGAGCTGGTCTCTGGATGCTCTCGCAGTACGCCTCTTGGTGCGTTACGCAGTTCTCGCAGAGCATAACAAATTATGTTAGAACTTGTGAAAAACAATTTCACAAGTTCACCCTTCCTCATGAGTAAGTAAAAGCAAAAATTGGCGTGCTGTCCAGGGAGCGAGCTAGGAGAACGGGCAAGGGTTCGTGCTTGATCTGCGACTGCCCGTCGGAAGTCGTGGGGCTAAGGAGGAGGCAGATGGGATTTGCAAAAGCGAGATGCGAATGAAGAGGAAATGTGGTTATTTATAGTGCTTGAGAAAGATTTGATTGTGTGTTCATAACGAGGAGATTGATTAGCTAATGCGATACCAGCTGTGGTTAAATCGTCCAGCGTTCCTCCCGAAACTTTGTTATTGTCAAAACATGCACTAAGTGTGGCTGGGACAAAAAACAATTAAAATCAAGAATCTATGATTTGTTAATTCTCTTCAACTTTTATTTAATCAAAAAAAGAAAGAAAAAGAAAATATTTCAGTGTTTTCACTAGTCTGTCGGGAGACACTGAGCTCTGCTGGACATCTGGAACACATCAGGTGAAAATACTCTGGACCAGCGGCTCTTAATCCTGCTCCTTGGACTCTTTCTTTTCTCTGACACACTCCACACTAATGTTTTGTTTTGAAAACGCATCTTTTTCTCTCCGTTTTGGCCTTCTGTCCACAGTGAGACAGCTTTTTGGTCAAGGAAAACTGAGCTTTTTGAAAACGCTCTCCAAAGTGGATAAATTTGAAAATGTCGTTTTCGCTTAGCAGTGTGGACTGTGAAAATGGAGGCTTTCAAAAACTCTAGGTAGGTTCGAGCTCATGCTGGGCTGCAGACCGATCAGCGAGATTAGCCGAATGCAGTCAGGGAGGAGCTGAAAACGAAGCCGTTAAGGCGGACACGTTGGGGATGTCGTTGCTTCCTCAAACATGGCGGATCACGTGTCGTTTGCCTACTTTATTGCAGATGAACTGGAAGCTATAGAAATACCTTTTTTGTTGGAAGAAATGCAGCACGTGCAAGTGAAGCAGAAACTACAGATTTCAGCATCAATCAATGTTGACCACACTACATTAAATGTCTGTGACATTTTAGTTATTCCATAGAAAATATTACTTAAATATGCAGCTGAGTACTATAAGTGGTCTATAGGAAAAAGTACAATAATAAACTTATGCACAAATCCAATGTAAAGAATTTAAGGGAAAAAAATTTACTGCAGTCAAAAGGATTATATGGATTGAAGCACGAAACACTCGCAATCATCGTCATGTGGTGAATGTGGCCAATCATGAGAAGCTGTGACGTCATCACAGCCTGGTGCAGTCGCTCCTGAAATGCGCTGGCTGAGCAAGCCGGCTGTTCTCGGAAACGCTCTCACGTTACTTTGATGCCACACGTGAACGTCACGTGGCGTCGGCTCCGGTTCAAGTCGGACAAAATTTCTAACCGGCATGCACTACTTCAAGTCATCTGCCGATCGGTCTGCGCAGCGCCGCATGAAGTCGAACGCACCTAATGAAGCATTTTAGCCATATGAAGCAGTCATGTGACCAACTCAACTAAGATGTTGGACTGCATTGCACAGCAGTTTTGCAACTCTGTACTCTTGTGTTACTCGCAGCAACAACTCCAGCTCATTGTCAGTCCATTTAAAAAAAACTTGGTGCTTTTCCCTGGACATTTTGCTGCAACGTTTCAAAGAGCCGGTTTCAGTTGTTTTAGTGTGGATGATCAATCTTCGGAAACGATTGAAACGCAGAGCGTTTTTAGACAAAAACACAATTTTCAAATGTATCCGGATTAGTGTAGATGTAGCTTCAGGCCATGTCCACACTAATATGTTTTCGTTTGAAGACGCATCTGTTTCTCTCCGTTTTGGCCTTCCGTCCACACTGAGACGGCGTTTTTGTTAAGGAAAACTGAGCTTTTTGAAAACGCTCTCCAAAGTGGATAAATTTGAAAACGCAGTTTTTCCGTGAAAATGGAGACTTTTCGAAAACCATGGCTCATTTTAGTCATAAGATGCAGTCATGTGACCAGTTCAACTGATGGCACACGGCGTTGTACAGCAGTTGTTTTGTTTGCTCTCAATTTTGACAGCCCTATTAAAGATTAATATCAGTTTGTAAATACTCCAGATAGCTTTTCTTCAAAGACGACGAAATGTAAGTAAATAAACGGCAGATGGAAATGACACAGATCGAATCGTCTTACGTTTCACGCACGCGCAGTAATTTCAGCGTGCATGATCAACTCTTCAGAAACAATTGAAAACGATAGTGTGGACGCAGAGCGTTTTTAGACGAAAACACAGTTTTGAAATTTATCCGGATTAGTGTAGACATGTCCTCAGTTTAGTTGATGGGATCTCTCCTAATGAGCTGATGGTCTGAATCAGGTGTGTTAAAATAATCTAGGCACACCTGCATGTAAGTGAACATGAAAGGAACTTAAGAGCTTTTTAAGCAATACAATATAGTGCATGGGTCATGCTGTTTAATGTTATGACTTAATGTCTTTAATGTGATGATTTTGTGATGATAATTTATCAATAGCTCCATGATGCTTCTTTGTCCGGTTTGCCTGAGGATGAGTGAATGCTGACAGGCCTTTTCCTGCTGAACTCTGCTCTTTATGTGTTTAGTTTAAAGCAGGCAGTGACAAATGAGCTCTGGCTTGATGCAATGCTGTTCAGGAGATCCGATGATGTTTATTAACCCGTGTGGTTTTTACTACAGTCGTGACTAAAGCAAACACACTCATGTTTGCATGGTTATGCATTTGTTAAGCTAATGATGGATGTCAATACTGAGAAATCAAAGAAAGGAATTATTTGCATGGAGGGTTACGTTTTTATTGACAATTGCTCAGGGGATGGGATCTGCAACGTACTTTTAACAAATATCAACCAAGCAAACGTTTTAGCACAACAATAGCTGCAATAGCAGAGATATGTAATTATTTGTGCAGTTGTACGTCCTTACTTTATTCTAAATCGTACGTATTTTACGAGATGCCAACTCGCATTAATTTGTTCGTATGACCTAAACATAACCCTGCCCCTAAACCTACTCATCACGTGATTTTAGACAAATCGTACGAATGAGGTCATACGAATTACAATGAATTGCCACAAATTTGGCACCTCGTATGAATATGTACGAATTGGTCATGAGACTGTGCTGGTCCTGCTCATAGACACCTTAACCGCCCGCGCTTAATGAGCATCTCGGGAAAAGCATTGTGGGGTGACATAGGTACGACATAGGTATTACAATAAAATAGCATAACTTAAACGTTACGGCGTTTATTTCTGCTTTTATTAATTACAATCTCTTTCGGTTCTGGCAGAGGTGATGCCCGGACAGGTAGGACTAATACACAATCGCGCTTTGATGACAAATGCATTGATATCAATGTAATCTTACTGTGAATATGAATCTCTCTCAATTAATAAACTGATACAATAACTGGAAATGTGCAGTGGCTTTGATGGCTTTTTTTCTTTTTTCGTTATTTTTAACAACTGCAGCTTGATTAAGAATAACGCAGAGTGAAGAACATGCTTTTAAAACATTGTTATGAATGGAGTTACCTGTTTCTGCAGATGAACTCTTCATAACCGTGTTCTGCTTCAGCTGCAGGCCCACCAGGAGATACCT
The DNA here is from genome assembly GCA_032361165.1 of Enteromius paludinosus. Lineage (NCBI taxonomy): Eukaryota > Metazoa > Chordata > Actinopteri > Cypriniformes > Cyprinidae > Enteromius > Enteromius paludinosus. Next base: position 145,971 of record JAUMHQ010000296.1, on the reverse strand, counting down.
TCTTTAGTCATGCTTGTGCATTCCCTGAGATTGATGAGCGTCATTCTGGCATGCTTTGTTCTACTCGTTCATCCTGAGCATTAGTTTGACTTTAAACTTTACATTTAAATCTTATTTATTTAAACAGAAACAAAAATTGAACAGGAAAATAATTTGTGCGTTTACACAGTTAAAGGAGATTGCTAGAAACGTTTGCTGGTCATAAAGATGAGTCTAAGATTAATTAGGCAACTATATATATATACACACACACACACACACACATATATACACAGCTATGACCCCAGCCTGACAGTAAGATCATTTAGGTGTGTCTCCTGATGGGTTCAGATGATCTGGAGTACAGTGCATGAGTCATACTGTTATTCTTTAATGTGATGATAATTTATCAATAGCTCCATGATGCTCCTTTGTCCGGTTTGTCTGAGGATGAGTGAATGCTGCAGGCCTTTTCCTGCTGAACTCTCGTCTTTATTTGTTTAGTTTAATGCAGGCAGTGACAAATGAGCTCTGGCTTGATTCGATGCTGTTCAGGAGATCCGATGATGTTTTATTAACCCATGTGGTTTCTACTATAGTTGAAACAAAGTCATGCACTCATGTTTGCATGATTATGCATTTGTTAAGCTAATGATGTATATCAAATGCATATATACAAATACTGAAAATATGTTTGCGTGGAGATGAAGAATCAATAACCAGGCCTTGTTATACTACAAATGTAGTGACGTCAGCAGTAGTGGTATTTCGTTTTTATTTTAGACCTCTCCTCCCGAAAAAAACAAGGCAAAAACGCGACTCCGGTGGGACTCGAACCCACAACCTTTGAATCACATCGCTAGATATGCCTAGAAGTCCAATGCGCTATCCATTGCGCCACGGAGCCACCTGTTGATCATGCGGGATATTACAAGTATTATATTACATGTATATTATGTTATCAACATTATCACGGCGGTTACATTGTGAATATTTATCTTCTCTGTGTTATTTTAGATCGTTGTTGTTTGTTTGTTTGTCCTGTGCCGTTTTACTCACGCGATGCTGTGATTGGCTGAGACGGGCGGACACGTGACACGGAAATAACGTCAACATGAAACGGGTCCGAGAGTGTCATTGTAACTGTTCCACGTAAACAAATCAAGTTCTCATACATACTTTCATATATGGTCAGTTTTAAAGAGGCAGCCGTATCTCAAGGATCCTTGGACGAAAGGGGTTCCGCGTGAGGAAGGGTTTATGGGAATTCCCCTTTGACTCTGAGAAACTTAAAGCACCAGTCTGACTTTCGTGAGGTAGAAACATTTGCACTTTTGTTTGGTTTTAAGTCGATTATTTTACCAGTACCTTTCAGTTGTTATTTGTTCAAAATCATCTGTTTACATGGTTTATGCAATGAAATGTTGTTTGGAAGTATAAAGAGTTGGATATAACGTTACTAACCGTGATTTGATTATTCTTGTTTTTATTACATTTTGTCATAGACTTTTTGTTTGTTTGTTTTTATTGATTGGAAATACGAGTAGGCTACTGTAAATGCTGTCGTCGTGATTCCTGCATGTGAAAGCATGAGCGGTCAGCAGGTGTCGCTGTTACTGCAGGAGTGTCTGAGACGCGCAGCCACCGGACCTAAGGGAGACACGCAGCTCCGCCGCGGTAATGACGCGCACAACGCTGCAGAGGGCGCTAGTCAAGCAGGTTATTACAGTATTCGAGTGTATGAATGCGTTAATGTTTGTAAAAAAATACTGCTATGTGAAGTACTTGCCAATAATTGTGTGTGTGTGTTACAATTTGCAACTTTAATTTAAGTGCCCCACAAACAGGCAATCCGTTCTGAAAAGGTTCTGTACTTTCTCAGTGTTGACTCACAGTTGTTATGGGCTTTAATAAAGTCATACAAAACAGTAGCTCAAAACAATTATTGTTCTTGGAATTGTATCATAAACATTTCTGTTGGATGCTAATCTGATGTTTTTCAAATGCTTCTACTTGCTAGTTGTTACAGAAAATTCAAAAGTAACATTCATGTAATGATTACAAAATGTTACAGTTTGTTACATGTTTTCAAGTAATGAAGAAAGAAAGTTCTTAGAGCACTCAGAAATACTTTGTTGTAGGAATGTTATTAGCAAAGTGTTCTTATTTGTGTTAGCTGAGTGGTTCCCTGAATATGCTGGACCCTTTATGAGCCAAGAAAGACACGAGTATTCTTATTAAAGTCTTGACCTCTGACCCTCAGGGTCGTTTCCGGGGGATCTGAACGCGCTCCTGCAGGAGGCCAAGGACAGGAAGTGGCCGTTCGTGGAGGAGAAATGGCAGTACAAACAATCCGTGACGTCTGAGGACAAAATGAACTCCTCGGATCTCATCAGAAAACATCTGCTGCAATTACTGGTAACTATCAGACCGTACAGTTACGGCAAATAACGGCACAGAGTCTGTGATTGAGAACCGCTGTGTTGCAGGTGTTTCTCAGAGACAGCATCTCCTCTGAGGAGCCGGAGTGGGCCGTCGCGGTGGTTTTCCTGCTCGACCGGCTGCTTTACTGGATGGACGGCTCTCATCTGCTGTTGAAGATTGCTAAAGCGTTGCACAAGCGTTACCCTGATGTTCCCATCGCCCCTCAGGTCATCATCAGACAGGCTCGTGTCTATCTGAACACCGGTGAGCTCTGCGCTCTCTCTGCATGTGTATTTCAGCCTGAAACAGATCCATAATGCATCTCTTTGTTTGGGTGTGATGCAGGTAAACTGCAGAAAGCGGAGTTCATTCTCAGCAGTCTGATCAGTAACGCTTCAACAGGTACCGTTCACTTTCACTGGTGTTTGAGCTCAGTCCGTCTCTGCTCTGAATGCACAACAAGCTGTTTCTGCTGCTTCAGGCTCCTGGACGTATCAGAAGAGCAGCGATCAGACGCTAGTGCAAGCCGTCAGTCTTCAGGTGCGAGGACAAGTGCTGCAGACGCTCGGTGAGCTTCAGGGAAACACACATTTCTAAGAGTTCTAAGTGTACACGCAGCATAATGTCATCATAGAAATATCAGCATCTGCAGAAAAGTCTTTGAACAAAACTTTATAGGCCATAATATCCTGAACAGAAACACATTAAAAAAGGTCTATACTGCAGAATACCTGTTTAATTACACGTTTGTCTTGTTTTCCAGTCAAAATATTTACTAAAGAGAAATTACTATATTTATTAAGACAGACATATTTATGAATGTGTACTAATTCTGCCATATTTTATGATTTATGGGAGATGTATTTTTCTCATCCTGCTGCCAAGGTGGTGTTTATTATGCTACATAAACTCTTCTGCATTGTCTTCTGCTTCTCCAGTAAACCTGTCTGAGTATTATGGGTAGGGATATGTCTGAATGTAGTATCACTCCTTTTGAAAGCCGTGTCCACTGTAATGTGTGTCTGTTACTGTATATAATGTCATGTTTGTGTTCATTAGGCCTGTGGCTCGAGTCCGCTGAACTCATATGGGCGTCTCTGATCGGTTTTTACGCTCTTCCACAACCTGATAAAAAGGTCTGGACTCAGTGTACTCTCCAGAACAGTGTCTGGAGTTATAGTTCGTGAACATCACTCATGAATCTGAACTGTTTCCAGGGTATTGGAACATCTCTCGGGCTTCTGGCAAACATCCTGACCTCCATGAATGACCAAGACTTCGCTGCGCTTCAGGAGAAGCCTCACATTGACCTGGTAGTACAGTCTGAAATGTCTTAAATCAGCGATATGCCCGCGCTGACACTCTTTTCCCTTGTTCAGAGTTTTCTGGGAGAGAGTGGTCATCGTCTGCTGTCTGCGGCGCGAGCGGCCAAAATGGCCGTTGTGTTCAGTCAGTACGGATCACTGTACGTTCTGACCAATGTGGTGAGTCTTTGAGAATTAAACAGAATAACCATTTCCCTTTTGTCTTGTTCTATAAATAGTTCATTTGCTGTCCTGTGACTCCCCCCCAAGCACCACAGGCATTCATGTGACAGTGAAATCTCCACTTTGGTAACAGGGTTGCAAAAGTCCAAACTTCATTAAAAATATGTTACATAACTTAGTTTAGCTTAGTTTATCTGTCATCATTTTTAATGTTTATCTCATGTTTATCATCAATGATTAATCACATCTCGTGTCTGTGGTAAATATTAAACGACACTGCCTCGCACTGAAGAGCTTCGTATGGACAGCGTAAACGAGCGATATTTATCACGTAATAATATCCTAACTGTATTGTAACATTGGAAAAAAAGAACAAAATCATGAGAGTTTTTCAGTGATGGATTGAGTTCTAATTTAGCCTCATTTCAAATATGGAGGCAAAATGTCCTGTTGTCCAGAGTGTTTGTCTTAATAGTTAGTATAGAGAGAGAGAGAGAGAGAGAGAGAGAGAGAGTTATCTAACTATAACTAGAATGTCAGCACGATCGCAAATTTATTGATTTTATACAGCAGCTCAACAAACAGAAGTGTATTATTAAGTTAGTATGAAGTGTGTTAGATTGTCGTCACAATGCTGTCTGTTCATCTCTGATTCGGCGAGAAAAATGTTTTAACAAAGCCAACCGGTTTCCGAGCAGCACTGGCCCTATCATAAAGGAAATCACTGGCTGTTTCTCAACAAATATTTAACGAATCAGCTGTTTTGAATCAATCTTTTTAACCAATAAGTCAGTGGATCACTCGTATAGAAGGGCATTTACTGCCACCTAATGGTGACTTTATTTATCCATGACAATAATAAAGTTTTTTCTCAAAAAACTGTGAAAAATACGGTAATTAATTAATTAATAATAATTAATAAATCAATGAAAAAATTGACATTATGTGTCAATATCGCACATCCCTAAAATAACCATAATCTTAAGGGTTTTAGATTTTTGTAACTTATATTGTATATCGTACGGTTAATATTAATGTCATTTCAAAGGTGTCCGGGTTTAACAAAAAATAATTCGGCCCGCACAAGGGAACATTTTCTCCGATCCGGCCCTCAACCTAAAATGAGTTTGACACCCCTGGTTTAGACACTCTAAAACCTAATTCCAAAATTTAAATCATGCGTGTTGCATAGTTTCATCATTAAGATTTTAACATAGCTAATACATAACAAAAACTCGTTTCGGGAGGAGGGGGCGAAGGCTCTCCCCTATTTACTCCTATCAAATCCCTAAACTCACCCTATAAAATAGCCAGATCCACTTCCCTTACTTATCTCGATCTTTGTATTCCTCCTCTTCCCCTTTCTCCTCCCTTCTCTAAGAAAGGGGGGACTCTCAGGGTTAGGAATCGGCTCTTCCCTCCCGAGCCCTCAGGGCTATTTACCCTAGGGCTCGGTAGCCCTCCTAACCCTGAGTTTCTCCTCCTTTAGCAGCATGCCAAATCTGCTTCGCTTAATTCAAGCCGACAAGCCCAAACTCATGAAATCTTTTATACGATAATTGATTCACCAATGTATTTATTAAATGTCAAAATGCACAGCAACCCAATCACTTTATTTAGCATTCATGTAAACATCAGTCAGAATTAATTCAGTTCAGTTGAAAAGGTTGTGCATGTAAACATAGCTGGTGTCAGCTTAGCCAGGTGTTCCAGTTATACATGCTAGATGTATTTATCATTTTACCTCCTGATGCTCTTTTGCAGGTCGCTCAGGGCATTTGCCTACTATCTTATAGCTTCTCAATAAAATGCCCTGCGAAGGAGCAGCAGACGTACCTGGCTTTAGCTAAGGAGGCCTTTGAGATCGGCTTGTTAACGAAGACGACTGGAGACGTGGTCACTAGCAAGCTGGAGTTGCACACGTTCCTCAAAGCCTCTTATTGTTTAGCCACGACTCACAGATGGATCCTCGGCCCGTCCGAGACCATCGCCTCAGCCATGAGGGCCTGTCGGGAAGCCATGACTTTATTCATCGACTACTGCGCTAAAGCCGATTCCTCTTTGTGCTCCGAGATCATGGCGAAGATACAGCAGATTAAGCTGCTGCTGAAAGTGGAAATGTTTCATAATTCTGATCCACAATCTTTTATTCCTGATGTCTACCGTTCCATGGAGCTCGGGCCTGTTTTGTTCACGCTCAGCGACTTCGCGAAGGCATTGGATGTTTTCGTAAAGCACCACCAGTCTGTTTGCGAGGCGTTCGATAACGGCGTTCGAAGTGGTTCGTGCTTGAATCACACGCATTGTATAACGGCGTTCCAGACAGACACGGAAGTTCTCGCAACGCAGAAAGTGGATCATTCACGTCCGTTGGAGAACCCTTCTGGCAGCGGATCGTCTTCATATCTGGTCGATCAAAGTGGTCATACTGTCGATGTACAAAGCAGCCTTGGATCTTATGAGCTGGTTGATGACTACAGGAGTGGGAGTCAAGAAGAAAACATTGTCAATCCGAGCAATCGAAGTAGTGCTAGTCCATCTGTTCCCAACACCTTTAGAAACTACAGTGGACAGCCTAGTCAGTCCCAACTGATGCAAGTGATCACCACAACTGAAGAGGATGAGGACAACCCGTCAACTTCACACACCCAACAGAAGAACCAGGACACAAGGACGTCCTCGAGTTCCCTCAGTAGTGGTTCTTCATGGGAGCGTGTTTCAAGACAGTCTCAAAGTGGTATAGAAACTGAGGAGGATGTCGCAGGTCCCTCTCATGAAGGCAACGATGCAAGGGTTAGTTGCACCAAAGGTGTAAGCACTTCTTCAGTTTCCCTTTCCGATAGCTCTGCATCATGTTCTTCTTGGCAAAAGCTCTCTATAAGCCCCATCGGTAATGGAACATGTCTTGAACATCGGTCTCAGAGCAGCATAGAAACCGAGGAGGACATTGAAGATGCCTCTCATGATAGCAATGATGCAAAGGTCGGTTGCACCAAAAGTGGAAGCACTTCTTCATTTTCTCTTTCCGATAGTTCTGCATTCTTCTACTGTTCTACTTCTTTGCAAAAAATCTCTGAAAACCCCATCGCTAATGTAAAACGCCCGGAACATCAGTCTCAAAGCAGCATAGAGACAGAGGAAGAAGTGATCGACCTCTCTCACGATAGCAGCGAAATCAATAGAGACGCAAAGGATGGTTGTACCAAAGGTGGAAGTACTACTTCGTTTTCACTCTGCGATAGCTCTGCATCACATTCTTCTTGGCAGAAACTCTCCATAAGCCCTGTTGCTAATGTAGAACGACCTGAATTAACACACAAGAAAGAAAGGACGGATCAGCCTCTTGAGGTCCCAGACAAGACTCCAGAACACCAAGGAACGACCCTGTCATCCACCGAGAGCGACCCATTCGAGGAACTGGGGTTTGAGCATCTGTCAACAGCCTCGGCAGCGTGCAAGGACTGCTTTAAGCACTGCATCATGGGAAGCGAGGTCCTGACTGAGCGTGACTACCGCTCTCTCTTGGCTGGAGTTTGTCAGCGATGCCTGGTTGAGAGACTGCCGAACAAACCGCTGAAGCCTCTGGACCACACACAGCTGGAAAAGGCCTATGGTGAGGGATAGGGCTGTCAATTTGTCAAATATTAAAAATTCCACATTCGAATTCTAAAAGTTGCATTCAGATTCTAGGTTGTTCTGTTGGGCTCCCCAGCGCTGTTCATTCAAAATATTGAATCAATGTGGAGAATATGTTGTTTATGTCAAAACTGAAATGAAGCCGTTCCAACAGAATGCATAATATTTTCTTGAAGGGCGTCTATCATCATTGCACGAGAGATGCATGTAAAATTAATGATAAAACTTTTCCCCCATCTCGTGTTTTTAAATGAAGAAAAAATCTTTCGTCATGATTGGCTTTCAACCCTTTGTATTAAACATTCATTTATTTCATTATATTTGGTTTATAAACATCGTGCACGTTTTTACAGACTCACATGATAAACATGCATTAGTAATATTTAGCTCGATGCACCCTCTTGTGGCCTGAGGAGAGAGAACTTTTCCCCATAACTAAAATCATTCCTTTCACATTTGAATAGAGTTTAAATCTCGCTAATCTTTGAATGCATATTTTGAATAGTTTTTCTGCCAGTGGGGCAGCCCTAGTAGGTGATGTTTCGTTTACACACTGCGCTCATCTAATCCGTCAGATGCCGTGGTGTTGAAGTACTCGAAGGCCTCCGATGTCTGGATCGGCTCTGAGAGCAGTGTTTACATCGGGAAACTGATGGGTGTCCAGGGCAAACAGAGACGAGCCATCGAGGTGCAGTACCTTCACCAGGAACAACTGCTCAGCAGGTGCAGCTCAATCATCCATTAATAATCATGCCACAGGAACTAAAACACTGCTTTCTTTTATTTATTTATATATAATTTTTTTCCGTACTGATTTTGCTACTGATTTTCTTATTTCCCAATTTACAAAGTATGACCCAAGTGCATTGTGTAAATCTGAGGGGGGGGGGAAAGCAATCCTGTAAAATACTGTACATTTATTTAATGGATTGCTTCCAGCAGCATTGCATGAGCTAGCAGTCAGTGTCCAAAATCAGCATGCGTATCATAACACACATGTGCTTCTAAATCTATTGTAAACAAAAGACAAGCTTTTAGGTCTCACAGCTTTTCCAATAAAATAAAAGCTCTAAATATATATAGTGTGTATATAAACTTTAGTATAGTAATGTATTTCTTTAATTTGTTACGTTTTTATAATTTAAATAATAAAATCAAACTATTGTTTTGAATAATAATAATTATTGATATTGTTGTCATGATTCTATAGTCCTGAATGAGAAAAGAAAACAGGTTTGGTTCTTCTATATGCATGATTGCACTATCGTGTTCAGGAATGTAATGCTATGTACGTTTCAGCTATGTAGGGAAGGAATACCTGAAGGCTAAAGGGCTCCACGCGCACCTGGAGGACGTGAAGAGACAAATGACGGCACAGTACTACGTTACGGAGTTTAATAAACGCCTGTATGATAATAACGTCACGACCCAGATCTTCTTCATCCCGTCTGAAGTGCTGCTGGTGAGGAACACTACTTTATTTGCTTCATCCAACCGCTCCATATATTGTTATTCTATTGTGGGTATGAGACATAATGCCAGGGTTTAGGAGTAAGCTCCAGCATTAAACCAGAAGTGGGTTAACTGCACACGTCTGTTTCAGGTTCTGGAGAAGGATCGAATCGTGAGCTGTTTGTCTGCAGAGCCGTACATGTCTGGGACGTTTGTAAAACTCACAAACAACGCACGAGGTACTGACATGAGGCATGACGCGACCAAATACGGCATCGCCTTCGGTCATTTCACCTACGAGTTCTCCTCTCATCAGGAAGTGGTGGTGGATCTGCAAGGTGAGAATGATCTCGCCAAACGTCTCTCAGTTCCCTCGCGTTGTTTGCAAGAAGATCCATCCATAACCAAACAAGTTTCACTAATAAACATCGTCACTTTTTTTGATAGCGTGGCATTAATTTTTAGTATGACAAGTGTATATGCAGTCTGAGGTGTTATCTAATAAACACAGTATGTACTAATATGTGTTCACTCTTTGGCAACGGTGATCATTTAAAGCCAGGCTCATCATTTTGTTGTGGTTGTCATATTAGTCAAGGGTTTCTCCAGAGGGGATTTTACAGTGGATTTCACTTCTCACTACTCCATAAATCAGAAAATACTGCCAACAGACATTCCCACCATGTTTTTAAAAGCACAATGTTATAAAAACCCATATTAAGGATATTTGAACAAAGCCTCAGGATATAGAGCGGACAAAGCACTGTTTTGTAGCGTCTCGCTGAAAACTAAAAATGTTCTGTTCTTAAAGTTGTTTGTCCTCCTCAGGATGGATCACGGCGAACGGCAAGGGCTTGACGTATCTGACCGACCCTCAGATTCACTCGCTCCTGAAGCCCAGGGCCAGTAACTTCCAGCAGACCGGGATCAGTAACTTCCTCCGGCATCAGCACGGACTCGAGTGTAACGAGATCTGTGGCGCCGCCGGACTCACTCCAATAAACACTGTGTAGAACTCTATAACATGGACTGAATCCAGTGTCTAATATAAAACGTGTTCCTGTAAAATCTGTTTTCTTTATAGGAGATTACAGGCCAAGCAGTGTTCATATGAGGAAGTTATCAGTTATACATTATCTGACCACAGGAGCTCTGCAGTTCCAGGTTGTGAAATATCTGGGGTCATATGACAGTGTCATCATTAGTGCCGTGTCATGTGACTGAAACCAGATGGACTCCATTCCAGAGCTTCAGCACAAACACTGTCTATATATAATACCTCATGGAAATATCAAAAGTTTCCAAACCTCAAGTGTCATGTCAGGACATTAAAACAAATACTTTATCTCAGGGGTGCTTGAATAAATATATTATATTAAAGAGGTCTGGCTGACAAAAACATTGTGGATGTCTGCATTACATGTCAATAAATCAATAATAATAATATTGATTTGATGTAATACATGAAATAATAAATAAAATGAATGTGTACATCTGTGTGAATATCCAGAACTAAAAGAATTAGAAGAACCACACACACACACACTACAAACATGAATAAAAACATTTATAATATACATTGACATATTTTACTAGTTATACGTATAAAAATGCAATACTTATAATCTATTAAATGCTACCCCTAACTGTCATGAGTGGAGAGTCATGTGTGTCTGAGAGCTGACGTGAATGAGGAAGTGCTGAGGTGTTCACTCCGCAGAGAGCAGCTGAAGCTCTTCAGAGAGCCTCAGAGAGATCAGCTGCGAGGATGAAGGAGCTGGGTCTGTGTTTGTGTGCGCTGGTTCTGCTGGTTCTGACCGGAAGCAGCTCAGCGCAGATGCCGCATCGATGCCGTGAGTCGCGTGTGATGTCATCACCGTCGCCTCTGTTTACAGGGTTTTCAAACATGAATTAAAACCGATGCGTTTCAGTTGTAGGCAACGATAATAACCGTCAGTGTTTGCTAAGGCTTTGAGATTTCACATTTAAAGGCTGTAAAAAGTGTTATCCGTCATTATTTTTAATCGTGTGTCGTGTACAGGTAACGCTACACTTGTTGCAGGTGAATACTCTCTCTGCTGTAATCTGATCTGAGAACAGCTGAACCTTCATCACATACTGATGAACACATCCGCTTTTATGTGAATGATCACTCTGTAGCTACTAATATATTCATTCTGAACTGTGACATGTTCATATAGTCACATGGCAGGCAGGTAAACAAATGCGATATTTCACTTTTTTATGATTATTTTAATTTATTTTATAACATTTTTTAACGCACTTCATGTTGAGCAGCAAATGTAACATATTTCCTCACTCTTTGTATTTTTTTGTCAATATGGTGCAAGATTATCCCATCCCTAATGGTATGAAGATGTTAAATGTTTTTATTATTTAAGATTATATGACTAAATGATGTAATGTAGGTTACTAGCTCGTGTTTCTCAGCTAAAGTTGATCATGACTCTTCTTTGAGTGAAATATTGATTTGTAAACAACCATTTACTCAATTCATCAAGTGTTAACTGACCCGAAACTTTCATCATTAATCATCATAATTCTGTGTTTCAGGAACTCCGCCGCTGCTGTCCGGCAGCATGAGCGTGGTGAGATATCATCCTGAATGACTTATGACATAGTAAACGTTACATGAATGTCATTTCCCATGATGCACTGCAAATCGGTGTATTTGCGTTTTGTGTGTGATGTTTCAGAGCGCCCGAGAAGGCCAGGACTGGGCGGTTGTCAAATATCGTTACGATGCGATCGGCCAGCGCATCCGTTTGTGGGAGTTCGGTCAGGTTCAGAACAAATCGCTCCACGTCAACATGCTGTTCCTGTTTCGACAGGTGAAGCACAAACACAATGTGGAACTAGAGCTGGATTTCCCATCGACACCTGCTCAGTTTCTGTTCTTCTCACTGCTCGTCCTCGTCTGATTAATAAACTGTTGATGCACGCAAAGAAAATGAAGCTAAAGTTGATCATGACTCTACATGGAGTGAAATATTGAGAAAGTTTCTAAACAAACATTTACTGAAATCATCAAATGTTAACTGACCCATAACTCTTAGCATTATTTATTTCAACTTTTATCAGTATTTATCATAATCATGGCTTTTTATATCCTCTCATAATTCATTTTTAATCTCATAATTATGACTTTTTGTTGTTATTTTTACTTTTTCTCTCATAATATAATAATTATTTGGCTGTCACAATTTGGCTGTTTTTATTAGAATTATTACTTTTCATGCCATCATTTTGATTTTTATAATGTAATTTTTCTAATGCTTATGACTTATAATTTTATGACTTTTAATTTTCACAACTGCCTGTCATTATTTTTGACTCTTTATCGAACTATTTTTTGATTTATCCCATAATTTGACTTCTCATGAATTGACCAATTCTGAGTCTGCTGTGCAGTAATGCAAGTGTGTTTTCTCAGCGTGTGGCATACACCATCGATTACAGGAGCCGCACGTGTCAGAAGAGCCCTCTCCACAGCTGTTTCCACCCCTCACACATTCCCCGTAACGCCTCGCTGCTGTCCCAGGTGGTTCTGGGAGGATCATCGGCGCCCGGAGAAGGGCTGCTGGTCAACACCTGGACGGGAGACGTTCCTGAGACTGGAGGTGAAGGACTAAACCAGAAATGAGTTCTAATGAAACGATCATTGTAATGTGTGTAGAACGCAGGGTGGTAATGTTTCCAGCCGAAGGGTTTTAGATGAGCTAATTCATGTGTCATGCTGCCTGGAGTGTATCATTTAAGCAGTTCATCTTCATCCTCCCAGGTAAATATTTGGCCACAGTCACAGAGTTCGGCTGTATCCCGGTCTCGACGCTTTACTACACACCAGAGTACGGCTGGATCGTCACAACGTAAGCCACTGTTCACATGCAAATGATTTGATGCATCTCTATCAGTGACTGGTGGAATAATAAGAGTTATGATGCTCTTTTTCTTCAGATATTTTAATGCGGTGAAGGGGATCGAGGACCCGGAGCAGTTCATTCCTCCTTCGTTCTGCTCGGATGCGGAGCCTGAAGACGAGGCGCTCGACTTCTTCAGTGCCTTCCTCTGAGGAGTCAGCTCGGGCTCTAATATCACTTTAAGATGATTTGAACCAATCAAGGTTTTCAGAACGCTTTTTTAGTTTTAAACGCTGTGGCTGCTCTTTGTTAATGCACACCTAATCTAAAGCACTGTCATCACTTACTGAAGGGGAATAAACCTGTGTTTCTCAAACACTAAATCTCAAGTGTCTATCTTTGACTCCTTCACCAGTACAGTTACATTTGAATGTGTTTATCAAGGTTTCGGTGTGATGATGAAAGAGAAACGTCTTCATTTGTGTAGAAAAATGCATCACAAAAAGGTCAGTAGTTTCATTTGTGGTTCCAAACTTTGTTTGGAAAATTTGTAACAGAACCTATTTAGATGCCTAGCTTTCATTTGATATACAGTGCATTTAAACTACAAATACAGTCTCTAAACCAACTCGGCAGAAAGAGTTCGCTGAATTTATGGAAAGGAGGAATAATCTCAGGAACCTTGTTTTACCACAGGAACTTTACGTGGCTTTACTTTGTTAAAGTCCAATACTGAGTGGATAAAAAAATTCAAGCGCAAGTTTTTTTCTCCAACTTTTATTGCAATAGTTTCGATTGAGAAACCGGTCAAACACAAACGATTACACGATTAACGTTCGGATATAAAGCAAATCAAGCAGAAGAGTCACAAAACATTTGAAAGTGTGAAAAAGTGTTCCATACAGGAAGGAGTGACTGAAAACACTTGTGCTTCTGACTTGCATAAATCAAGAGTGTGTTTAATAGCCGCGGCTCTTGATTGGTTGGTCCTCTGATTCTAATGAAGAGCTAATATGAGTGAGTTACAAACCTAGCACTACTGCGTTAGTACAGTTAACCGCTTCACCTCCTTCACCACAGGGCGCAAACATTGGTGCCTCTCATATGAAATGTGAAACCAAACCATTAGACTGAATAGAAAACCAAAGCATGGACGCACAGATATCTGTGAAGCGTTACGGCCTCACGTTAAAGTTTGAGCGCACGGGTTCGGCTTTGAGGAAATCTTTAACCAAGAACAAAACATCTTTTTAAATCCTTAACCTGCGAGTGTTTCCAGCCAAAAACAGAAGCATCTTCTGCATCGGACAAAGAAATTAGAAAGGACTCTTCTACAATTCAGACTTCATTTCAATTTCAACTCTTTTTTTTATTCTAAAGAATTAACTCACAAAATATCTAAACTCTGAATCCTATTTCTTTGTTTGCTTGCAGTAGATTCAATATAAAACTGATGATCCATCTCAGAATCCTGACTTTCCCTCCCAGAAATGCTATTCTGACCTTCTCTTCAGTTTACATCTTGAAATTATTTAATTTTCCCACAAAATTGTATTTTCTCAATAATTTTCATCTCTAAGATTTACCTTCTGAGATATAATCTTACAAGGAAGAGAGACAGAATTGCAACATTTCAACTTAATTTATAAGAAAAGAGTAATAACTGTTGATAAGTGTTGATTTTTCCCACAAATATGTAAAGAATTGTAATTATGAGAATCAGAATTCAGAGAAAAATAAATGATAAACTCAGAATTATGGCTCAATTTCTTGTAATTCTGAGTTCTTGAAATTCATTTCTGCTTCCCCCCCAAATAGAAAACAAGTTATTGTCTAGCAACTGCGAGTTTATATCTTCTGATTTCTACGATTTTCTGTCGTAATTCAAACTTGTGAGATATAAAGTCCCAACCAGACAAAGGCAGAACTGTGAGATGTGAACTCAGGATTGCGGAGAGATGTCAGGACTCAGTTCTGGTTTTGCATTCGTTTGGCTCAGAACTGATCTTTAGAAAGGCTGTCCTTCTTTGTCCCATGTGAGAAAGCGCTGGAGGAGCAGAAGACGAGTGATGTGACTTTGGCGGTGGATGTTTCCTGAGAGCGTGGGATTGTGGGAGAGAGTGTGTTTACGTCATGAGCAGGCGATGCACGTGCTGCAGCTGCTGCTGGGACAGAACGAGACAGTGCGTCTGCTCCGAGCCGCGAGCGCAGGGAATCATCACCTTCCCCACCAACACCGAGCCGCTCCGCTGCTCCGCCTGAGCCTGAGACACACACACCTGCAGGGTTACAACGGAACACGAGTGTGTGTGTGTGTGTGTGTGTGTGTGTGTGTGTGCGCACTCTTACCTTGACGAAAGACGCTGAGGGGAATGAGGCGAAGTCTGACGACACACGAGCTCCGGGCTGCTGAGAGACGACGTGCTGCGACACTTCATCCTAAAACACACACAGAGTCAGAACACACCGTACTTCATCAGAACACACTCCATGTGAACACTCTCACACTGACCTTCAGCTTGTCCAGAGTGTCGCTCAGAGACTTCAGTCTGGCCGTCTGTTCCAGGAGCTGGGCGCTCGCACTCGCTGCGCACACACACACACACACATATTTCTATACACATCAACCAACACTCGGTTTCAAACTGAACCATTGTTTTTAAAGGAAATCTCCCAAAAATTTATTTATTTTTGCTCCTCACAAAAAGCTTTCATGAGGACCAGTGATGCACGGGTTGACCCGAAATCAGTTGTGGGCGTGTTAGTTGAAAACGGCGGTCGGGTTCGGGTTGTTTATACATTGACCCGCGCATCACTGATGAGGACTATCTCCAGGGATGGTTTTCTTCAGCGGTTATGTTTCAAATGGAGGCAGTACGATTTGCTGATGTATATGTATTTGTGCACAAATGTATCTCTTTTTTTTTGTAGTATTATTGAATTTGTTTCGGAATTGTAGCTTTTGTATATTTTATCTCATGTTTTGTACTTTCTTCTATAATTCACTCTCAGCATTGCTAATGGAGAGGTGGCTGATTTCCTGTTTGAGCTCACCGCTGGTTTTGCCGCTGATGTCGACAACTCTGAGGCCGGCGCTCATCTTCAGCAGGTTGCTGAGCAGCAGGTCAGTTCTGCGGTACAGAGGTCCGGCCGGAGCCTCCTTCATCACCGCTGTCATGTTCGCCGGCTGCAGTGGAGGCAGAGACGACAGCTGCGCTCGCATCTTCTCAGCCTGCGGAGTCAAAGGTCACAAAGGAGTGAGAGTGTGTGTGTGTTTATGTGGTTTTTGAGGACACAAATGTGTATAATGACATGGGTATGATAATATGAAGGTTAAAATTGTGTTGAGAATGTAAAAGTGTGTTGTGTTTCCTGTAAGGGGTAGGTTTAGGTGTAGGGTCAGTGTAGGACAATACCACAT